>CM055121.1:206561255-206963755 GCA_029206835.1 Rana muscosa | reverse complement strand
CTTTACCTCTCTCACCAAGGCTCTTCTCCCCCGATAGCTCAGTTTGGCCAGACGGTCAGCTCTAGCAAGGGTTCTGGTCGTCCCAAACGTCTTCCATTTAAGGATTATGGAGGCCACTGTGCTCTTAGGAACCTTAACTGCAGTAGAAATTTTTTGTAACCTTGGCCAGATCTGTGCCTTGCCACAATTCTGTCTCTGAGCTTTTCAGGCAGTTCCTTTGACCTCATGATTCTCATTTACTCTGACATGCACTGTGAGCTGTAAGGTCTTCTATAGACAGGTGTGTGGCTTTCCTAATCAAGTCCAATCAGTATAATCAAACACAGCTGGACTCCAATGAAGGTGTAGAACCATCTCAAGGATGATCAGAAGAAATGGACAGCACCTGAGTTATATATATATATATGAGTGTCACAGCAAAGGGTCTGAATACTTAGGACCATGTGATATTTCAGTTTTTGTTTTTTAATAAATCTGCAAAAATGTCAACAATTCTGTATTTTTCTGTCAATATGGGGTGCTGTGTGTACATTAATGAGGAAAAAAATGAACTTAAATGATTTTAGCAAATGGCTGCAATATAACAGAGTGAAAAATTTAAGGGGGTCCGAATACTTTCCGTACCCACTAATTTATATATATATATATATATATATATATATATATATATATATAGAGAGAGCTTTACTGTACAGAGCCCTCCTGCATAGAACTACTGTATGTATTGTGTGCTGCCCTGCTGAAAGAAAGTGCAGGACAATCCTGATTGGGCTGTTCCTGAGTAACCCTGTTCTGTGCATGGTTTACCGCTGCAAAATACCTGTCCCCTTTAAATATATATACACACACACACACACACACACACACACACACACACACATATATATATTTTAGAGCTGTACAATTAATCTTTAAAAAATAAATAAAATTGCACTCTCGATTTAACCCCCCCTCATGATCTTAATACAGCATTCCCTGATTCAGTGTAGAGCCATTCTCTGCTTACAACTGACAGCTGTCAAAAGAAACAAGAAAAAAAACAAACAGGCAGCCTGCAAAGTTTATCACAACATTCCTCAGCGCTGAGATAACTATAAACACACCTTTGAAACTCATTAGCGGTAAAGCGATGCATACACCGCCCCAAAGATGCTGCTTGAATTACTTTTTTCCCTGTCCCGCAGCACCTCAGTGTGAAAGGGGTCTAAACAAATAATGTATCCTTTGGTTCTTTTAGATCAAAAGGATGAACTTCGGTCTGTAAATGAGGTCAGTTTAACAACTTAAAAAGGACTAAACCTTTTCCTGACAATTGTTGCTTACAAGTTTAAATCTGTATCTTTTGCTAGAAAATTACTTCAAACCCCAAACATTATATATTTTTTAGCAAAGACCCTAGAGAATAAAATGGCGGTTGTTGCAATATTTTATGCCACACAATAATTGTGCAGTGGTCTTTCAAATGCATATTTTTTTTTTTTTTAAATACACTTTAACCACTTGACCACTGGGCACTTAAACCCCCTTCCAACCAGACCAATTTTCAGCTTTCGGTGCTCTCACATTTTGAATGACAATTAGTCATGCAACACGGTACCCATATGAATATTTTGGCCAATTTTTCACACAAATAGAGATTTGGTGGTATTTAATCACTGCTGGGGTTTTTTTTTTTATATAGCGCAAAAAAATAAAGACCGAAAATAATGTAAAAAAATAAATAAAAAATAAAAAATAGGATTTTTGTACTCACCATAAAATCCTTTTCTCCGACATCCATGGACCGACACGGCAGCTCTTATTCACTGAACGTGTGGGTTATGTCCCTGCTTGCAGGAGAAGACCTAGGCAGAATGTGAGATGTTATACATACATTCTAAAAGCCAGCGCTGAACAGCCCCGCCCAGGGGGCGGTCCCTCCGGACATAACCCACCCCCTGCAGTCAGCAGACCTCAGTTCGTAACAAAGCAGTACAAAACTTAAAAGGAAGGGTGGGTGCCGTGTCGGTCCATGGATGTCAGAGAAATGGATTTTATGGCGAGTACAAAAATCCTATTTTCTCTTATCGTCCATGGACCAACACGGCGGCTCTTATTCACTGAACGTGTGGGATGTCCCAAAGCAGTGTCAAGAGGGATGGGAGCAGTATAAATAGAAAAAACAAAAAACTTCACTCCAAACAAGGCAGAGCTCCTCAACGGAGGAGTTGCAACTTTAAACAGCGACCTGCAACACCTTGCGGCCGAAGGAAGCATCCGAAGATGCAGCCACATCAACCTTATAAACGTCGAAAAGGTATGAACAGACGACCAGGTCGCCGCCTTGCACACTTGTGCAACCGACGCTTGATGTCGGAAAGCCCAGGAAGCACCAATTGCCCTGGTGGAATGCGCCGTAACCGGAAAGGGAGGCGCCCGCCCCTTGAGAGCATAGGCTTGAATGAAGGTTTGTCTGCTCCACCTAGAAATGGTGGCAGACGAAGCTGCTTGGCCCTGTTTTGGACCAGAGACAGTCACAAACAGTGAGTCGGACTTCTGAATAGAAGCAGTAGCAGACAGGTACACCCGCAAGGCTCGTACCACATCCAATGTGTGCAGAGCAAACTCTCTGGGATGCGATGGGTGAGGACACAAGGACGGGAGGACAATGTCCTCATTTAGGTGAAAGGTCGAGACCACCTTTGGCAAAAGAGAAAGTCGCGGATGCAACACCGCCCTATCCTTATGGATGACTAAATATGGCGACTTGCAGGACAAGGCCGCCAACTCAGACACTCGTCGAACAGAAGTGATTGCCACTAAAAAGGCCACCTTCTGAGACAAAGTCAAGAGGGGAATATCTCTGATATTCTCAAAAGGAGGTTCCTGGAGAACCGAGGAGTACCAATTCAGATCCCATGGGGGGAGAGGAGGCTTGACAGGAGGGAGCACATGGTGAACCCCCTGCACAAAAAGGTGCTAACTAAGGAATGACCCGCTAGTGGTCGCTGAAAGAAGACGGCCAAGGCCAAAATCTGACCCTTAATGATACTCAAAGCAAGCTTTTGGGCCACTCCATGCTGCAGGAAACGCAGGATTCTAGGGATGGAGTACGTCCGAGGATGTCAGTCCAGCTCTTCGCACATGGCGATGTAAGCTTTCCAGGTACGGTGATAGATCATTCTGGAGGAAGACTTCCGTGCCCCTAATATGGACGAAATGACCGGAGTTCGAGAGACCTCGGTCTCTCAACACCTGGCTTTCAACAGCCATGCCGTTAAAGCCCGAGACTGTAAAGCAGGATGAAATATATGACCTTGAGACAGAAGGTCCTCCCTTATCGGCAACCGCCAGGGAACGTCCACGACGAGACGTACCAGATCGGCGTACCAGTGACGCCGAGGCCAATCCGGAGCAATGAGGATCACTGGAATTCCCTCGGACGCCACCCTGCGCAGCAGGCGAGGGAGCAACTGCAGCGGAGGATAAACGTATATCAGGTGACAATGACCCCATGGGGCCACTAACGCCTCTGAGGCATCCGCCCAAGGATCCCTGGATCTGGCCACAAACCTCGACACCTTGCGATTGAGTCGAGAGGCCATCAGGTCCACATCCGGCGTGCCCCACCACCGGCAAAGGAGTTGAAATACCTCCGGGTGCAAGGACCACACACTCCCTGGTCCAGCGTCTGGCGACTCAAATAGTCTGCCTGCCAATTGTCTATGCCCGGAATGTAAACGGCCGACAGAGCCGGCACGCTTCTTTTTGCCCACTTCAGGGTACGGGCGACCTCGGAAACCGCAGCTGAGCTCCGAGTCCCCCCTTGATGGTTGACATACGCCACCGCCGTGACGTTGTCTGACTGGATCCTAATGGAGCGATCCTGCAATCTCTCAGATTACGAGGAGAGGCACAGTCTGATGGCCCGTATTTCCAGAACATTGATCGGTAAACGGGCTTCGTCCGGAGTCCAAGCCCTTGGGCCGACAGGACTCCCCAGACTACACCCCAGCCCTTCAGGCTGGCGTCCGTAGTGAACACCGTCCATTGGATGGGGTGGAACGACTTCCCGGACCGAAGAGTCGGGGACCCCAACCACCATGTCAGGGACGCCCTGACCAGGTGACTCACCTGGATCGGAAGATCCAAAGACAACGGGGATTTGTCCCAAGTGAACAAGATCTCCTTCTGCAATGTCCTGGTGTGTGATTGGGCACACGGAACGGCCTCGAAAGAGGCCACCATGAGTCCCAGGACTCTCATGCAAAAACGGATTGACGACCATTTTCGGGATGTCAGCACACGCACTGCAGACTGAAGTGTCAGTAACTTCCCCGGAGGTAGGAATATCTTTGTCTCCAAGGGAGTCCAGAATCAGACCTAGATACTCCAGATGCTGAATCGGGACCAGGACTGACTCCTGAATGTTCAGGAGCCACCCGAAGCCCCAGAGGGTCCGACTGACGATAGTCACACTGTCTTCTAATTCTGAGCCACTTTCTGCTCTGAGAAGAAGATCGTCCAGATAGCCCACAACGGCGATGCCTCGCCGTCTCAGCAAAGCTAGAACCGGCGCAAGCACCTTGGAGAACACCCTCGGTGCCAAGGCTAGGCCGAAGGAAGAGGCACAAATTGATAGTGGACTTCACCGATGACATGACACTGATGGAGTAAATAATAAAGTAAATAATAAAATAATCTATGGAGAAACACAATATAATGTACACCGATATGTATAATGTGTAAAAGAACACACACATATGGGATAACCTGGGTACATGTATGAGAAGCTCACATTTACATGATGGTAAATGTAGACCTATAAACGTAAAGAGGTATATATTTAGCTGCCACGACGCGTCGGACTACGAAAATACGTTGACGTGCGTGAAAGGCGTCGATGCGTCACGCTCATCTTGCAGTGTTATCTCGCGGGGTAATCGCGGTAATGGCTGCTGCTGCTGCTCCTACTGCTGCGAATGGAGAAAGTTCCAGTGCACGAAAAGCTAGACCACGACTTTCAAAAAGGTATGGGAATTCTTTAAACAGAGGCCAGAAAAAATGGTCCTTTGTTCCCTTTGCAAAACCGAAATGGCGTTCCACGGCACCACATCTGCGATGCACGAGCACCTCAGAAGGAAACATCCTGGCGCTCTCCGACCTCAAAACGGACGAGCCATCTTTGTAAGTACTTTTTATTTTTGGGAGTAATCATTACAAGTTAATATATGGCTTATATGCTAGTAATTTATTAGTGCATGCTCAGGGGTACCCATTTGTTGCTGCTTTGCTTTTTTGTAGTGGCCATCTCACTTTTTTAAATGTTTCACAAGGCACTTTGCAGCCCTCAGTGTCTTGCTGATCTGGGGATCCCTCAGGGCAACTAACTGCAATCTGACCAGCACACCTGAGAGAAGAGATGCCATGCTTTTTTCCAAAATACACAGAGCAGCGACAACATTGGCAATGGATGGATCTCTCAAACTTTTTCTAATAGATGAAATACAATATTATAATTATTAAACATGGTTATTAATCACATTCAGTTCATAATATTATGCAAATTTACTACCCTACCTGTACCCTGTTTGAAATACAGTACATTATTAGCATTGAGCATTCATAGATTTCATGTACGTTAAACTTAGTTGGTTCCTACTTCCTAATGTTATTAATTATTGTGTGTTGTTTTTTCTCAGGAAAAGGCAAAAGCTGTGTACAGGAGTTCTTTCATAAAAAGGATGTCACTGTTTGCACACCCCAAATGGCCGTTACACATACCAATAGCATACTCAACATGATTGTAAAAGATATGAGACCTCTTTCTATTGTAGACAGTCAAGGATTTCGTGAGATGATCAACACGTTTTACCCAGGATACACACTTCCCTCCAGGTCCCATTTCACTAAGCTGATGGAGAAGAAATATGAGGAGAATTTTGAAAGATTGAAAGCGTCACTCAAAGATGTGAATTCCAAAATAGCTCTCACCACAGACGCATGGACCAGTATTGCTACAGAGGCATACTTGGGTGTCACATGCCACTTCATTAATGAAGACTGGATTCTTACATCGTACAATCTGACCACTATGCCACTTGAAGATCGTCACACAGCTGAAAACATTGCTAACTGGGTGGAAAAAGCAGCTGAAAAGTTTGAGATATCCATGGCCAATGTAAATGTAGTTGTCCATGATAACGCTGCAAATGTTGTCGCTGCTCTGCGTATTTTGGAAGAAAAGCATGGCATCTCTTCTCTCAGGTGTGCTGGTCATACATTGCAGTTAGTTGTCAACCATGCCCTGAGGGATCCCCAGATCAGCAAGACATTAAGGGCTGCAAAGTGCCTTGTGGAACATTTAAAAAAAAAGTGAGCTGGCCACTACAAAGCTTAAAGCAAAGCAGCAACAAATGGGTACCCCTGAGCATGCACTAATAAATGATGTATCCGTAAGATGGAACAGTACGTTACACATGATCAGCCACCTGCTTTAACAGTGGTGGCCTGTGACTGCGACGCTTTCCGATCCTGATGTCGCACCACGAGGGAAGCGCTTCCTGGATTTAAAACATGATCAGTGGAGCTTATTTGAGGAGGTGGAACAAGTCCTGAGGCCTTTTGAGTGTGCCACTGTTTTCTTGAGTGGAGAGTCCTATGTGACTGGTTCCGCTCTACCTCCTCTGTTAAAGGGCCTCCAGAAATCCATACAGAGCACAATTTGCGAGACAGCAGCAGTCAAGGCTTTCCAAAGTGTTGCTGCACAGGAGATGACATCAAGATGGGAGCGGGAAACTAAATTCAGAGATGATGGTGGAGAAAAAATATATATATATATATATATATATATATATATGTCTTATTGCAGCAGCCCTGGACCCCAGATTCCGGAAACTAAAATTCCTGCCAGCAGAGGACAGTTTAAAAGTTCACCTCAAGGTCCAAGCTCTTGCTCTTGAAGTGAAAAGAAGATATGAGGAAGAGCAAACACAACATCAATGTGAGGAACAACAGTCAGCCAGTGCAGACATGACATTTTCAGAGAAGAGGCAAGTGTCTCTGTTGGACACTTTGCTCGGTTCAGATTCAGATGACCACAGTAATGGTGAGAATGACATGACTGGTCTCCAAGATCAAGAAACCCACAGTGAAGTTGTGAGGAATGAGATACACATGTATTCTAGTGAGCAGGCTATTCCAAAGGAAGAAAATCCGCTGAAATGGTGGAAGGAAAATTAAGAGAGGTTTCCCATCTTGTCCATGCTGGCAACGAGTTACTTGTCTGTGCCTGCAACATCAACCCCATCTGAAAGACTTTTCTCAGGTGCTGGCAACATTGTGACTAAAAAAAGAGCAAGCCTCACTTCAGAGTATGTCGATATGCTAACCTTCCTCCATTGCAATGCTATATAACCACTTGCCGCCCGCCCTATAGCGGATTGACGGCGGCAAAGTGGTTTTAAAATCCTGACTAGATGTCATATGACGTCCTCAGGATTTTAAGCCGCTGCGCGCCCCCGGGGGCGCGCATCGCGGCGATCGTTGTTGCAGGGTGTCAGTCTGACACCCCGCAACTCCGATCTAGGTAAAGAGTCTCCGACGGAGACTCTTTACCACGTGATCAGCCATGTCCAATCACATGTAAACAGGAAAAGCCGGTAATCGGCTTTTCTTTTCCTCACTCGCGTCTGTCAGACGCGAGTAGAGGAGAGCCGATCGGCTGCTCCTCTGACAGGGGGGTGTTTGTGCTGATCAATTATCAGCACAGCCCGCCCGAGGATGCCCACACTGGACCACCAGGGATGCCACTGGACCACCAGGGATGTCCATTACAAGGTATGCCTCCCTAGACCACCAGGGATTGAAATCAGTGCCCCCTAATGGATGCCAATTAGTGCCCCTAATGGATGCCAATCAGTGCCCACAATGGGCATCACTGATTGGCAGGCATTATTGTCATCCATGCCCCCTATCAGTGCCCATCCGCGCCGCCTATCAGTGCCCATCCGCGCCGCCTACCGGTGCCCATCCGCGCTGCCTCATTGGTGCCCATCAGTGCCGCCTTATCAGTGCCCATCAGTGAAGGAGAAAACTTACTAATTTACAAAGTTTTGTAACTGAAACAAAAAAAATATGTTTTTTTTTCAAAATTTTCAGTCTTTTTTAAATTATTTAGCAAAAAAAAAAAAAATCGCAGAGGTGATCAAATACCACCAAAATAAAGCTCTATGTGTGGGAACAAAATGATAAAAATTTAGTTTGGGTACAGTGTAGCACAACCGCGCAATTGTCATTCAAAGTGCAACAGCGCCGAAAGCTAAAAATTGGTCTGGGCAGGAAGCTGTATAAGTGCCCTGTATGGAAGTGGTTAATATAGCATTGCAATGGAGTAAGTAACACAGGCACCCAACCTTTTGCACTGTTCATGTTGGGCTCAGGGCTGTATTTATGTTGAGAATCTCAACAGATGGCTGCCTTCAGGTAATCTTTGCACTGTATTGGCCATTATTGCAATGTTGAGCAGTGCTTTTGTTGGACTTGGCTTCTTGAAAACTGTTACCTTTCAGGTATGTTTTACATTACAATTACAAGTAACACCACAAAAATACTGCTGAACACTCTACAATAACACTATGTAATGATTACATAATGTTATTGTATGTTGACCAGCATTTTTGTGGTGTTACTAGTGTATAAACAACACTTTAGTGCATGAGGCATGAAAATGCCATATAAATTCTGCCTAACACTTTGCAAAAGATGCATTCTGAAGGCATTATGTGGTTTAAAGTAGTAAGGTTACCACATAATGCATTCAGAATGCATCTTTTGCAAGGTGTTAGGCAGAATATATATGGCATTTTCATGCCTCATGCCCTAAAGGGTTACATTTTATTTGTTGGTACTTTTTTTTTGTCTTTCATGTGTTTTGCACACAGTGTTGAACAGCAGCGCAGCAGTGCTTTTGTTGAATTTATATGGCATTTTTGAATGATGAGGGTCTCAGGATATTCTTTGTCACTAAACTTCTTTTTTAGTAGTGTACTCTGATTGACATAGTCACTTTCTCTGGTACAGTTCTGTCGTAGTCTACAGAACTGATCCTTTGGGATGTTATCGATCCATTTAGGGAGATGACAACTGTTGTGATGTAGGTATGAATTACCGGCAGTTGGTTTCACATGGATTTTTGAGATTATGGTGGAGGTTACTTCATCATGACCCAGCTCAAGGTCTAAAAAAGGTAGCGTATTGGGATCAGTGAAAAAAAGTGAAAGACAAACCGTGTTGATTGTTGGTGCAATGGTCTACAAATCGGTCGATCACATCAAAAGAACCATCCCAAATTATGATTATGTCGATGTAGCGACCAAAGAATACAATATTGCGCGAAAAGGGGTTGTTATGGAGAATATGGAGGTTTTCCCAAAAACTCATTGCGAGGTTGGCGTAAGAGGGCGCAAAGTTAGCCCCCATAGCTGTTCCCTGTAATTGTACATAAAAATCACGGTCCTGTATTATACACTACATGATATACTATATACTGCATCAGTCACCACTTTCAGTCCCACTTCGATCCGGTCCAGAGTATATAATCACACATTATATTCATTAGATGCCCATAGTCCATGGCCCTGTACTCGGGAGCGTTATGCTGACATAACATATACCATGCCTGTATCTTCAACATGAATGTGAGTTGATACGATGTATATTAAAGTTTTGTGTAAAAAAACGACTGCACCCAGAGGCGCCTCTCTCCTTGCGTTTCCTGACTACCTATTACACTTTTGAAGGCCCTGGAGCACCAGGACAATGAAAATGCCCCAAAAATGACCCCATTTTGGAAAGAAAACACCCCAACGTATAATCTATGAGGCATAATGAGTCTTTTGAGCATGTCAATTTTTTCTACAAGTTTTTGGAAAATGTGGAAAGAAAATGAAAACCCATTTTTTTCCCACACAAAGTTGTCCATTCATACAATATTTCTAACACATAGCATGTACATACCAAAAATGGCGGACCATGGATGGGTGAGTATTGCGGAGTATGGATGGCTGAGCATGGATGGATTGACAAGTATGACAGAAGGATGGCTGAGCATGGATAGATGAATATGGCCGAGTATGCCTGGAGGGATGGATGGCCGAGTATGCCTGGAGGGATGGATGGCCGAGTATTAGGGGTGCAACGGATAAAAAAAAAAACACTCACGGATCGGATCGAACCTCGGATCAGGGGTCACGGATCGGATCATTTTCGGATCGGCAAAAAAAAACAACAAAACAACACACAAATCTTGTTACCCCCACTGGAGTTTTAAATTTTACAGTTATTTTCAACACTACTGGAGTTTATATGCTTAAATACATTATTTGTAAATCCAACTAAATGTTAAATGTGAAAATCAGCGGTGTTCTGTCACATTAGCAAGCATGTAAGGTCAGCAGGTTTGCTGCTGCTTTTAAAATGTAACATGTAAACAGTCTGTTGGATTTACAAATAATGTATTTAAAGCGGAGGTTCACCCTAAATCTAAACATTTGCTCATCCCAATCAGTATAACATTTATAACAACATTTGGCAAATAATTATCTTCTTCGTTTATTTACCTTGAATTTCGTATTAAATAGGGACACTTCCTGGTATCCCTCCCGCGGGAGTGGGCGTTCCTTTACTTTCCCCAGCGCCCCAATGCCTCCTGGGAGTGCAGTGTCATGCTTTCCCAGGAGACAATTCACCACCTCGTCATCAGCTTCATCAGCTTGACAGCTTCAGAGCGCTCGTTCTGAGCTGCAGCTGATGTTAGCATACAGGACAGGAGCCAGAGTATAGGAGACAGGAGCGCTGATTTCACTGTGGAATGTGAAAAGAAAACACATCTCGTAGCGGCGCGGCACCCCCCACCCCCCCCCCCCCCCCCCGCTGATGACCTGTAAAATGTAAAAAGAAAACACATCTCGCAGCGGCGCCCCCTCCCCCCCCCCCCCCCCCCGCGATGAACTGTAGAATGTGAAAAGAAAAAGCACATCCCGCGGCGGCTCCCCCCGCAACAACTTCACAGTATGTGTCCGTTGTGATGGCAACAGTGCAGTGGGAGAAAAGCATTCACGCTTCCCGGAAGTATTTGCTTGTGGGCTTCACAATGCCCACAAGTAAAATGGCAACTTACAAAGGGGATTTTTATAAGTTCTAATTTAGAACTGATTCTGACTGGGGAGACTGGGAAACATCTGATACGTGAGTAAATACATGAGAAAGTAATACTCAACCAATGCAATGTAAAAAAAAAAAAAAAAGGATATACCGCGGAACCTCCGCTTTAAGCATATAAACTCCAGTAGTGTTGAAAATAACTGTAAAATTTAAAACTACGTTGGGTGTAACAAGATGTCCGCTTGGCCCCTTCTTACTATATCATACTGTGCAGGAGTGTGAGTGGAGCAAATGGCGGCGACGAAACGTCATTAAAGCGGCGCCGTCGGGTGTACCAAGATGGCCGCCGCTCCGGAGCTAGGCCGAAGCCGCGGCCTTTCCTATGGCCGAGGCTCCGGAGCGCTCCGCGGATCGCGTGGTGATCCGATCAGGGTGACCCGTTCGGATCACGGATCACCACTGATCCGTTGCAGCACTACCGAGTATGCCTGGAGGGATGGATGGCCGAGTATGCCTGGAGGGATGGATGGCCGAGTATGCCTGGAGGGATGGATGGCCGAGTATGCCTGGAGGGATGGATGGCCGAGTATGCCTGGAGGGATGGATGGCCGAGTATGCCTGGAGGGATGGATGGCCGAGTATGCCTGGAGGGATGGATGGCTGAGTATGCCTGGAGGGATGGATGGCTATGAATGGATGTGGCTCCAATTGTCACAGATCAGCACTTTGGGTACTACAGATCCAGCCCACAGCGCTGCTGCAACCGATCCCCTCTCCGCTCACACTGTACCGATCGGTACAGAGAGAGGAACCAGACATGACGTTTGTTTACAAGTGATCGCTCCATCATTTGATGGAGCGACCACGTGGTTAACAGATGCCGTCGGCGGCCATTTACCGTGATCCGCCGGGGTCCTCTGGACGCGCAGGAGTGCAATTCTGGGAGGACGCGCTCCCAGAGTTATCGAGCCGTGCTGTAGCCGTCATTCGGCTATAGTGCGGTCGTTAAGTGGTTAAGGAATTTAAAAAAAATTAAACAGTAAAAGTTATCACAATTTATTTTGTATAATGTAAAAGATGATGTTACGCCACGAGAATCATTAAAGAATCGTGATCTTTATTTTAAGAAAAAAAAAAAAAAAAAAAAAAAAGTGATTCTCATTTTAGCCAGAATCGTGCAGCTCTATCATCTACAGTCAGGTCCATAAATATTGGGACATCGACACAATTCTAATCTTTTTGGCTCTATACACCACCACAATAGATTTGAAATGAAACAAACAAGATGTGCATTAACTGCAGACTTTCAGCTTTAATTTGAGGGTATTTACATCCAAATCAGGTGAACGGTGTAGGAATTACAACAGTTTGTATATGTGCCTCCCACTATTTAAGGGACCAAAAGTAATGGGACAGTTGGCTGCTCAGCTGTTCCATGGCCAGGTGTGTGTTATTCCCTCATTATCCCATTTACAAGGAACCGATAAAAGGTCCAGAGTTAATTTCAAGTGTGCTATTTGCATTTGGAATCTGTTGCTGTCAACTCTCAATATGAGATCCAAAGAGCTGTCACTATCAGTGGAGAAAGCCATCATTAGGCTGAAACAAAACAAACCCATCAGAGAGATAGCAAAAACATTAGGTGTGGCCAAATCAACTGTTTGTGAACATCCTTAAAAAGAAATAACGCACCGGTGAGCTCAGCAACACCAAAAGACGCTGAAGACCACGGAAAACCACTGTGGTGGATGACCAAAGAATTCTTTCCCTTGTGAAGAAAAAAAAAAACACCCTTCACAACAGTTGGCCAGATAAAGAACACTCTCCAGGAGGTAGGTGTATGTGTGTCAAAGTCAACAATCAAGAGTAGGACTTCACCAGAGTGAATACAGAGGGTTCACCACAAGATGTAAACCATTGGTGAGCCTCAAAAACAGTTTGCCAAACAACATCTAAAAAAGCCTTCACAGTTCTGGAACAACATCCTATAGACAGATGAGACCAAGATCAACTTGTACCAGAGTGATGAGAAGAGTATGGAGAAGGAAAGGAACTGCTCATGATCCAAAGCATACCACCTCATCAGTGAAGAATGGTGGTGGTAGCGTCAAGGCGTGGGCATGTATGGCTGCCAATGGAACTGGTTCTCTTGTATCTATTGATGATGTGACTGCTGACAAAAGCAGCAGGATGAATTCTGAAGTGTTTCGGACAATATTATCTGCTCATATTCAGCCAAATGCTTCAGAACTCATTGGACAGCGCTTCACAGTGCAGATGGACAATGACCCGAAGCATACTGCGAAAGCAACCAAACAGTTTAAGGAAAAGAAGTGGAATGTTATGCAATGGCCAAGTCAATCACCTGACCTGAATCCGATTGAGCATGTATTTCACTTGCTGAAGACAAAACTGAAGGGAAAATGCCCCAAGAACAAGCAGGAACTGAAGACAGTTGCAGTAGAGGCCTGGCAGAGCATCATCAGGAGGAAACCCAGCGTCTGGTGATGCCTATGTGTTCCAGACGTCAGCCTGTAATTGACTGCAAAGGATTTGCAACCAAGTATTAAAAAGTGAACGTTTTATTTATGATTGTTAATCTGTCCCATTACTTTTGGTCCCTTAAAAAGTGGGAGGCACATATACAAACTGTTGTAATTCCGAAACTGTTCACCTGATTTGGATGTAAATACCCTCAAATTAAAGCTGAAAGTTTGCTGTTAAAGCACATCTTATTTGTTTCATTTCAAATCCATTGTGGTGGTGTATAGAGCCAAAAAGATTAGAATTGTGTTGATGTCCCAATATTTATGGACCTGACTGTATCCATCTCCTAACAAATGCTCTTTTGTTTTTACTCCCCCCCCCCCAAATTTTTTATTATTTTATATAGTGTATAAAATTTTAAATAATTTATCTGATAGTTGAACTATGGAAGCTGGTCTCCGGGTTTTAGTGAACTTTAATAGTTTGTTTGGCCCAAGCTGGTCCAAACGAACCATTTCACCAACAATGCTGCAGCTGTAAGCATTGTATGAACCGTATGTATCCTCTGTAATATACAGAGCGTGTGTATCGGCAGTGGGATAGAAGTTCCTTTCACTCTCCAATAAATTGGGTTAACCTGAGCCCTGCTCAGCCATTCACAGGAAGCTTTGTATTCTACGAATTAATACAAAGCTTTCTCTGACTGGCTGGCTATGGTGAAGATTGTGACATCATCCATCCACCTCAGCCAGAGGAAGCTTTGTATTGATGCTATGGAATGCAGCGATGTATACTGTATGTAGCTGATGCTGAAGACTAAATATTGGTTAGTAAATAGTTTATTTGGGTGAGTTTGGACCAAACTAACTAGGTAAACTTCAATAAAACCTGGAGATCAGCTTTAAATAGATTTAAATCAAGATGTTTGCTTCTAATTATCATGTTGGCCATATACATTACACACTCATTTAGATTAACCAAATCCATGTAATGTGATCACCTAAACAATTCAGTCAGTTTGCATCCTGCAATTAGAGAATACAGAAAAGTTTGTTCACGTGAAAGGTCCTTCTATTAGAAAAGTACCTGTTTTATAGTCTTGTATGAGTTGACATTTTCCACCCATTATGGGAGATGTCATTGAAACTTTTTTTCTTTACACATTATACAATCACATTCTGTTATATTGTATACAATCCTCACACTGGTGATCTTTGCAGCACAAGCATATAAGTGTGAATTTGCTGGTTTAAAATGACAAAGTGGTGTAAAGAAGTAGACGATCGTTTACATTTTTGTAGTTACTGAATCTGCCAACAATAATCTTGTATACAAACACACACACACACTATAACGTTCACAATTCACAAAGACAACGTGTCAGGATAAAGATCCTTACATTTAAAAAAAAAGAAGAAGAAAAAAAAAAAAAAAAAAAAAAAAAAAGGGAGACAGATATTTGTAGCCAAGTCCAATGAGATTTGAAAATACCGGTCACATGACTCAGAATAAGGGCCGGTTCACACTAGTGCGCTGTGCGATATCGCATGTGATTCGCACCGCGGTGCGAATCACATGCGATGTCCGTGTAATGCGATTTCAGCCATACAGATAGTATGGCCAATATCGCACTGCATTCGGACCAAACACGCACAGGACACTTTTTTTGGTCCGCACCAGAATCGGATTGCATGGGTGTTCACACCTATAAGATCCAATTCATGTCCAAACTGTCAGTTCGCATTGCGATATGCGAGCTAAAATGGGGGTGTCGTTAATGTTGTATGACGCTCCCCAGCAGTTCACATATGGCAGTGAGAACTGCCGTGCGAGTCGGGTGCAATCCGGGAACCCGCAGTGGATTCACAGGGTTCTCGCATCGCACTAGTGTGAACCCGGCCTCAAGATCCTTTTTTTTTTAAAGATATTTTTATTGAAGTTTTTCAACAAACTAACAAACAGAAAAAAAAACAATACACACACAGGAAAAAAAAAAAATTACCGTACCAGATAGACTGGTCCAAAACAGTAGGCAATATGTTCAGACATAGACAAATAAAGAGATATCAATACAAAGGATATACAGTAGGCACACCGGGAAAAGGTGCATGTAGACCAATACGGGCACAGCAAAGGTGGGAGTCTAAACGTTAGAGATCCTTAGGGCACGGTCTACCACTGGTCAAACAAGTGTACTTCAGTTAGTGCTGAGAGAGAGTAAGTGGGCTAGCCAGCCACCTACCACAAATTTTATGAAAGGTTTTGGTCCGTTTCCAGATTTCAAAAGTAAGCTTATATAGCGGGATGGAGTCATTAATAAGTTTCAACCAAAGGGCTTTTAAAGAGGTCTGTGCACCCTTCCAGGACAGTAGAATGGGTTTTTTTTGCATAAAAATATAGTATACCAAGCAGTCTCTTGGCATGCGTTGATAGGTGCAAGTCACCAAAAATGCCTAGTAGGCAGTTCTTGGGGTGAATTATATTTGGGAGGCCCAACGCCGAGGAGACAAAAGCACCCACCTCCCCCCAGAAGTCCCGAATCATTGGGCATGACCAAAAACAGTAAGAAATCGGCCTCCTGGCCGCAGCAGCAAGCGGCCGAAGACAGGAGACCCATCCTATGCAACCTCGCATTACTCGGTCTCGGGATGCAATGACAGACATTTTGTAGGTATCACTGAATACCAACCAGTCCTCGGCCTCTAAGGAGATGTCCATAGAGGTCCATTTGTCTTGAGCTCTATGGAATCTGGGGTTAGAATCGGTCAGCAGGGTTGCGTAATAAGTGGAAATAAGTTTAGTGGGATCTGGTTGTCGGAGCAATTTTTCCAATGGTGGCAGGTCAGTGGGGTCTTTCAAGGAACCAAACTGGGCCTGCATAGCATGCCGAAGCAGCTGGTAGTAGCTGGTAGTAGTAAAATAAGTATGAGTTTGGTAGGTCAAGGTCTAAGCGTAGTTGAGAGAACGTTTTAAAGCCCTGAGCGTTGTATAAGTGACATAGGTATTTGACTCCCTTAGAGTACCAGCGATTAGGATCAGTAAGAGAGTACAAGGACACAATGGCACGGGCGGGAGGACAGTCGTGTGGATACTGTAGGTTGTGGAACAGCCTGTGAATATTCATTCTGGTGGACCTGCTGGGAATAAAGCCCCCTTGATCACTGTGAACTGGTGACGTTACTACATCATTTATGCGGTTAGCTAAAATCTTGGACAGAATCTTAACGTCCACATTGATGGAGAGAAATGGGACGGTAAGATTTGCATTTAAGTGGGTCCTTACGGGGGTTTTAAAAGAAGCACAATCAGAGCCTCCCGCATCTTTGGGGGAAGGACCCCGGCCTCTAGAGCATTGTTATATGTCCGCAAAAGGAGGGGGCACAAAAGGTCTTTAAATTGTTTATACCATTCGGTCGGGAAACCATCTAGCCCAGGGGTCTTATGAGCAGGCATTTGTGAAATGGCTGCAGAAATCTCCTCCTCCGAGATAGGTGCCTCCAACATATCCCGCCCCTCAGTAGATAAGGAGGGGAGAGATATGTCAGCCAGGTAATCAGTCAGTTGGGTGTCGTCATAATAAACCCTAGGAGGTATACAGGTCTTTATAGAAACATAAAAAAAGGAATCCAGGATATCTCCCGGGTCGTCACTGATACGGCCTTGGGTAGTAACAATGCGTGGGATAGAGATGGGGAAGTATTCAGGTCTGGTCGAGTATGCCAAGAGACGTCCAGCTTTATTACCATGTTCGAAAGATTTCTGAGCAACATGTAACATGCGTTTTTGCGTGAGGTCCAGCAGTCGGAGTTCATACTCCCTACGGCACTGTAACCATGCCTCTCTCGCATCAGAGGCAGGGTTAGAGGCGTATTCAGACTCTGCACTCACCATAGCGGTCTCAAGTTCCTCAGTATGCATCCGGTTATTTTTACGCAAGACCCCCCGTGATGGACATGAAGGTGGGCCTTAAGATCCTTATCGCTCTGTTACAGCCTATATACAGGTTCATGAACTCCAAAGACATTTAATAGTTTTCAACATGGAAAGATTGTTTAATATAGAAACCACAATTCCAGGCTACAGGTACAAGTGATGAGTGAGCTGCTGTTTGCACTCTATAGGCAGAGTTCTCTTTTATGTGGGTTGGGTGGGCCCGTTTCCTCTACTGTCTGCTTCTACTCCAGTCACCTTTCAAACTGTCAAGCACAGTCCTCTCCTGTACATAATGCCCCCATCATCCCCTCCGTACTTTTCTCCTGTAAGTACTGACCCCATCATATCCACCGCACTCCTCTCCTGTACATACTGCCCCCATCACCCCCTCCGTACTCCTCTCCTGTAAGTACTGCCCCCATCATACCCACTACACTCCTCTCCTGTACATACTGCCCCCATCATACCCACTACACTCCTCTCCTGTACATACTGCCCCCATCATACCCTCCGCACTCCTCTCCTGTACATACTGCCCCCATCATACCCTCCGCACTCCTCTCCTGTACATACTGCCCCCATCATACCCTCCGCACTCCTCTCCTGTACATACTGCCCCCATCATACCCTCCGCACTCCTCTCCTGTACATACCGCCCCCATCATACCCTCCGCACTCCTCTCCTGTACATACCGCCCCCATCATACCCTCCGCACTCCTCTCCTGTACATACCGCCCCCATCATACCCACTACACTCCTCTCCTGTACATACTGCCCCCATCATACCCACTACACTCCTCTCCTGTACATACTGCCCCCATCATACCCACTACACTCCTCTCCTGTACATACTGCCCCCATCATACCCTCCGCACTCCTCTCCTGTACATACCGCCCCCATCATACCCTCCGCACTCCTCTCCTGTACATACCGCCCCCATCATACCCTCCGCACTCCTCTCCTGTACATACCGCCCCCATCATACCCTCCGCACTCCTCTCCTGTACATACTGTCTCCATTATACCCTCCGCACTCCTCTCCTGCAGATTCAGATATAAAAGTTAACTCTGTGGATTCAGATGTAAGGGAAAACTGCAGAATCAGATGTAAAAGGGGAACAAACCCTGTGCATTCAGATGTAGAAGGGGAACTATGTTGACTCTGATGTAAAGGGGAATTCTTGAAATTAACTCCATATGATTAGAAATGTTATTTAATCAAACATATATGTATAGTGTATCCTACATAAAAAATTGCTGTGCATTGTTTTGTACAGAGGTAATGCATTTAATGTACTACAAAAAAAAATAAAAAATTGGCGTGCGCTGCTGAAGTGTTCAGGTTTGGCTTGATGAAAAGATGGCAACCCTATCTCTGCTACACCTGTGCACGATTCTGTCTCCTGGCCACACATGCAAAAACTGGCAACAGCGATGTCCAAACGCATATATGGATGCAGGGCCGGTGCTACCAGTAGGCAAACTATGCAACCGCCTAGGGTGCACTGCTGCCTAGGGGTGCCCAGCCACTGGTTTCCCTCCGCGTCTGCAGGCTGCAGCATGTAACTAACTCTCAGGCAGCTGCTCCGTCCGATCGGTAGTATAAATAGAGGCGCAGTGCAGCACTGGAGCCAGCGCTGGAGGAAGCAGAGCCGACGCTTCCTGTATAGCGCCACCTCCGGTCACATGGGCAGAACAAAGGGGGTGGGGTCAGGGATGGAGCCAATGGGGGCGGCAAAATTAGGTTTTGCCTAGGGTGTCAAAAATACTTGCACAAGCCCTATGGAAGCCTCTGGGGGGGGGGGGGGGAGGAGGGGGGGTCAGTCTGCCCGGAGGGGGGCTGAAATTCTACTTTAAAACTGGCGCACGTTGCAAGCATTACATATTGTGAAAAGGTTCTGAATGGGCTGCCGTATCACAATGCACAACACAACGCACTGTAATGATATACACGGGCCCTAAAGACCGCCCCCCGCCCCACACATAAAGGGCCCCTCCAAGGTACCACATTCCCCTGTGGAGCCCATAGGACCCGGGAACCCTCCCGGCACACAGGAGGTTAACCCTGACTGATACAATGTAACCAGTATTATTACTGTGCCCCCCCCATGGCACACAGGAGGAGAACCATTACTAATACAATGTAACAAGTATGACACACGGGAGGGTAACTGACACAATGTAACCAGTATGACCCCCTCCCCTCCCCCGTCTCCTCACCTCGGACAGCCGCACAGCCAGCGGGATGAGCCCCAGGAGGAAGCAGCCCAGGAACATTCCCAGGGAGATGAGGAACACCACGAGCAGCCCGTCCATGTCTGGGAGTGTATGGGGGGGAGGCGCTCAGTGCGGGTTCATGTCACGGGGATGAAGGCCGGACACCGCTCCGCTCTCTCATTCCTCACACGTCTCCGCTCACCGACCGACCGACCGAACTTCTTCTATACGGGGAGACCGCGGCCACACCACCGCCACCTAACGGACGCTTGCGGGAAGTGCAGAAAGCATTGGACTGTGAACTGTCATGAAATGTCATCAACACAGAGAGTGAGATCAGGAGGAACACCTACCTACATACTACTCACCAATACTATATATATATATATATATATATATATATATATATATACACTACTCACCAATACATTTTATATATATATATATATATATATATATACACTACTCACCAATACATTATATATATATGTATATACAATACTCACCAATACATTATATATATGTATATACAATACTCACCAATACATTATATATATATATATATATATATATATATATATATATATATATATACACACTACTCACCAATACATTTTATATATATATACAGTGGCGTAGCGTAGGTTATCAGCGCCCGGGGCAGGGCAAGAGATTTGCGCCCCCTAACCTGCGGATTTTTAGCACTCTGAGTCCCTATAGCTAGTACAGTAGTACTGACCAACCTGATTCCTACACCGACCTACTTGACCACTATACTAACCTACCTGATTCCTATACTGACCTGCCTGATTCCTACACTGGCCACTAAACTGACCTGATTGCAATACTGACCACTACACTGACCTACCTGATTCCTATACTGACTACTACACTGACCCACCTGATTCCTACACTGTCTACACATTATTATTGCTCACTGATTGGTTGCTAGACGATACTGCACATAAATACCGCTTACACATTGTTTGCTAGAGGTTACTGCACATCATTACTACAAACTGATTGGTTGCTAGAGGTCACTGCAAAATATTATTGCTCACTGATTGCTCGCTAGAGATTACAGCAGATCATTACTGTTTACTGATTGGTTGCTGAAGGTTACTGCACATCATTACCACTCACTGGTTGCTAGAGGTTACTGCACATTATTAATGCTCCCCAATTGGTTGCTAGACATTGCAGCACATCATTACGGCTCACTGATTGGTTGCTAGAGGTTACAGCACATCATTACAACCCACTGATTTGTTGCTTAAGGTTAAAGAACATCATCTCACTGCCTGCACACCACAGACTGCCGAAGTGACGGGACCCACCAATAGACAGAAAAGAAGAACTAGAACTAATTATCAGCAATTGAGTGCAAGGCTGAGGGATGCCCTTTGTACGTAATGCAGGGTTCAGAGGTGCGCTGTGTATGGAGTGCAGGGTTGAGAGGTGTGCTGTGTACTGAATGCAGGGTTTAGAGGTGCGCTGTGTACGGAATGCAGGGTTGAGGGGGTGCGTTGTGTGCAGCGTGCAGGGTTGAGGGGGGTGCGCTGTGTGTGGCGTGCAGGGTTGAGGGGGTGCGCTGTGTGTGGCATGCAGGGTTGAGGGGGTGCGCTGTGTGTGGCTTGCAGGGTTGAGGGGGGTGCACTGTGTGTGGCTTGCAGGGTTGAGGGGGGTGCACTGTGTGTGGCTTGCAGGGTTGAGGGGGGTGCGCTGTGTGTGGCTTGCAGGGTTGAGGGGGGTGCACTGTGTGAGGCTTGCAGGATTGAGGGGGTGCGCTGTGTGTGGCTTGCAGGATTGAGAAGGTGCGCTGTGTGTGGCTTGCAGGATTGAGGGGGTGCGCTGTGATTGTGGCTTGCAGGGATGAGGGGGTGCGCTGTGTGTGGCTTGCAGGGATGAGGGGGGTGCGCTGTGTGTGGCTTGCAGGGATGAGGGGGGTGCGCTGTGTGTGGCTTGCAGGGATGAGGGGGGTGCGCTGTGAGTGGTTTTCAGGGATGAGGGGGGTGCGCTGTGAGTGTTTTTCAGGAATGAGGGGGGTGCGCTGTGTGTGGCTTGCAGGGATGAGGGGGGTGCGCGGTGTGTGGCTTGCAGGGTTGAGTGGGTGCGCTGTGTGTGGCTTGCAGGGTTGAGAGGGGTGCGCTGTGTGTGGCTTGCAGGGATGAGGGGGGTGCCTTGTGTGTGGCTTGTAGGGTTGAGGGGGGTGTGCTGTGTGTGGCTTGCAGGGTTGAGGGGGGGGTGAGCTGTGAGTTGCTTGCAGGGTTGAGAGGGGTGCGCTGTGTGTGGCTTGCAGGGTTGAGGGGGGTGAGCTGTGTGGGGCTTGCAGGGTTGAGTGGGTGCGCTGTGTGTGGCTTGCAGGGTTGAGAGGGGTGCGCTGTGTGTGGCTTGCAGGGATGAGGGGGGTGCCTTGTGTGTGGCTTGTAGGGTTGAGGGGGGTGTGCTGTGTGTGGCGTGCAGGGTTGAGGGGGGGTGCTCTGTATGGGCTTGCAGGGTTGAGGGGAGTGTGCTGTGTGCAGCGTGCAGGGTTGAGGGGGGTGCGCTGTGTACATCCCCCCCAAATACAAAGCTCTCTTTCCCACAGATTCCAGTTCAAAGCTCAGCCCCAGCCCCCCTCCGGCTGCCATCATCCTGTACAGAGCTTTCCTCTGTAGAGGAGTACTCACAATGTCCGTGCACCTGCCGGTGGGGAGAGGCTTCTGTCTGTGTGGATGATGTCTCATCCTCTTCCTCCTGGCCCCAGTTTCCTCCGGTCCTGTGGTGGTCGGTGCAGGGTCAGAGTGCCGGTGTCCTTTTGAGAAACACCGGGGCCACGTAGCAGCACACTGACAGGCACAGGCACAGGCAGCACTCAGGAGAGGCAGCGGTGGTCGGAAGTCTAGGCTGTGGGGCGGGCTAAGTGGACGGAAAGCATGTTGCACGAGCCGGGACTGGGTGGAAGGAGGAGGGCAGGCGAACTGGGGGGAAGGAGGAGGGCAGGCGACTCACGAGGCATCCTCTCCATTACACGCCACTCCCCACACTCCCCACACCTCGTGTGTGGGGAGTGGCGTGTAATGGAGAGGATGCCTCGTGAGTCGCCTGCCCTCCTCCTTCCCCCCAGTCTCTGCACGGTCACAATCCTTGGGATCATCATGGATGGTCTTCAGTGTTCATTTATTCACTGCTGTGTCAGTGTCACCCCTGGAGCCTAAGCAGGGACTGCACCGGAACTTCTTCCTCATAGCGAAGCGGAAGTGCTCACAGTCTCCTAGACTGCACAGTGCAGAAGAATTGCAGGTAAACTGCCGCCTGCCTCTGCGCCCCTCTAAATTTTGCGCCCCTCTAAATTTTGAGCCCGGGGCGTCCACCCCCCTGCCCCCCCACGCTATGCCACTGCATATATATGTAGAAAGAAATGGATTTTGGGACTTAGAATGATGCATGTGTATGTAAATGATAATGTAAAGAATATCTCATTGTAAATAGGTTACATGTCAGGGTTCCCATAGGGAAGGTCATGTAACCATATATATTACTCACAATATATATATATATATATATATATATATATATATATATATATTGTGACAGCAGGCAGGTAAAATCACCAGGTTGCATCCAGGATGGACGATATATATGTCCCAGATCCAGGCTTTATGCCAATTTATACCGCTAGGGGGAGTGCTGGGAGTCTTTCAGGGGAAGGGTTAATGAGCTCAGCTGAAGTAAGTGGGCTCATTAGGGCCTCTACAAGAACTCCCAGCATGCTAAGGGAGATGCTCCATCCTGGAACCAGTTCTATGTTGTGTAGACTGGGGAGTCTGCGTTCTGTCCTGTGCGGTGAGACAAAGCCTGTGTGGCTAAAACTTCTAAAACAGGGAGATAGGGGCTGGGGCAGCACAAGGCTGCACCCAGTTGTTAGACAGGGAAACTGTGTGTGTAGTAAGCGGTCAAGCTGACCAAGATTTCTTTTCATGTTTCTTTTGTTTTGCTGTTATATTTTTCACTGTGTATAGTTTAAATAAACCGCACCTTTTTTTGTTTTTCACCTACAACTCTGTCTGCTGTGCCTGTTTTTGTGTGGTGAACCCATCCAGGGGGTCACACACACCCGCTGCTGAGTTAACCCCCTCACAGTTGGTGGAGAACCAGTGGCAGTTTTTTTTGAAGGCCAGCATGGAGGAGATACTAAAACAGCTGGCTCTAGCAAATGCCAATCAGCAGCAGACAAATGCAGGTTTGCAAAAGAGCCTCGCATCCCACTAGCAAGCCCATCAACAGAGCCTCGCAGCCCAGCAGCAAGCTCAACAATAGAGCCTCGCAGCCCAGCAGCAGACAAATGCAGCTTTGCAAAAGAGCCTTGTAGCTCAACAACAGAGCCTCGCAGCCCAGCAGCAAGCTCACCAACAGAGTCTGGAAGCTCTGCAACAAGCCCAGCAGCAATCTGAGGCCCGCGTCATAGACCTGTTGCAGAAGCAAGAGCAGAGACTACAACAACAAATGAAAACATTAATGCAGCAACGTCCGCAGACCAGTGAGGCAAGTCATTCCACTAATACCGAACCTTTGGGGTGAGTCGTTTATTGACAAAAATGACTAGAGAGGATGATCCAGAGGTGTTTTTGACCACATTTGAAAGGACTGCTGAAAGAGAAAAGTGGCCTAAGGAGCAGTGGGCTGGACTGGTGGCTCCTCTGTTAACTGGTGAATCGCAGAAAGCTTACTATGACCTAGAGCCTGACCAAGCAATAGACTATGTGATGCTAAAAACTGAAATATTGGCACGGCTGGGTGTCACCCTGGCTGTCCGTGTGCATAACTGGACTTTCCAGCTTGGAAAACCCTCCCGGTCTCAAATGTATGATCTTATTCACCTGAGCAGGAAGTGGCTACAGCCAGAGACTTTGTCCGCACCAAAGATTGTGGAACGTGTTGTGATGGATCGTTTCTTGAGAGCTCTTCCTACTGCCATCCAAAAGTGGGTAAGCCATGGAGACCCAGAAACGGCCGATAATCTTGTGGATCGTGTCATGGAGGTCCTGCCAGAAGCAGGCGTCCTGGTCTTCCTGATTCTCGGTTGCGCATGCTCCGCCCTGCAGGTGGCGCCAGAGGGGCTATTTAAACCTGTCAATCGCAGACAGTCCCTGCTGTCTGCTCTACAGCGTTGAGTACCTGAAAACCTGATCTGAAGACTTACCTGTGTTTGACCCGGCCTGCCTGTGACTTCTCCAGTTTTCTGCCTGCATCCGACCCCTGGCTTGTTGTGACCTCTCCTCTGTCTGATCCCTCTGTACCTTGCTGCCAGCCAGTTAACCGACCCGGCTTGTCTGACCAAGCTCACTGTTCCTAGTTCCGGTCCAGTCTGCTAAGCTGATCCAGTTTGCTGAGTTCCTGTGTTCCTGGTTCCAGTCCAGTCTGCTAAGCTGATCCAGTCTGCTGAGTTCCTGTGTTCCTGGTTCCGGTCCAGTCTGCTAAGCTGATCCAGTTTGCTGAGTTCCTGTGTTCCTGGTTCCGGTCCCGTCTGCTGAACGATTCCAGTTTGCTGAGTGTTCCTGATTCCAGTTCGACCTGCTGTGCTCCAGTGTACCTACCAAGTCTGCATACCTACCTTCACCTTGGTTGATCCTGCCAGGCACTCGTACCCCTCCTACCTCCGCGCCTGCTGTTACCTTACCAGGGGCCGCTGGTGGGAGCCGTAAGGGAGGCCTTCCTCTGCAAGTCCGGGCTCATCACCGCTAGGTACGTGACAGTAGCAGACAGCCATGTCTGAGCCCGATCAGGGAGCCTCACCTATGGAGGAACTATGTCGGCACCTGGCAGGATTGGCTGAAGCGGTCAAGAACCTCCAGCAAGGCTACACCCATCTGGAAGAACAAGTGCAGGTCCTCTCCAACCCCTCTGGAGCCCAAGGGGGATCCCATACCTCTACCTCCACTGCTGGGGCAGGATCCTCACCCACAGTTGTCATGCTTCCTCCGGAGCCCAGGGTCCCTACACCCGAAAGATTCTCCGGGGATCGAAGCAAGTTTAGGGCTTTTCGTAATTCCTTCGAACTCTACTTCGCTCTGCAGCCTCGCACCTTCTCCTTGGAAGCCACCAAGGTGGGCTTTGTGATGTCCCTGCTTTCCGGAGACCCTCAGAGCTGGGCCCACCGTCTCTTGGAACGGAAAGATATGGCGTTAAACAACCTTACTGCCTTCTTCGACGCCATGGCTCAGCTATATGAAGATTCCCAGCTCTCAGTAACCGCAGAGACCGCCTTGCGCACCCTTCAGCAGGGGCGCAGAGCAGCAGAGGACTACGTAGCGGAATTTAGATGGTGGAGCGCAGATACCAGTTGGAATGACGCCGCCCTCCGCCATCAGTTCCGCATAGGTCTGTCCGACCCTCTGAAGGATGAGCTCGCTAGGTTTGGCATACCACCAACCCTGAATTCACTAATTGACTTAACAATCCAGATCGACCGACGTCTCAGGGAACGAAGGGCTGAGAGGTCCACGGGCTTCTCCCGCCCGACCTGGATGCTTCCCCGGGCTCCCAGCCATCTGCACCCAGCACCTGTTGCACCTCCAGCCGCTACATCTGACATACCCGAGCCCATGCAGCTCGGAGTGCTTCGTCCTCCCCTCTCCCAACAGGAACGCCAACGTCGCCAAGTGAACAATCTGTGCCTGTACTGCGGGGAACCCGGACACTTCGTTATAAATTGTCCCCTGAAACTTCGTAAGTGTCTTTCAGTATCTTCTGACACTACCAACCCACAGGCCAAGTCCACATCTCACCTTGCTCTCTCTGTCTCGTTACAGCTCCCAGGAAGGACTCTGCAAGTGCCCGCTATTATTGATTCCGGGGCTTGCAGCTGCTTTATGGACTCAGCCTTTGCCATCAAGCACCAGATCCCTCTTGTCACCAAGACCCATGGACTATGTGTGCATTTGGCTGATGGGTCCATCATTAAGTCTGGACCAGTGGTCCAAGAGACCGCCCCTTTACCCGCTACCATCTCCACCATCTCCGGAACCCACCAAGAATACTTACGCCTGGACATTATCTCTTCCCCATTGTTCCCTGTGATCCTTGGTATACCTTGGCTACAGGTCCACAACCCTACCATCAACTGGGCCACGGGGTTGGTGACCTTTTCTTCTCCTTACTGCCAGCAATCCTGCGGGACACTCAAAACCCCTGGGCCGGCCACCCTCTTATGTATCAATACGGAGGCTGGAATACGGCAATCCATCCCTGAGGTCTACCATGACTTTCTTGATGTGTTTAGCAAACAAGGGGCAGAGACTCTACCACCTCATCGGGCCTATGATTGCCCCATTGACCTACTTCCCGGAGCGGCAATTCCGTTTGGCAGGATCTTCCCGTTTAACAGAGGTAGAACAGGGGGCACTAAAAGACTATATCGATGAAAACCTACAGAAAGGGTTCATTCGTCCGTCTACATCTCCAGCCGGTGCAGGCATCTTTTTCGTAGAGAAGAAGGATCATACCCTTCGACCCTGTGTGGACTATCGTGAATTAAATAAAATCACAGTAAAAAAACGCTACCCTCTCCCCTTGGTACCGGAACTATTTCAGAGACTGGGAACAGCCATCATTTTTACCAAACTTGATCTCCGCGGAGCCTACAATCTGGTCCGCATCAAGGAGGGGGATGAGTGGAAGACCGCTTTCCGCACCCGATTCGGACATTTCGAGTACCGGGTAATGCCCTTCGGGTTGTGCAACGCCCCTGCCACTTTCCAGTATTTCATTAACGATGTGCTCCGGGACTTCCTAGATCTCTTTGTCATTGTCTACCTAGACGATATACTAATTTTTTCTTCCTCCCTTGATTCCCACCGCAGGCACGTCAGAAGTGTGTTGGCTCGGCTTCGCCAGCACGGCCTGTATGCGAAGGCCGAGAAGTGTGAATTTGAGCTGG
This sequence comes from Rana muscosa, assembly GCA_029206835.1. Classification (NCBI taxonomy): domain Eukaryota; kingdom Metazoa; phylum Chordata; class Amphibia; order Anura; family Ranidae; genus Rana; species Rana muscosa. Next base: position 206,936,056 of record CM055121.1, on the reverse strand, counting down.
AAAGTATATCGTTCTTGGGACTAATTATCTCCAGCGAGGGCATCAAGATGGACCCTCAAAAGATTGCTGCAATCCTGGACTGGCCAGTCCCGGCGGACAAGAAGGGGATCCAACGTTTCGTTGGATTCGCCAACTTCTACCGCAAATTCATCAGAGGGTTCTCAGCCATCATCGCACCCATCACCCAGCTGACCAAACAAGGGATCCGTTTCCACTGGTCCCCTGAGGCCCAAAAGGCCTTTGAGGCCCTGAAGGGTCTCTTTACCTCTGCCTCTATCTTGAAGCACCCAGATTCCTCATTACCATTCGTCCTGGAGGTAGACGCCTCGGAAATTGCGGTAGGAGCAATACTGTCCCAAAGACAGGGGACCAGAGCCTTGCTCCACCCAGTAGCTTTTTTCTCTCGCAAGTTATCTGCGGCAGAGAGGAACTACGACGTGGGGGATCGGGAATTGCTGGCGATCAAGTCCGCATTAGAGGAGTGGCATTATCTGTTGGAGGGGGCTGCCCACCCGATTCTGATATTCACCGACCACAAGAACCTGGAGTACCTGAAGGCAGCGAAAAGGCTAAAACCACGACAAGCCAGGTGGGCGCTCTTCTTCTCCCGGTTCTCCTTCCATGTCACTTACCGTCCCGGTTCCAAGAACATTAAGCCTGATGCCCTCTCTCGGATGTTCCATAAGTCTAAGGAAACCTCTCCTCCAGACACCATTCTTGCTCCTGGAAACTTCCTTCTGCTTCAGGAAGACCTACTCTCCCGGATCAAGCAAGCCTCCACTGGGCAGAGACTCCCCTCCGAACCGGAATTGCAGGCCAAAGATGGGCTGTTTTGGTACCAGAACAGGATCTACATACCTGAAGAGCTGAGAATAACCGTACTGGAACTCTGCCACGACCATGCCCTTGCCGGGCACTTTGGCGTTGCCAAGACCACCGACTTGGTACAGCGTACCTTTTGGTGGCCTCGGCTCCGCGAGAACTGTAGGAAGTTTGTGGAGTCCTGCATAGTTTGTACCCGAAACAAGGGTTACAAATCCAAGGCCTGGGGACTACTGAGACCCCTACCCGTCCCAGACAGACCCTGGAAAATGCTGTCCATCGACTTTATCGTCGAGTTGCCTCCGGCTGAGAGTCACACCACTATCTTCGTGATAGTAGACCGTCTATCCAAGATGGCACATTTCATTCCCATGAAGGGGACTCCCTCAGCTCCCGAAACTGCACAGGTGTTCATCAGAGAGGTCGTCAGACTCCACGGGGTACCAGCCAATATTGTCTCCGACCGAGGGGTACAATTTACCTCCCGGTTTTGGAGATCCCTCTGCAAGGCTCTGGAGATAGAATTGTCACTTTCCTCTGCTTACCATCCCCAGACCAATGGACAGACTGAGAGGACTAACCAGACCCTTGAGCAGTACCTGCGCTGCTTCTCTTCATTCGCTCAGAATGACTGGGTTTCCCTGCTCCCATTGGCCGAGTTTGCCTATAACAACTCTACGCATTCCGCTACCAAGCAGTCCCCATTCTTCGCAAACTACGGTTTCCATCCTACATTCCTGCCCAATTTCCTTCCTGAATGTACGGTGCCCGCAGTCCAGGAAAAGTTGAACTTCTTTTCATCCAACAACCAACTTCTGCAGGAAACCATGACCAAGACTCAGGAACACAACAAAACAATTTTTGACAGGAAGAGACGGGGTGAATAAATGCTGGCACCCGGCGACCAAGTATGGTTATCCACTTTAAACTTGAGGATGGCATGTCCCTCTAAGAAACTGGGCCCCAAATTCTTAGGGCCGTTTCCAGTCAAAAGGAAAATCAATGAAGTGGCTTATGAACTGGAGCTCCCTGACTCCCTCAAGATCCATCCGGTCTTCCATGTATCTCTGCTGAAGCCCTCGGTTCCCAACCCATTTCCAGGCCGAAGTCCGGCTCTCCCTGATCCTGTCATTGTAGACGGGGAGGAGGAATTCGAAGTGGAAGCCATTATGGATTTTAGAAGAAGGAATAACCAGAACCAATTCCTGATTAAGTGGAAGGGCTACGGACCCGAAGAAAACTCTTGGGAGCCTGAGGAGAACATCCATGCTAGAAGCCTGGTGCAGTCCTTCAAGAGATCTCACCCTGAGAAGTTTGCCCGGATGGGCATCCGGAGGCTGCCCCTTGGGGGGGGGCAATGTCATGGAGGTCCTGCCAGAAGCAGGCGTCCTGGTCTTCCTGATTCTCGGTTGCGCATGCTCCGCCCTGCAGGTGGCGCCAGAGGGGCTATTTAAACCTGTCAATCGCAGACAGTCCCTGCTGTCTGCTCTACAGCGTTGAGTACCTGAAAACCTGATCTGAAGACTTACCTGTGTTTGACCCGGCCTGCCTGTGACTTCTCCAGTTTTCTGCCTGCATCCGACCCCTGGCTTGTTGTGACCTCTCCTCTGTCTGATCCCTCTGTACCTTGCTGCCAGCCAGTTAACCGACCCGGCTTGTCTGACCAAGCTCACTGTTCCTAGTTCCGGTCCAGTCTGCTAAGCTGATCCAGTTTGCTGAGTTCCTGTGTTCCTGGTTCCAGTCCAGTCTGCTAAGCTGATCCAGTCTGCTGAGTTCCTGTGTTCCTGGTTCCGGTCCAGTCTGCTAAGCTGATCCAGTTTGCTGAGTTCCTGTGTTCCTGGTTCCGGTCCCGTCTGCTGAACGATTCCAGTTTGCTGAGTGTTCCTGATTCCAGTTCGACCTGCTGTGTTCCAGTGTGCCTACCAAGTCTGCATACCTACCTTCACCTTGGTTGATCCTGCCAGGCACTCGTACCCCTCCTACCTCCGCGCCTGCTGTTACCTTACCAGGGGCCGCTGGTGGGAGCCGTAAGGGAGGCCTTCCTCTGCAAGTCCGGGCTCATCACCGCTAGGTACGTGACAGATCGTGTAGAGAAGTACTTAGCTACAGAGAACCTGACTGCCTCTTCCAGAGACTCACGGACTTTCCACCCTAAGACCAGACCATCCCCAGTGGCGGGTAAGATGATTCCAAGGGGTGAGGGTGGAGAGAGTGAGAGGGTGGGAGTTCTACCTAAGGTCTGGCGAGAACAACCTGGAAAGTCAGGGGCTCAAGAGGCAGCAAAAAGGATTGTTTGCTACCGCTGCCGACAAGAGGGACATATTGCAGCAAATTGCCCAGTTGTGGATGAGCCCATGCAATGTGACTTTCTAAGGGACAGACGTCAGTCGCTGTTTGCGACATTCGCATGCACTGCCATTCGGGGAACTGAGAAACATTTATGCAAGATGTGTATTAGTGGTAGAAATGTTGTTGTGTTGCTGGATTCAGGTAGCCTGGTGATACTGATAAAGGCTGAATTAGTTACTACAGGGGTCTCTGGGAATAACAAGGTAGCTGTTATTTGTGTGCATGGGGACACCCAAGAGTATCCTGTGACTACAGTGTGTTTTGAGACCCCCAAAGGTACCCTCTCTCATCAGGTGGGGTTAGTGTCTCACTTGCCACATGATGCCATTGTGGGAAGGGATTTTCCAAAGTTCTGGGAACTATGGGATTATCCTAAGCCCCCCACTGGTGCCCCTATATACCAGGAAGGTGATAACCAGAATTCCTCTGAGAGTGGTGAGGACTCTCCAGAATTCCCCTTGTCGGTATTGGCAGGGGAGACTCGAAACTGGGGAGGAGCCAACATCCTCAGACGAAAACATGCCGTCTGTGGAGTTTTCGGATCTCGAGGTTCACAAGGAAAATTTTGCTACAGAACAGTTAAAAGACCCCACCCTGATAAAGGCACGGGAAAACGTAGTGAAAATAGATGGCGAGTTAGTGAACCCAGATGAAACCTGCACTTACCCATACTTCATCGTGGAAAAGGACCTACTGTATCGGGTCGCTAAAAGGGCAGAAGAAACCATTGAGCAGCTTGTGGTGCCCAAACCTTACAGGAAGTTGGTGTTAGAGTTGGCCCATGGGCACATTCTTGGAGGCCATCTGGGGACAGAGAAAACCCGAGAGAGAGTATTGCAGAGATTCTATTGGCCTGGGGTCATGAAGGAAACAGAAAATTATTGTTCCTCCTGCCCTGTGTGTCAGAGGTTGACACTGATGCCACATTTCCATAACCCGCTGGTACCTCTCCCCATCATTGAGGTCCCCTTTGAGAGGATTGCAATGGATTTGGTAGGTCCGATAATGAAGTCCGCTAGCGGGCATCAGTATATTTTGGTTATATTGGACTATGCCACCCATTTTCCGGAAGCAATTCCTCTCCGAAATACCTCGGCCAAAACCATAGCCAAAGAGCTATCTCTTGTTTTTAGCCGTGTGGGTATTTGTAAGGAACTGCTTACGGACCAAGGTACACCCTTTATGTCCCGGGTTATGAAAAAGCTGTGCAAGTTGTTCAAAGTGACACAATTGTGTACATCCGTGTATCACCCCCAAACAGATGGGTTGGTTGAAAGATTCAACAAAACCCTAAAACAAATGTTAAAGAAGGTGGTGGATAGAGATGGAAAGGATTGGGACTGTTTAATCCCCTATTTAATGTTTGCCATTAGGTAGGTACCCCAATCCTCTACAGGTTTCTCACCCTTTGAGTTACTCTATGGGAGACACCCAAGAGGGCTGTTGGATATCGCCAAGGAAACTTGGGAAAGTGAGAGGTGAGAGTTCTCCCCACAGGAGTGTGATTGAGCATGTCGCCCTGATGCAAGATAGAATTGCACAGGTAATGCCAATCGTAAAGGAACATTTGGCCCAAGCGCAGTTGGCACAGCAGAGAGTGTACAACTGTGGGGCCAAGACCCGTACCTTTTCCCCGGGGGATAGGATATTGGTACTTGTCCCTATGGTTGAAAGCAAATTCCTCGCCAAATGGCAAGGCCCCTACGAGATAATGGAAAAGGTGAGCGAAGTGACTTACAAGGTCAGACAACCAGGAAGGCGAAAGCCCGAACAGATCTATCACATTAATCTGTTGAAAGCCTGGAGGGATAGGGAATCCCTAGTCGCAGAAACTTTGTCACCAGCTCAGTCTGATTGCGTGATTCCTGAGGTTGGAATAGCAGTCACCTTGTCAAACCCCCAACAACAGGAGGTTAAGGAGTTTGTACTTCGCAACAAGGAGGTTTTCTCTGAGCTGCCGGGACAAACGTCTGGGGTAGAGCATGATATTATTACCCCGCCCGGTGAAAGGGTGAAGCTAAAACCCTATCAGATCCCAGAGGCCCGACGGGAGGCAATACGTGAGGAAGTACAGAAAATGCTTAAATTGGGGGTGATAGAGGAATCTCAAAGTGATTGGTCCAGTCCCATAGTGTTAGTGCCTAAACCGGATGGGAGCTGGTGATTTTGTAACGATTTTCGACAACTGAACAAAGTTACAAAATTTGACACCCACCCCATGCCACGTATAGATGAGTTGATCGACCGGCTGGGAACAGCCCAATACATGACAACTCTTGATCTCACAAAAGGGTATTGGCAAATTCCCCTGGCCAAATTGGCCAAGGAGAAAACCACGTTTGTAACCCCAGACGGCGCGTTCCAATATAAAAGAATGCCGTTCGGAATACAGAATGCACCAGCAACATTCCAGCGGAAAATGGACCAGATACTGAGGCCCCATCAGAAGTATGCTGCGGCTTACCTAATGATGTAATTATCTATAGCAAAGATTTGGCCTTACATCTGCCAAAAGTGCAAGCAGTCCTAAACTCTATCCAGGAAGCCGGGTTTACGGCCAACCCCAAGAAGTGTACCTATGGACAGGAGGAGGCCAAATATTTTGGGTACACCATTGGGAGGGGATTAATAAAACCCCAAGTCAATAAAGTGGAGGCCATACAGAATTGGCCACGTCCCAACAGCAAGAAGCAGGTACAAGCCTTTCTGGGAATCGCTGGTTATTATCGGCGATTCATTCCCCACTTTGCTTCTCAGGCTGTGCCCCTAACCAACCTGACAAAAGGGAAAGAGTCTGTCATGGTTAAATGGACCCCAGAGGCTGAGGCAGCATTCCAATTCTTAAAAAAAGCCTTATGTAGCCAGCCAGTGTTGTACTCACCAGACTTCTCTAGGGACTTTGTCGTACAAAGTGATGCATCAGATGTTGGGTTAGGAGCAGTTTTATCCCAGGTCTGGAACGGGGAAGAGCACCCAGTCATTTACCTCAGCAGGAAATTGAAGTCCCATGAGATAAATTACGCCACAATTGAGAAGGAGTGTTTAGTGGTGAAGTGGGCTCTAGATTCCCTTCGGTACTATCTGCTAGGTAGGCACTTTGACATGATTACTGATCACGCTCCTTTAAAGTGGATGGCTCAAAACAAGGAGACAAATAGAAGAGTAAATAGGTGGTTCCTAGCCCTACAGAAATTCAACTTTACGGTAAAGCATCGCCCTGGCGTTCAAATGGGGAATGTGGATGCTTTGTCTCCAGTACATGCATGCCTGATTGCTTGTGTTCCAACCCCAAGGTTAAAACAAGAGAGGGGGGGTATGTGACAGCAGGCAGGTAAAATCACCAGGTTGCATCCAGGATGGACGATATATGTCCTAGATTCAGGCTTTATGCCCATTTATACCACTAGGGGGAGTGCTGGGAGTCTTTCAGGGGAAGGGTTAATGAGCCCAGCTGAAGTAAGTGGGCTCATTAGGGCCTCTACAAGAACTCCCAGCATGCTAAGGGAGATGCTCCATCCTGGAACCAGTTCTATGTTGTGTAGACTGTGGAGTGTGCTTTCTGTCCTGTACGGTGAGACAAAGCCTGTGGCTAAAACTTCTAAAACAGGGAGATAGGGGCTGGGGCAGCACAAGGCTGCACCTAGTTGTTAGACAGGGAAACTGTGTGTGTAGTAAGCGGTCAAGCTGACCAGGATTTCTTTTCATGTTTCTTTTGTTTTGCGGTTATATTTTTCACTGTGTATAGTTTAAATAAACCGCACCTTTTTTTTGTTTTTCACCTACAACTCTGTCTGCTGTGCCTGTTTTTGTGTGGTGAACCAATCCAGGGGGTCACACACACCCGCTGCTGAGTTAACCCCCTCACAATATGTGTGTGTGTGTGTGTGTGTGTGTGTGTGTGTGTGTGTATATATATATATATATATATATATATATATATACACATACACACAGTTGTGCTCATAAGTTTACATACCGTGGCAGAATTTATGACTTCTTGCCCATTTTGCAGAGAATGTGAATGATAACACAAAAACTTTTCTTTCACTCATGGTTAGTGTTTGGCTGAAGCCATTTATTATCAACCAACTGTATTTACTCTTTTTAAATCATAATGGCAACAGAAACCCAAAATGACCCTGAGCCCTGGTTCACACTGGTGCGATTTGACATGCGATTTGACATGTCAAATCGGCAGCATTTGCCCCGCAATGACACCGTCCTAATCGGTGCGACGCAGCATCTGCGGTTCTGCACCGATTTCAAAAAGTAGTTTCTGTTACTTTTTGCGATTTCGGCCCATGATTTACATTGACATCTGTGCAGAAACTGCACAGATGTCTCTGTAATCGCGGCCAAAATCGGGACTGACAAGCGGGAGTGAAATCGTTCGAGTTCAGCTGAACCGTGTGAACCTGGGCTTATCAAAAGTTTACATACCCTGGTGATTTTGGCCTGATAACATGCACACAAGTTGACACAAAGGGGTTTGAATGACTATTAAAGGTAACCATCCTCACCTGTCATCTGTTTGCTTGTAAATTAGTGTGTGTGTATAAAAGGTCAGTGAGTTTCTGGACTCCTGACAGACCCTTGCATCTTTCACCCAGTGCTGCACTGACATTTCTGGATTCAGAGTCATGGGGAAAGAAATAGAATTGTCAAAGGATCTGCGGGAAAAGATAGTTGAACTGTATAAAACAGGAAAGGGACATAAAAAGATATCCAAGGAATTGAGAATGCCAATCAGCAGTGTTCAAACTCTAATCAAGAAGTGGAAAATGAGGGGTTCTGTTTAAACCAAACCACGGTCAGGTAGACCAACTAAAATTTCAGCCACAACTGCCAGGAAAATTGTTTGGGATGCAAAGAAAACCCATAAATAACTTCAGGTGAAATACAGGACTCTCTGAAAACATGTGGTGTGTCTGTTTCAAGATACACAATAAGGAGGCACTTGAAGAAAGATGGGCTGCATGGTCGAGTCGCCAAAAGAAAGCCATTACTACGCGAATGCCACAAAGTATCCCGCTTACAATACGCCAAACAGCACAGAGACGAGCCTCAAACCTTCTGGCACAAAGTCATTTGGAGTGATGAGACCAAAATTTAGCATTTTGGCCACAACCATAAGCGCTACATTTGGAGAGAAGTCAACAAGGCCTATGATGAAAGGTACACCATTCCTACTGTGAAACACGGAGGTGGATCGCTGATGTTTTGGGGATGTGTGAGCTACAAAGGCACAGGAAATTTGGTCAAAATTGTTAGCAAGATGAATGCAGTATTTTCTCAATAAATACTGGAGGAACATTTGCATTCATCAGCCAGGAAGCTGCGCATGGGATGTACTTGGACATTCCAACATGACAATGATCCAAAACACAAGGCCAAATCGACCTGCCATTGGCTACAGCAGAATAAAGTGAAGGGAAAAAGAATCTGGAGGGGAATTTTGGACATCGCATCCCAATTTTAGTGATAAAGAGAAGGGGGGGAGGGGGGGGTCACAAGGCCCCGGGGTTTTATAGATGTCAATAATGTGCAAAATCAAATAGTTAAATACTGACTGAACACAATGAATAAAAAAAAATAGAATTTTTTATTACAAAAATTATATCTTTGTACAAAACACCAATGCAATATACAACCTTAATCAATTATAATAAGTGTACAACAACAAACACAAAGGTGCCAGTGTACTCAAACTTTCGCTCTACAGAGAGCTTCCTCAGGAGATTTTACCACGGCATCTCATATTAGGCTGGAGGCGAGACAAAAAGACAGGATGTAAAGCATGGCGTAAACAAACATCAAACAAAAGATTGTCTTGATGTTATTGTAGGCATATAGAAAGCAATCATATATGCAAAAAAGTTCTGATAATTTGTACAATAAAATAAAAGAGAGAGTGATAGGAACTAAAGCTCTATTAATCTATATATTGTGAATATTGCAAAACATGTCATAGAGGGACCCACCTGTTGCTGTGTTGAAAATGTTAATTGAAGGTGTATAGTAGGGATGAGCTTCGAGTTCGAGTCGAACTCATGTTCGACTCGAACATTGCCTGTTCGCCCGTTCGCCGAACAGCGAACAAATTGGGGTGTTCGCGGCAAATTCGAAAAATCTATGGGAGAAATCTAAAGTGCTAATTATAAAGGCTTATATGCAAGTTATTGTCCTAAAAAGTGTTTGGGGACCGGGGTCCTGCCCCAGGGGACATGTATCAATGCAAAGAGAAGTTTTAAAAACTGCCGTTTTTTCGGGAGCAGTGATTTTAATAATGCTTAAAATGAAAAAATAAAAGTGAAATATTCCTTTAAATTTCGTACCTGGGGGGTGTGTATGATATGCATGTAAAGTGGCGCATGTTTCCCGTGCTTAGAACTGTCCCTGCAAAAAATGTCATTTTTGAAAGACAAAAAGTCATTTAAAACTGACTCGCGGCTATTAATGAATTGTCGGCTCCCGGCAATACATACAAAAGTCATTGATAAAAAAAAAAAAAAAAGCGTGGGGGTTCCCCAGAATTCAATTACCAGGCCCTTCAGGTCTGGAATGGATATTAAGGGGAACCCCGCCGCAAATTTAAAAAAAAATTGACGTGGGGTTCCCCCAAATATCCATTCCAGGCCCTTCAGATCTGGCATGGATTTTAAGGGGAACTCCACCCCAAATTTAAAAAAAAAATGGCGTGGAGTCCCCCTAAAAATCCATACCAGACCCCTTATCCGAGCACGCAACCTGGCCGGCCGCAGGGGAAAAGGGGGGGACGAGAGAGCGGCCCCCCCTCCCTCCTGAACCGTACCAGGCCACATGCCCTCAACATGGGGAGGATGTCCCCATGTTGATGGGGACAAGGGCCTCATCCCCACAACCCTTGCCCGGTGGTTGTGGGGGTCTGCGGGCGGGGGGCTTATCGGAATCTGGAAGACCCCTTTAACAAAGGGGACCCCAGATCCCGGCCCCCCCCTATGTGAATTGGTAAGGGGTACATTGTACCCTACCATTTCACGAAGAAAGCGTAAAAAAAGTTTAAAAAAACACACAAACACCTTGAAAAAGTCCTTTATTTAAAAAAAAAACAAAAACATTCCAGCGGTGAAATCCAGTGTCCCGCGGCGATCCCGATGTCCAGCGCTGTCCTTCATTGGTTGTGCCTGAGCGGACCTGATGGGGAACTCCCTCTCAGTATTTTAAATGTATAGACCCGCCCCTTCTAAAGTTCCCCATCAGGTCCGCTAAGCGGACCAGATGCGGAACATGAGAAGGGGCGGGTCTATACATGTATTACCAAAGTGAGAGCAGTTCCCCATCAGGTCCGCCCCCTCGGTATGTCGGACCCGCCTACGTCATTGGCTTGAGCGGGGAACTTCCTTCACTGTGTAATTTAAATTTACATAGCGGAGGTCCAGCTGTAAAAATGTATTTTTAAAAGTCAGCAGCTACGAACACTGCAGCTGCTGACTTTTAATAAGCACACTCACCTGTCCAAGGTGCCCGCGATGTCGGCCGCCCGAGGCCGATTCCGTCCATCAGATCGTGTCCCGGGCCCTGCCATTCGAAGTAAGGGAAACAGGCAGTGGAGCCTTGCGACTACCACGGAATAGGAAGTGGCAGTTCAGGACGATCTGCCTAGCAACAGCCATTTCTGGTAAGTATAAAAAAAAAATTAAAAAAATTCACACTTTTTGGAGCCTTTTTGTCAATTTTTTTTTTTTTTTAAGGGTGGACCTCCGCTTTAAGTTCAGGTTCACTGAATTTTCAGTGAGATTTCCCCGAACCCCTGATAAATCTAACCTGGTCAGACTCACCCCTCATTACTATGCAATGGAGAAGAGGAGAGGTGTTTTGTAGTCCTGTTCCGTTGTCCTAAAACAGTAGAGTGAGCAAGCGAGTGAGCACTATCACCCTAAGACAGTGTGCAGGGCTGTAAATAAGGGGTATCACCAGTCCTCTTGTACTAGGCCCAGGCCAGCAGGGGGGCTAAAGAAGCATGGTGATTCGGATGTAGTCAGGGAGGCTGATTGACACGGCCGGGAGGGGGGGGGAGTTTCTGGAACTGATCCCCTTTATGGCTCTCTCTGCAGCAGCTGAAAGCTGGCTTTTTCTTCTCTCCCTCCCACTGGCTTCAGCTGCTGCAGAGAGCCATACAGGGGATCGGTTCCAGTAATTGCTCCCCCATCGTACCCACCACCCTGCCTTTGCACTATACGGTCCCCTTGCTGCCCAGGCCCCCCTGTGTGTCCCTACCCCTGCAGTTCTGCTGTCTTCCCTGCTCTCCTTCCCACCGGCAGCTGCAATCACGCAATAGGATCCTTCAGGATGGAGAGTGGGGAAAGGGTCTGTAAATATGTCACATTTACCAGCCCCTTGCTTAAATGAATGAACATAATGAGTGATCAGTACTGATCACTTACTGTGTTCATTCATAACTGAAGCATAGTAAACAGCTTTTTTTTGGGGGGGGCTGTCAGGTAGGCTGTATGGGGCCTCATGGTTTCTAACAGCAGACCTGACAGTACATGTGTTACAGATTAAATCACCAGGTGAAGATATAGGAATGAAAGCTTTAAAAAAGAATACAAATGCAGCCACCACACCTACAGACTGGTGAGCTGAAATATGTAAGGGTGTTTTTTTGGTTTGTTTTTTTGTATTCTGATTAAAGTGAAGCACAGAAAATTCAGGTCTCCTTGCCCTGCCAGACATGTCTGTGCTGTGTGGTAGAACTGTGTAATTCCTAGGACTGGATGGACAAAGATACAAAATCCTTTGGCAGGTAAACAGGTGACACACGGTATATGTATTTCCTCTAGGTATTTAGTTATTTTCTTTATCTGAAATAGTGGGAAGGATGGCCAGAGTGACACATTACCATTTAGCAGGAGAAGATTGGCATTGGTAGTTTTTGGATCAGAGGTTCTGCGTCTCGGCCCTATGATTTCTCTATACACCCCTAGAGGATCCACCAGAGGGTGCTTGCTAAGGTATCTCTCTGTACATTGCATCCTCACCTGGATTCTCCATAGAGAAATATGGGATCTATCCAGGGCCGCCATCAGGGGGGTACAAGCAGTACACCTGTAAGGGGCCCGGAGGTCCCCAGGGGCCCGGGTGGCAACCCCCCCTTTTTTTTTTTATAAAAAAAATTAATTTTTTTGTATTTTATTTATTTATTTATTTTTTGTAAGGGGCCCAGATGCCAACCCCCCTTTTTAAAAAAAAAAAATATATATTTTTTATTTTTTTTGTAAGGGGCCCAGAAGCCCGGAGGTCCCCAGGGGCCCGGATGGCAACCCCACTTTTTTTTTTGTAAGTGGCCCAGGGGCCCTGAGGTCCCCAGGGCCCCGGATGCCAACCCCCCTTTTTTAAATTTTATTTATTTTTTTCTAGTAAGGGGCCCAGAGGTCCCCAAAGGCCCGGATGGCAACCCCCCTTCTCAATTATTCACGGCGGCAGCACCCCCCCCTCCTCAATTCGTGGCACCCCCCCCCGCTTTTCAATTTGCAGCGGCAGCACCCACATGCCTGAAGCTGTGTAAGGGGCCCCAAAATTCCTGATGGCGGCCCTGGATCTATTGCAGATTTATGACACTGGTCAAGCTCGGTGCATTACAGATGTGTTGGAGTTGGTTGGGGGGGGGGGGGGGGAAGGGTGTATGGGTGGATCAATAAGTGTCACACTCCAGCCAGAAAAGGACAAATCGGATTTATGTGAAGTTGTTCTTGAAATCAGTGAGCACCTATTTTCCATTCCAATACCTAAAGCCAGGGGCACGTGTTTTCATATTAAATCAATAATGCATTTTAATTATTCATTTCATCACCACCAGTGGGGATGTTCTTATAACTGTGGAGGCCCACAAGTCTGTGGTTGAAGGGAATTGGTTTGTGTATTACAGCTGAAAAGATTTACACAGACAAACCAACCATAACATATTCATTTTTTATTGACTTTTTTTTTATTTTATTGACTTTTGTTAGGTGTTTTTTTTTTATACAGAAAAAAGTATTTTACATGAAATGCAATACATTGGTCATTTTCTATATTCCTGATAAGATTTATAATTAATCCAATAAAGATAGCTTTGCCTCTGAGCAAACAGGTAGTTAAAAGACGATGCGCAGTCACCCATTCTGTGTATGTGTATGGAGTTCTCTTCATATGAGTGCAGTACAGAGACACTGTTTAAAAAAAAAAAGAACAGTTATGTAAAATGAATGTATGGAGGTTTTGTATATACAGTACTGTATGTATAGGCCAAGACTATAACAAAAAAAAAAATGATATATGCATGCACCCAGCAGGTGGCGCTTTAAAGGTAATCCAAAGCCAGAACCTTTTTTCAGCTTTGGATAAAAGTTTACTTTCTGTGCCAATTGGGGAGATCTGGTACACATTAAAGCGGTAGTAAACCTCCGAACACACCTCCCCCCCCCCAAAAAAAACATGGAAGACAATAGCATTATGTGCTAGTATGCATCGCAGGTTTAGGAAATACAAATTTTACCTACAGGTAAGCCTTATTATTGGATTACCTTTAGGTAAAAATGATCAAGCGGGGTATACAACCGCTTTAAGTGATGTCTTGCACCTCTGTAGAAAGCTCACTGCTTCCACACAGAGAGCAAGGGTCCTTCTCAGCAGCATGCATGCTGGCAGGAGACAGGCAATTCTTTTCAATCTGTGACTGCTTTCTAAAGAAAAACAACTGTAGGCCTATGCTTAACTATAATAAAGGTGCAGTTGGGCTTTAACCTCCCTGGCGGTATGATTATTTCAGATTTTAGGTGCTGAAAGCGGTACCATTATTTTGCATGGAAATTTGGCGTTTTATATTGAAGGCCTTAGAAATAACTCACTTAAATCTGTTCAAAGATTCTAGTAGACATCCCGGGTATGATAAAGTTTGAAACACGAAATCATAAATTATAATATAATAAACTATAAAATAATTATAACAAATAATAATAATAAAAGTGTTTTTCAGTGTTTGATGATGAATTTCCCCACAAATCACTATCGCTCAATTCTGCAAGTGATTCTAATTTATTATCGCTGTTTTCTAGCTGTCTAAAACCACTTTTGACGTAAAGGGACACTTTTTGGTTGCCATGGACAATCTCAAGTTTCCAGGCAGAAAGAAAAGTTTTTATAATATAAAAGTGCATGAAGGGCAAGATTACAGTGTACTGTATGTATTGTGTGTTTTTACTTTTTTGAATTTGGTGCCGTGCTCCATCCCCGTGCGTCGCAACGTCGCAGGGAACGGAGATCGGCACTCGGCAGTGTGAATCGAGCGAGATGACAGCTCGCAGACACAGCAGGGAGACATCGCAGGATCCAGGGGACAAGGTAAGTTACTTTGCCTGGATACTGAGATGCGATCCCGAGTCTGGCTCGGGGTTACCGCTAATGGTACTGAAATTCCACCCCGAGACAGACTCGGGAATACCGCTAGGCAGGTTAAACGTTAATTTGTAAAACAATAATATTTAAATAGTAAAAAATAGCATTACAACTACTTATTACATTCCTTCTAAACATTCCCCAAAATTTGCAGATCCTACGAGTTGTACATTTTATTATAGGGGCCCTTTACTCTAAGACCCCATACACACTATTAGATTTTCTGCAGAGTTTTGTCTTCAGATTTACCAAAACCATATAATATGAGGTCAAACCTTAAAGTGGTTGTAAAGCTTTGTTTTTATTTTATTTAAATAACAAACATGTCATACTTACCTTCACTGTGCAGCTCGTTGTTTTGCACAGTGTGGCCCAGATCCGCGACCTTCTGGGTTTCCCCGGCGGCTCTTGCGGCTCCTCCTCTCATCAAATAACCCCCTAGGAGAAACACTCTCCCGGGGGGTTACCTTCCGGGCGCGCTCCCGAGTTATTCATTCGGCGTCCATAGCCGCCAAATGTATGACTCAGCCCCGCCCCCCGGTGCCTGCGTCTTTAAGAGTTTCAATTTGTATGCAATCAGGCAGGCCCTTGCACTACATGTGAAAAATAAGATACAGCGCTAAGTGATTGAGATAAATCCTAAAAAGGAATAAAACATATACACATAATATGTGAAAGGACTAATATAAATGCCTTCAATATATATCACCAAACAAATCAATGACTACAAGGTGAATGTGCATAAAAACACATAAAAAAATGCATTTGACATAAACAACAAAAAAACAGTCCCATATAGTGATTGGAATCTGTGATACAAAGGGGGTCAAAAGTGAAAACAAATTGTCCCAATACAACCAAAAAACTGAGAAGTGAATTTTGAAAGTAGATGATCAATCATAAGCCCCGTACACACGGGCTGACTTTTGCCCAACAAACTTCGTTTTGAGCAAGTTGGACCAACAATTCGACCGTGTGTACGCTCCATCGGACAAACTTTTTTCGTTTGGTTTTGGATTTCATCGGACAAAAGTTGGATCTGCAAACGGACAAACTTTTGCCCAACAAAAGTCCGATGGAGCAAAGTCCGACCGTGTGTACAGAAAACCATCGGACTTTAGTCCGATGGACAAAACAAGTAATGTTAAAATCAACCAACAATAGCAGAAGTTGACCAAAGGGTGGCAGTAAAGATCAGAAAAGAGCAGAAAAAACACGTGATGTTGTAAGAAGTTTTAAGAAAAGTCAGAGCGTGTGTATGCTATGGGTGTTCCCAACCAACTCCGTTCGGACAAAAATCGACGGAAAAATAGGATTTTTATAACAGCTTACCTGTAAAATCCTTTTCTTGGAGTACACCACGGGACACAGAGCTAGTCATTACATAATGGGTTAAGGGTCACCAGCGGTGATTGGACACTGGCACAACCAATGGAAGACAGTTCCCCTCCATATAACCCCTCCCATCAGGGAAGTACCTCAGTTTTGTAGCAAAGCAGTAAGGTTCCCATAAGAAGGGGGGGACCTCTGTGTCCCGTGGTGTACTCCAAGAAAAGGATTTTACAGGTAAGCTGTTATAAAAATCCTATTTTCTTTATCGTACACCACGGGACACAGAGCTAGTCATTACATAATGGGACGTCCCAGAGCAATGCTCATATGAAGGGGGGGAGACACAGATCAAAACAGGCCGCTTGCGGACCAGAAGCCCTATACTGCTGCCTGCAGCACACTTCGCCCAAAGGCGGAATCCTCATGTCCTTTCACATCTATTTGATAGAATTTGGAAAATGTATGGACTGAAGACCAAGTTGCAGCTTTACAGATCTGAGCCATCGAAGCCTGGTGGTGCACTGCCCATGAAGCACTTATCGCCCTGGTAGAGTGCGCCTTAACAGGAAAAGGAGGAGTCCTGTTCTTTAAACCATAAGCTTGAATAATTACTTGTCTAATCCACCTGGAAATGGTGGATTTTGATACCGCTTGGCCCTTCTTGGGCCCATCTGGTAAAATAAACAAAACATCTGTTTTACGTATCTGAGCGGTTGCTTGCAGATACACCTTTACCGCTCTCAGTAGATCTAGAGAGGGTAATAATTTTTCCCCCGCCGTCCGCGGGTTTGGAAAAAAGGAAGGCAGAACAATGTCTTGATTCAAGTGAAAAGCCGACACCACCTTAGGTAGAAAAGCCGGATGGGGTCGTAGTACGATTTTGTCCTTGTGACAAATTAGATAAGGCTCTTTACAAGAAAGAGCTGCTAGCTCTGATACTCTCCTAGCAGAAGCTATAGCAATCAGAAAGGCCAACTTCCTACTCAATATAATTAAAGGAATATGGCGAATAGGTTCAAAAGGTTGCTTTTGCAACACTGACAATACCAAATTCAAATCCCATGGACACAAGGGAGTCCTAACTGGAGGATTTATCCTCAGTACCCCCTTAATGAATGTCCGAACTAGGGAGTGAGATGCCAATGGTCTCTGAAAGAAGACTGATAGAGCCGATATTTGCCCTTTGATGGTGCTAAGGGCTAAATTCATATCCACTCCTAACTGGCAAAAAGCAAGAATCCTACTTATTTCATATTTCTGAGGATTCCAACATCTGGATTCACACCAGGAAACGTATGCTCTCCAGACTCTATGATAGATGAGTCTGGAGGCTGGCTTTCTAGCATTAATGAGCGTAGAAAGAGCCGGACCAGAGACCCCTCTCTTTTTAAAAATGTGGGTCTCAGCAGCCAGGCCGTCAACTTTAGCCTTTGTAAGGAAGGGTGGAATACTGGACCCTGTGACAGCAGGTCGTGTCGAAGTGGAAACTTCCAGGGCCTTCCTATCGCCATTTTTACAATCTCGGCGTACCAAGGCCTCCTGGGCCAGTTTGGGGCCACTAGGATTACTGGTATTCCCTCCTCCTTGATCCTGCGAAGCAGTCTTTGTAGAAGAGGGATCGGAGGGAATGCATAGATCAGTGAGAACTGATTCCATGGAGTTATTAGAGCGTCTGTATTATTAGAGCGTCTGTCCCGTAGGCTAGAGGATCTCTCGTTCTGGACACAAAGTTGTCCAATTTCTTGTTGAACCTGGCAGCTAGCAGGTCTACATCTGGGTTTCCCCATCTCAGACATATGGCCTGAAAGATCTCGGGGTGAAGAGACCACTCTCCTGGTAGCAGCTGCTGACGACTCAGGTAGTCTGCTTGCCAATTTTCTATCCCTGGAATGAAGATTGCAGAAAGGCAAGGTACATGCTCTTCTGCCCATGCCAGGATCCGGTTCACCTCTCTTTGGGCTGCCCGACTGCGGGTGCCTCCTTGGTGATTGATGTAAGCTACTGCAGTAGCATTGTCGGATTGAACCCGAACTGGGTAGCCCTGTAACCTGTATGTCCAGGTTTTGAGGGCTAGATATACTGCCCGGATCTCTAGCACATTGATGGGCAGGATCCCCTGAGTCTTGGCCCAGGTTCCCTGGGTAGAAGCCTCCTCGAATACTGCACCCCAGCCCGATAGGCTGGCATCCGTAGATACCACCTTCCAGGCCACTGGGAGGAAGGACTTTCCCTTCCGTAAATTCCTGGCTTCTAGCCACCAATCGAAGCTGTGGCGTACTTATGAGGACAGGCGCATGGGTATATCCAGAGCTTGGCTCTTCCTGTTCCAGGAAGCTAAAATATTGCCTTGAAGTAGTCTCGAATGAAACTGGGCGTAAGGGACCGCCTCGAAGGAGGCTACCATCTTTCCCAATAGTCTCATGCAAAGGCGAATAGACGGCCTCTTGTTTGCTTTGACCTTGTGGATCAGGTCTTTCAGAGACTGTATCTTCGGTTCTGGCAGGTATACCCTGTTTTGGGCTGTATCTATGATCATGCCCAGGTACACTATCCTTCTTTGGGCCTGGAGAGAGGATTTTTGTAAATTTATAATCCATCCTAAATGCTCCAGGTATCCTACTGTAGTGTGTACAGCGTGACCCAATCCCTCCTTTGACTGATCTATTACTAGTAGATCATCCAGATAGGCTGTTACCGCAATGCCCCGTGTTCTTAGGTTTGCTAACAGAGGAGCTAGCACCTTTGTGAATACTATGGGTGCGGTGGCTACACCAAACGGCAGAGCCACAAATTGAAAGTGGCGATCTTCTACCGCAAACCTTAGGAATCTTTGGTGAGCGGGGAGGATGGGTATGTGTAAATGTGCGTCCTTGATATCTATGGGCGCCATGAATTTTCCGCCCTTTAAAGTGGCGGCCACGGATCGGATCGTTTCCATTCGAAAATGGCGAACGTTCAGGAACCGATTTAGGGATTTTAGATCCAGGATGGGTCTGACATCTCCATTTGGCTTTGGAATCACAAAGAGGTTTGAGTAAAAACCTGAACCTCGCTCTTTTTGGGGTACGTCTGTAACTACCCCTTGAGCCATTAAGTGATTCAAACCTTTGAAGAAGGATTCTCTTTTTTGTGGATCCTTGGAGAGTCTTGAACCTCGGAATTGAGAAGGTGGGATCTCTCGAAATTCCAGTTTGTACCCTGAGGATATTGTGGATACCACCCAATTGTCCTGGATTTCTGACCACCAAGTCGCTGAGAACTGACAAAGCCTTCCTCCCACTCGGCCGAGCGGGGGCGCCCCTTCACTGAGAGGTTTTGGGGGCTTGCTTATTAGCTCTTGCACCCCACGGCTTCTTGTTCTTCTGAGCTTGCCCCTTGGCTTTTGTGGGCGGCTAAAACAGGCCGCCGCCACTGGTTGGAGTCAGATTTCCCGGGAGCTGGGGAGAGAGAGCGTTTAAAACAAGATCTCTTGTTTTTCTTTCTCTCAGGTAAAAGTCGTTTTACCACTTGATATCTTCTGTATATATTTTTCTAAATCTTCCCCAAATAGGCGTTCGCCATGGAACGGAAACTTGCCAACAGCTTTTTGCATGGGGCTTCTGCTGACCAATGCTTAAGCCAAAGTACCCTGCGCATCTGTACCAGCTGGAGTGTAAGGCGTGATGCCTGTATGATAGAATCTCTCATGGCATCCACTGTGAAGCATAAGGCTTTAGGCAAATTTTCCCAATTTCTAGCCTGCTCTGAAGGCAGTTCCTTCAGCCCCTGCTTTACCTGTTGGCTGATGACCTGACACATACCGACTGCTGCTACTGCAGGTTGGGTAATTGAGCCGGCCAAAAGGAAGGAGGATTTCAACTTCCTCTCAGAAGGATCTTTTAAACCCTTGTACATTATCCACCGGACATGTCAGGTTTTTATTTACACAAGAAATAGCCGCATCTACCGCAGGCAGGCTCCATTTCTTTAAAAAAAAAATTTCCCCCATAGGATAAAGAATGTTAAACCTTTTTGGAGGTGAGAAACGCTTATCTGGATGTTGCCAGTTTGCGTATATTAGATCCTCTAGTAACGGATGAACCGGGAAGGAGCATGCACCTTGCAGGGATCTTAATGACCCTAGGGAGGAGACAGGTAATTCCGTTACCTCCGCAGAGGTTAACTTAAATGCACTGCTATAGCATTGTACCTGTGACCTTAAAATCTGGCTCCTCATCCTCTGCTGATGTAGCCTCCTCCTCCTCATCCTCCTCCCTCAGGTACTTCTGAAGGGAGGTCCAATACTGGAAGAGACCTGCTTCGCTTATTGTCCTTTTTAGAGGACTTAGCGATTAAGGTAGCAATTTTTTCCTCCAGATTATTTAGGGCAGCTGATAAAGTGTCCTCAGTGACATATACAGGCCCAGGCTTCACTGGGGAAGCCGCCATACCTGACAGAGGTAATGGCTCATCCTGAACAGGTGCATTTAGCAACACAGGAGAGAAAGGTACCCAGTCAGCACAGTTAGAGCCTCTTCTCAGGCGGTGGTGCTTTCTTATCTCTTTTTGTCCGCATTACTTCCCCTGGAAGGCTTACTGTTTAGACAAAATACAAGGTACCTAAATGCATATACTACCGTGTTTAGTTTAGCAAATACATTAAGTATGCAACTTTTAACACATAACTATGCATAACATGGATGTCTTCTAGGAAGTACCCAATCCAACCACATGGAGTCTTACGTCCCTGTATAGCTGCTATGTTTCTCTGCCAGGAACAAGAGAACTAACGAGCTTGCTTGCTGCTGCAGTGCTTCTCACACTGACAGTCTTTTAAATTTGGCGCCGTTTCTGTGCCTGCGCGCGCCACGTGCCCGCGCACGCCTTCGCCCCCCCCCCCCTCCGATAAAGCGCGCTCCCGCGCGCGCGTGGCCCTTAGCGCTATGGCGGTGGCCATAGTGAGAGAGGACTCTCATCAGCCCTTGTTCCCACTTACCTGCATCTGCAGGTGTCTGGTCGGCCACCGAAAGGAGGATCGGGGTGCCCCAGCAAGCTCAGCAGCGGAGGTGACGAGCAGTGTACTTCGCCGAAGCCGACACTGAACAGAGTGAGGTGAGTATATTCAGCTCTTTACTCCCCCCAGTGGTGGAAAAAAAGAAGACATCCACTTTTTGAAAAAGGTCCCAACCTAGTTATGGACCTTCTAATCTCACCTAATCCACGCCGCAGGTTTTTCTGCTGAAAGATTTCAGACAGATACCAAACTTCACCCTTCACGGTGGGCTATGTGTGCCAACCTTCAGGGATATGGGTTCCTATTTAAAGGATACCTCTCCCCTGGGCCTTATACAAGACTCTTACCAGGACTTTATAGCGAAATAGCGAAAGTGCTGGATCTTAGAGCCCAGTCCTCCGAAGAGAGACATTACAGGCGACGCCTCATGGATGAGGCCCGGATCCCATCCAGATTCAGCTCATTTGTAGGCGTCTTGGATGGATCCGAAAGCATAGCTCTTTTACCCCCAGAGGGTCTCTTTGGTAGAGCTTTCCTTTAGCACCTCCTAACGCGTCCAACACCTTTCGACACTGGCGAAAAAACTGAGGTACTTCCCTGATGGGAGGGGTTATATGGAGGGGAACTGTCTTCCATTGGTTGTGCCAGTGTCCAATCACCGCTGGTGACCCTTAACCCATTATGTAATGACTAGCTCTGTGTCCCGTGGTGTACGATAAAGAAAGTCCGATGGAAGTCCGACCGTGTGTACGAGGCTATAGAAGGACCATTTCATAATGGTACAAGAAAAGAGGAATTAATGACAGTTGAAATCCATCCACCGCTGGAGCACCCAAGAAAGGTAATGTAGTCTCCTTACCCTATCGCGATGACCGCTATGACGGTGGTCAAAACAGGCACAGGGGTTTTAGGTCTCCTTATAGACCCACTGTGTATGGCTGGATACTGGAGATGTGACAATGCTGGTGTCTCAAAGAGATGAAAACAGAAAAAGGTCCATAGCGTAATACTCCTAAGCCTTTCAAACGGCACGTTTTGTCACATCTCCAGTATCCAGCCATTCACAGTGGGTCTATAGGGAGACCTAAAACCCCTGTGCCTGTTTTGACCGCCGTCATAGCGGTCATCGCGATAGGGTAAGGAGACTACATTACCCTTCTTGGGTACTCCAGCGGTGGATGGATTTCAACTGTCATTAATTCCTCTTTTCTTGTACCATTATGAAATGGTCCTTCTATGATTGATCATCTACTTTCAAAATTCACTTCTCAGTTTTTTGGTTGTATTGGGACTATTTTTTTTTTCACTTTTGACCCCCTTTGTATCACAGATACCAATCACCATATGGGACTGTTTTTTTTGTTGTTTATGTCAAATGCATTTTTTTTTGTGTTTTTATGCACATTCACCTTGTAGTCATTGATTTGTTTGGTGATATATATTGAAGGCATTTATATTAGTCCTTTCACATATTACATGTATATGTTTTATTCCTTTTTAGGACTTATCTCAATCACTTAGCACTGTATCTTATTTTTCACATTTTTTTGGCTTTGTATCTATATTTTTGGTACTGGCAGCTTTGTATACACTTTCACAATTCATATTCATCATTTTGCATCTAGCGCAGTGTTTTTCCCTATTGTTTTTTTTTCCACCTTGCACTACATGGTTTTGGTAAATCTGAAGACAAAAATCTGCAGAAAATTTAATAGTTTGTATGGGGTCTTAGAGTAAAGAGCTCCATAATAAAACCTCAGATAGGGACAAACTGATGCTTCCGATCTTGTCTGCGTCCAATATGGAAAACATTTCTGTTGGGACTGCACTGATAATCAGGTGACTGATAATCAATGTCCTGATTATCAGTGTACATGTCCCTTTTACACAAGCCAGTTATCGGCTCTGCTGATAACCGTCTTCTGTTTACTTCCGTGATCAGCTGTAATTGGACACAGCTGATCACGTGGTAAAGAGCTGCTGATTGGCTCTTTATATCAATCCTCAGCAGTGTCCAGGCACATCATATGATGGCCTCCCAGAACTGGACGACCACGCTGTAGCCGTCATTCGGCTATAGCGAGGTTTGCAAGTGGTTAAAGTGTATCTAAACCCAAAAATAAAAATGGACTGTAGTCCTTAGATATAGTGGCTGCATTAATTTTATTTTTTCCAGGGTAAAAGCATTTTCAGCAAGTACAGAAAATATCCATTGACCACAATAGAAATCCAACTTGCTGGGCATGGCACTGAAATCTCAAAATGATCAGCCTTCCAATCTATCTTCTGTGGACTACAGACCCCCCATCCCCATATGTAGTTAGGATGAGGAGATTGGGAGTTGTTTTGTAGTCCTATCTTAGGATTCACCTCCATAGATGCAGTACAGGGGCCAAGCATGGTCACCCCACAACAGGAAGTTTGTTACCGGCAGGATTACCAGGTGGTAATAATGAAACATGGAAAACGAATGTGGCCACCAAATCTAAGGACTGGTAAGCTGTTAAAGCTTTTTTGTTTTGGGGTTTGAATATATTGCAAATGATAATGTGAAATGTACACACTAATAATGATAATGAAATGTTATGAGCTCAGAAAAGTTTGAAAGGACATAAAAGGTATATGGGCTGTAGACTCATATATACATTATATAAATTGTGAACAGCTTTGAATTTACCTCATAGATATTTGCTTCCACCACATTGCCAGTTTCACTAAAACAAATAAAACAAATAATAAAAAATTGCCACTGGTCTCTGAATAAGGACAGATTACCTTTAATATACACCTATCAATTGGAAATCCTAGTTTCATAAAGGTTTGATGAAATATAAAGTGAAAAAGCTAACATTTTGTAATATGTAGGTTGTTTGGAAGTGTAATGAGATACAATGCGAATTGTACACAAGGGACCTGTTAATTACTGTTATCTCCCCCAAGCCTAATAGTTAAGATGGCCATAAATGATGCAATCTTTTTTCACATGAAAGAAAATCGCTCGTTTTCCCCATCAACATGGTTAGTTTGATAGGGGGAATCCCTTTTGCAAAGCTATATAGTGTTCTCTCGGGGGGTGGGAGGTGCGGGGAGCCGTTGCTGCCAGGAGAACACAATGATTATTGTTAGTGGCTATAGCTGTTGACAATAATCGCATGGCAAAAATCCAACATGTCGATTGTACCCAAATTGATTAATGGATCGACTTGGGTACAATGAGCTTACCCATAGATGGTTTGAATCTCAGCCGGTCCCTGCTACCTGTAGGTAATTGAAATATCTCCCAGACCTGCATGGTCTAGGAGATACTGTATTTGAAAATCACCATACAGCGATTTCTTCTGCGCATGCCCCGGAGTTAGAAAGGGCACACTGTGCCATTTCTATTCGGGTCATGCCGTTAAAGGCGGCTCCCGCATGCATGACGTCACGCGACTCCGGCCAGTCACAGAGCCGGAGTTCGCGGCCCCGGAAGAAAGAGGGGTAAAGAATGGGCGCTCTCTAGTAGCGAGGAAGACGGGGACATCGCAGGCTTCTCATGCAGGCAAGTGTCACATAATGGGCTGCTATGCGATGCATAGCATCCCATTATGCTTTACCCTTGCAGGGAAACAAAGAGGAAGTAACACCCATCAGGGTTAACTTCCTCTTTAACTGGCCGAGATTTGAACCATCTATGACAAGTTTTATACTAAAGCTGACAGGAGCGATATTTGACTGGTCCAGCAGGGATTGGATGAATATTGATCAGTAAGTGACCTCTCCAAATCGATTATTTAATCAATGTCTGTTGAAGGGACATGATGGAAAAATTTTCACTGATCAGTGTCTTCTGATGTTAGCAGGTGCTGCTGTCAGAATTCATTGTCTTGATAAAGGGATTATTCCATACACCTTGTTTGTGTGCTAGTTGGTTTAAGATTTTCTAAAGTTAACAAACCCTTGAGATGAAGGCAGAAAAAGACCCCAATCTGGTTCGGAGATTGCCCACTCACATGCAGAGAGAATATACATTTAATTTAAAATAGGGGTTAGCTACAGTGAGGATATAGCAGCATAGGTCCCAGCGCTGGGTATTTCCTTTGGCTCCTGGTGCTAAACAGAGCAGTATGGGAGCAAAAGATGGGAGGGGATAAAAGAAAACCCATTCTTAGCCCCAACTTAACAAACCACAGGATTGCTTTTAAAATGTGAAAACATCTTCATGTACTCTTTCTACTTACAGCCCATTGGAGTTTCTTTCTGAGAAGACACGAAGAAAGAAGTCAGCATCTTCACAAGGACTGTAGGTGGTTGGGATGATCACGTAGTTTCCAACAGGAAGCAGGAACCGGTTAGATACTTCACGTTCATTTTTGTAAAAATCCACACGGGCTGCGTCTTTATTTTTTTTAAAGAAATCTTTCCCCAGGTGGAGATCTGTGAGATTCTGGAGACAATATGGAAGGATCCCAATGAACTAAGCTTAAAGAGCACCTATCATATTAGCCAGAGTGTTCTCATCTCAGGTGCCTCATAAACAAGCACTTTAGATAGAGTGGGGAATGATTAAAGTAGAACTCTGGGGACTGGTCTTGCACTCAGAGGATTAGCAGATTAGGTAAGTATATCTACACTCTTCTCACCCCTAGACAAAGAAGGGCCTATAACCTATGCACAGCCCACTGCATGGGGATTTTTTTTTTTCCTGGAATTCTTCTTTAAGACCCCTGTCAGATTTTTTGTTTTTTGTCTATGTCCTATTAGAGAGATTTACCTTCACCTCCTGTCCCAGAGATGCAGATGTGATCTCTTCATATTCCCTCTAATACCTTGTACACACGGTCGGATTTTCCGTTGGGATAAACTCCAAGGGATTTTTCCAGTGGAATTCCGTTCAAGCTGTCTTGCATACGCACTGTCACACCAAATTCCGACTGTCAAGAACGCGGTGACGTACAACACTATGACGAGCCGAGAAAAATGAAGTTCAATGCTTCCGAGCATGCGTCGACTTGATTCTGAGCATGCATGTTTTTTTCTCCGGAGTTCCATATAGACGAATGGAATTTCCAAAAGAAATTTTTTCCCTTGGAAAAAAAGAGAACATGTTCTCTTTCTAACTCCGTCGGAATTTCCGACGGAAAAAGTCAGATGGGGCATACACACGGTCGGAATATCCGATGAATAAATTCCGTCTGACTTTTTTCCTCGGATATTCCAACAATGTGTACGTGGCATTAGACAGTTGTCATGAGAACAGGGGTTTACATTGGAAGATTTCTCCTCACCTCCTGTTCTTGTGACAGTTTAAACAGAGTGAATCTCTCATGCGACATTTCAGCAATAAAAACCTGACAGGAGTTATAACCTTAACCTTATATAATACAAAAAAAATAAAAATATTTTACAACCTTTACATACATTTTACCCTGAACAAGCAGGTAAAGCCTTTTAAAATTAGTCCTTATTCACTTCGGAAGCTGTATGCATTGTGCAGTAATTCATCTTCACATTTGTGACAATGAACCCTTAGCTCCATTCTTATCACTTTCTATTGCAACTGAATCTAGACAGGCTACCGATCGCGGCTTATCCTGCTGGATGTCATATGACGCCCAGTCAGGATAATGAAAGCACTTTCCAGCCGTCATTTTGCTATATGGTGGGCGGGAAGTAGTTAAGTATAGGCAGAGGTAAAAAATCCAGAAGACAAGCAGCAATGTGTGGAAAAACCCTGGGATTTTGCGCTAGTGCATCCATATGCATAAGGCCTAATGAGGCTGGGTACCCTGGTTGCTCTGTGGAAATTCATTGCTGTGATAATCAATAAGCCAGCATAATGAATGTATGAGAAACCGAATATACAACGTAACTAAAAATGAGTAACACAGAAAGAATGATACTGACTGTTCTACATATTTAGAAGCATACTATAGCTTCCAACTGACCATCATTTGGAGAGACTGTCCCTTTTTTAGACTAAAACCCTTTGTCCCTGTTTCTTCAGTTGTCCCTTTTTTGATTTAATGTACAGACCCCTATAAAAGCGGGCTATTAAATACCAAAACTGTTATACAATCATAAACCTTTCATCCAGCATCTCAATAATTGCAAACGTTCTTTTAAAATGCCCGTATAAGGGAAAAACAGTGGTTCACAAACAAAAACACTTGGGGCTTAACCAATCACTTTTTTTTAAAATTTTGATCCTTTTCTGGTTCACGTAATTGGGAGCGTGGCGGGGCGGTTGTCTATAAACTTTGTTTTTAAACTTGGTGCCAGACTTTTGCAAACTTTTTCCCAAAGAGAAACCCTTGAACTAATTTTCAAATCTTGGGGAACCTCTGCTTAAATTATTATATTACAGTTCATGGTATAATATATAGTTGGGGTCTGTCAATGGAATAGTAATTCTCTTAGATAGGAGGGCAGTGGAAAAGTGCTACTTTACATTGGTGGTCAGTATAAAACATCGGAAATCAGAGGAAGGCTTTCTCATTATATCTTTGGTCAATAGGGGGCTACTTACAGTGAAGGCCAATGAAAAAAATGCCCTGTTACATTGGTGGTCAGTGTAGAGATTCCTGCTTAGTGTGCCAGTACTGGAACTTTGTAAGTACCATCACGTAGTAAATGATCATCACATCCTTAACGGGACCCCTAGCATTCACTGTAACCCCTGAGTTTTACAGAACCCTGGTTGAGAAAGGCTGCTCTTTACCATCTTTACCATACTAATTTGGAAGGTATGTGCAAGCAGAGAAAAAAGATAATTCCGCACCTGTTTAGGGACCTGAAAAAGAAATAATAATAGCATTGTGTAACTACAAAACAATACCAACTATAATAAAAATTACCATTATCAATAACAACAATGATAATTACACATGATCTACTATCTAATATGATACATTATAAATACGTTATAAAATCATTTACACAAAATAATTATTAAGTCTGAATTTCAGGGACCATCAAAGTAGCCCATAACATTTCTAACATATTACCAGTGATGTATCTTTCTACATACCGTATTTATCGGCGTAAAACACACACTTTTTTCCCCTTAAAATCAGGGGGAAATCGTGGGTGCGTGTTATACGCCGATCCCCACTGTCTGTGAGGGGAAGAGAGGAGCGAGCGCCGCCGATATACACATAGCTAAGTGTACTGTGTACTCGGCTAAGCTCGGCTCTGCTCGCAGTCACCCCCAGTCCCGCCATTGGACCTGTGTTATGTCCATCATAGGAGCCTGGCCAAGGGGCGGGACTGGGCGGGACTGCGAGAGGAGACGAGTACAGCCGAGTACACAGGACATCCGGCTCTGTATATGTCGGCGCCGCGGCTGTAAAATGTAAAGATCATGCTGCAAGGACACTGGGCAAGGCTGCAAGGACACTGGGCAAGGCTTCAGATGGACACTGGGCAAGGCTGCAATGATGGACAAGGCTGCAGATGGACACTGATAAGGCTGCATTGATGGGCATTTAAATGTAAGTTTTTATCCTTAATCTTCCCTCCCAAAAGGCATTTAAAGCGGAGCTCCACCAACAAATATTTTTTTTTTAAAAGTCAGCAGCTACTAACACTGTAGCTGCTGACTTTTAATCAGGACACTTACCTGTCCTACTCTTCCGCGCTGATGGCCCCCCCGATGCCGATCCCTCGATCTGTGCAGATCCCGCGCCGCCATCCACACTAAGGGAAACAGGCAGTGAAGCCTTATGGCTTCACTGCCCATTTCCTACTGCGCATGCGCGAGTCTCGCACCGACTTGTGAATAGGCGGCTGCTCTCTGGGATTACACACAGTTCCCAGAAAGCAGCGTGTCCCATTCACTAGAAGAGGATGGGGAAGAAAACAGACCGCGGTTACGGAAGAGTCAGATTACGGACTTCCGCATAGCAACGAGTATTTCGGGTGAGTATAAAAAATAAATGTTTGCTATTTTTTTTGTGAAAAAAAAAATTTCTGGGTGGAACTCCACTTTAAGTCAAAATACTAAAATTCGACTAAAACTAAAATGACATTTTTGTCAAAAGACTGTGACTAAATCTAAATTGAAATTTGACATCAAAATGAACAGCGCACTACCACATAAGAATATGTAGGGGGAATCTACTAAGCTGCTAAAATAAGAAAAAAATATATCTTATTGATATTTAATGTTGGTAATATATTCAGGTAATATGTGCAATGGCATTACAGTCAACAGAGTTTACAGTTTTTTAGTTTTTTTTAATATTTTCAAGTTCTAATTCTGCTTGTCAAAAAGCAATATATTTAATTATTTATGACACTTGGATTTATTTATGAAGATGTTATATATCACAACGGCTAAATCTGTGCCTGTAGTGCATGTTCAAACCTTAATACTATGAGTAATAAACATGTTACTAGATTTTTACTCTAGGACTATATAATGAGTTTGGCAATTCTAAAGAAATGCTTACAGTGGAGGTTCTGCGAAAAAAAAATATATTAAAAGCCAGCAGCTACAAATACTGCAGCTGCTGACTTTTAATAAATGGACACTTACCTGTCCAGGGTGCCCGCGATGACGGTAGCCGAAGCCGAGCAATCACTCATCTCTCGGCTGCCCCCGCCGCCATTCTCGGTGAGGGAATCGGGAAGTGAAGCGTTGCGGCTTCACTGCCCGGTTCCCTACTGCGCATGCGCGAGTAGTGTGGCGCGTTCCCAGTGGTGTGACCAGTGTGTTTTCAAGAAGGCAGCGGGGGGGACAGGAAGTGGAGTGACTCCCGTAGCAGTCTCTACCTGGAAGTGGGTGCAAATATCTGTATTACACAGGTATCTGCACCCCCCTCCCCCCTGAAAGGTGCCAAATTGACACCGGAGGGGGGGAGGGTTCCGAAAAGCGGTAGTTCAATTTTTGAGTGGAACTCCGCTTTAAATAATGCATTCAATTTTAAATAAACCCACTAGATTTTAGTCGACTAAAATGTACTGGAGATTTTAGTCGACTAAAATATGACTAAAACAATCCAGATGACTAAATTACGACTAAAACTAAAATGGCATTTTAGTCAAAAGACTATAACTAAGACTGAATCAAAATTTGACGTTAAAATTAACACTGCTTCTAGGTTTGTTTGTCAAAGCTTAATTGAAAAAGCTGAAGTAAGAAGCGGATGGGCTACCAGGCACAGCTGCACCAGATTTTACACTCTCCAGTTTTAGTAAATCAACCCCATAATGTTAAGAAAGAAATGATATGTACTATATATTGTCAGCCAAAAATGTTTGTTTATAGAGTTCAGCATTTCAAGCTAAATTTAACAGACAACTAAACGAGTCAGAGCAATAATCCCCTCTCCTCCCTCTGTACAGCCCCACCTGAGGTTTAAATGAGAGATAGCCTGTCTGAAAGGAGATAACTGCTTCTGCTCTTTCTCTTTAGATAACCTAATGTGCTTTGGGAATCCATTGCCATGATTTACATGTTCATAGACTATAATAAAATGTATATAAAAAAAAGACAGTTTGTATAGTAATCTTAAAATATCTGTTTAGGAATTTACAAACTTTCAATTGGTCCTAAACCATTACAATTTCCTTGAGTTGAAGGCTGGCATGTAAAGCTAACCTTGTATATATAGTAGCCAATTGTTAACAAGTCCCCTCCTTTCTTTCTCCGACGCTCTTTCTGCATCAGACTGACCAGCACTGTACAGCGTGGCTCCCCACTCTCTCCTTTGCAATTCTCACCAGAGTCCTCCAGGGTGATCCGGAACTGTGGATTGGTCCAAAATGTCACTGCCACAAAAAAATAAGCCACGTATTATAAGAGTCCTATAAAATATAGAATGTCTTAATTTAAATGAATACAAATTTCTTCAAAAGTCATGAAGTCATTTTTCTATTCAGCTACAGTAACTTGAAAGCTCTCTTTATTCAAGTAGACACACACCAGCTGAAGACTGAAGTCAGACTTAGAGATGTAAAATTTCCAAATATTTTGAAGCTCGGAAAAAAAAAAGTATTTTTTCCGTTATTTTGGGGGGAAAAAATGAAATTTTCGGAAAAATGTAAAAAAATTATACATTAGCACTTTTTTGTCTTTTTAAGATTGAAAGTCATTCTTTTACGAGAACGTTGAGAAAAACTATGTGCATTGTCATCATTGTTGTCCTCTTCACTTCGATCCATGAAGGATTTTTTAATATCTACAGGACACTTGTTACATACAAGAATGTGTTTTGTCATCCTGGTAGCATTTGGAAATGCATATTTCATCTGACAATATTTGCAAATCACATTTTTCTTTTCAGAAGAACTTGTAATGTGAAAATGCCTCCATATGCTAGATGTTGGTCTCACCATTTTTCTGAGGGGAGTAGGAAATAAAAACAAGAAAAAATGACTACTTTGCAAGAAGACACTAATCTATGGTTGTGTGTGGGGGTGGGGGAAGAACCAGATTACTGGTAATTAAATTATTATTTACACAAAAGTTTATAAAGATAAACTAATGTAGCTAAATGATTCAGTTTTCTGGATTCAGAATCAGATAAATGTAAACTCTTACCTTTTTTAACTAAGTATATACTTTCAGGTCCTTTTGTTGCTCTGTATTTTCTTACAATGCTTTTGAGGCCTAGTGAAGAGGACAGAACAAACCAAACACACCCACTAACACGCAAAAGCAAAACTGAAACCTTTTTTTTGTTACAATAGCAGCACAGCACCTCCTAAAGCAGGGATATGCAATTAACGAACCTCCAGCTGTTGCAAAACTACAAGTCCCATCATGCCTCTGCCTCTGGGTGTCATGCTTGTGGCTGTCAGAGTCTTGCTATGCCTCATGGGACTTGTAGTTCTGCAACAGCTGGAGGCCCGCTAATTGCATATCCCTGTCCTAAAGGAAGAAATACATACTGTTCTTGCATTGGAGGGTTCAGTTTGTTCCTTAGGACTTGCTTGTCCTCAGACTGTCATGGGATTGCTTGCATGGTAGGATGAAGAGTAAGGGGTACTTATGTGAGCTTACAGGGGGAAGAGAAAGAACTGAAATCATCAATGGAAATGTAGAGAGGTGTTTGGCTGGGAATGGAGACTGAGAGAAACACTGGCCGCAGCTGCTCTTTGTAGCTGCTGCCTTGCGGTGCTGAACTGGTTAACAGCTATATCAGCAAGAGGAGGAAGCTACTAAACAGGAACATTTCAATAGACTGAGTAATGCAGTGTACACACGATAGGAATTTCCTATGAAAAAATCCGATGGAGTCCGTCTGAGTTTTTTCATAGCAAATTCCGACTGTGTGTGGGCCCCATCGGAGAAATTCCGATGATTTTTATCGGAATTTTCAAATAGAACCTGTTATATTTTTTTCCGATGAAATTCTGTCGGAATTCCGATGGGAGTTTGGTCAGAAAAAGGTCCGATCGTGTGTACAGGAAATTAGGCAGTACTGCACTGTGGGAACTGTAGTTCAGAGGAGAGAGACTCTACTGTAATCAAGAGCTTTTGAACTGCATTTCTCAGAGGAAGATTGCCAAGAGGAGGGGAAAGAACTGCATTTTCTCAGGATGTACAGAACTCAGGTTCAGCTTGCCATGAGAGAGCCTGGAGAGTGCATGTCGCTGTCTAGCATGCACCATCAGTGCTGCATAACAGCAGCCTGAGCAGGATCCAAAGTGCTGAGTCCATGTGCGCCAACAGCCAGAGTCACCTGGGTACAGAGCATAGAGTGGACTAATCGCTGTGTATGAACAGATGCAGAGCTGCAATATCACTGAGACTGGTGAGTTGCTGCTGTGGGGATTTACTATCTGCTGCTATAAAGATTGAGCTTTTTAGGAACTGATCACACAGCCATATAGTAGCCCTATTGCTGCCTGCAGGCTTGACTGGGACTGTTCTCATGTACACCAACAGTACAATTGGGCCCCCAATGCTAGACAGCTAAAGAGAAAAGACTAAAGACTGTCCCTTTACATCTGTTACACAAAGACCTTCACCTATTGCTTACACTTAAGCCTCGTACACGCGGTCGGATTTTTGGCCAACAAACTTCATTTTGAGCAAGTTGGACCAACAATCCGACCGTGTGTACGCTCATTCGGACAAACTTTTTTTTTTTTTCCATCGGACAAAAGTTCGGTCTGCAAACGAACAAACTTTTGGGCAACAAAAGTCCGATGGCGCAAAGTCCGACCGTGTGTACAGAAAACCATCGGACTTTTGTCCGATGGACAAAACAAATAATGTTAAAATCAACCAACAATAGCAGAAGTTGACCAAAGGGTGGCGATAAAGAGCAGAAAAACCACGTGATGTTGGAAAAAGTTTTGGGAAAGTTTGCAGAAAAGTCCTGTGGTGTGTATGCTATTGGTGTGCCCGGCCAACGCCATTCGGACAAAAATCCACGGAAAAGTCC
Source organism: Rana muscosa (assembly GCA_029206835.1). Classification (NCBI taxonomy): domain Eukaryota; kingdom Metazoa; phylum Chordata; class Amphibia; order Anura; family Ranidae; genus Rana; species Rana muscosa. Next base: position 206,902,768 of record CM055121.1, on the reverse strand, counting down.
GATGGAAGTCTGACCATGTGTACGAGGCTTAAGAGGTACCTCTCAGTGGACATTGCACCATATGCTTGCCATTCTCTTGCAGTACACTCTAATTATAGTAATATTATTCATAGCAGGTAATGCTTATATGCACTGTTCATTGATGATTCATGAGTTAATCCCAGTCTAGTGGTACAGAACTCTATTCTAAGTTACCTTGGTATAGAGATTATACTGTCTTGTAGACTGTGTCTGAACTTACCTTATGTGTGTTCATTTATGCTCAAACCATCATTTATTTTAACCTGTACCAATACAATGTGTTCCTTCACCACTAAACAGTCCTGTGTCTATTACCTGGTACTAATTCACAGCCGAGTTAAAGGTATTATAAATTATTATACAGGGTTTATATAGCGCCAACAGTTTGCGCAGCGCTTTACAAAATAAAGGCAAACATTACAGTTACATTACAATTTGGTACAAGAGGAATCAGAGGGCCCTGCTCATTAGAGCTTACAATCTAAAAAATCTATACTCATGTCCCTATAAGTACTTCAAGTAACTTTCACTCAACTACAGTGGGTGTGTCAGAGGGGCTGGGGTTGTTCTCGCAGTCGAGGCACAGAACGGAGAACCCAAATTACCAAGTGGCTCCCTTGGGAGTAGCGCTACAGAATTATAGATGTTTGCCATTTTCATTTACAGTGTTAAAATAAATGTATACTTCATTTTGGTCACTTTTCTTTTACTTTTTTTTTGGTGAAAATTTTGAGCTAGATCTATTGGGCTTTGTAAACAATATTTCTTAGCGTTGTGTGGTGAGTGGGAAAAGGTTGTGAGAGGAATTTGTGATTCTTACAGTTGCTTTTGCATCCTCCTGCATTCACTCCCGATATCCACATTCCATTAAATCCAGTTTGACACCACTTATGTATTTTGCTACAACATACATTGTCCAGATTAAGGTGGCAGATTTCTACCCGATAGAATTCAACCAAGAAGGAAGAAAAAGGCATCCTGCAAAACACAAGAAATCCAACACTGACAGGCTGTATACAGAATATTTAACCACTTTCTTACAGGGCACTTTTACCCCCTTCCTGCCCAGGCCAATTTTCAGCTTTCAGTGCTGTCACATTTTAAATGACAATTGCGCGGTAATACAAAACTGTATTCATATGAAATTTTTATAATTTTTTTTCACACAAATAGAGCTTTCTTTTGGTGGTATTTAATCACCACTGGGTTTTTAATTGTTTGCGCTACAAATAAATAAATACCAAAAATTTTGAAGAAAAATAATGTTTTTCTTTGTTTCTGTTACAAAACTTTGCAAATAGGTAAGTTTTCTCCTTTACTGATGTGTGCTGATGAGGTTGCACTGATGGGCACTTATAAGCTGCACTGATAGACACTGATGGGTGACACTGATGGGCACTGATAGGTGGCATGGATAGGCGGCACTGATGGGCACTACTAGGTTGCACTGATAGGCGGCACTGATAGATGACACTGATTGGCAGCACTGATGGACACTGATATGTGTTGCTGGTGGGCACTGATTAGCAGCACTGGTGGGCAATGTTGGGACCGATGTCCCTTTAACAGAAGCCGGTTATGGGCTTTCTTCTTTTCTCCTCACATTCTCAGCGTTAGGAAAGAAAAGCCGATAACCGGCTTCTGTTTACATCTGTATCGGCTCTCTTTTCTCCTCCTCACATTGTCAGCGTGAGGAGGAGAGGAAAAGGGAGCTGATGACCACCTTCTGTAAAAGGGACAGTGCCTACCAGTCCCAACAGTGCCTACCAGTGCTGCCAATCTATGCCCACCACTGCTGCCACTCAGTGCCCATCAGTGCCTCCTTATGAGTGTCACCCATTAGTGCCTTCTACCAGTGCCCATCAGTGTCTTCTACCAGTGCCCATTAGTGACGCCTATGAGTGCCCATCAGTGCCACCTATCACTGCTTATTAGTATCGCCTATCAGTGCCTCCTATCAGTGCCCATTAGTTCCGCCTATCAGTCCCATCAGTGCCGCTTATCAGTGCCGCCTCATCAGTGCCCATCAGTGTAGACTATCAGTGCCCATCAATGCCTATCAGTGCCACCTCATCAGTGCCCATCAGCACAAATCAGTGAAGGAGCCTGTTTGCAAAATGTAGAAACTATAAAAAAGATTTTTTTTTTCCTGGCTTTATTTGTTTATTTAGCAAAAAAAAAAAACAGTGGCGATTAAATACCACCAAAAGAAAGCTCTATTTGTGTGAAAAAAATGATAGAAATTTCATTTGGGTCCAGGGTTCTATGACCACGCAAATGTCATTCAAACTCAGACAGCGCTGAAAGCTGAAAACTGGCCTGGGCAGGAAGGGGGTAAAAGTAAACAGAAGGCAAGTGGGTAAAATTTATATGAGAATTTTTTTTAATTGGATTTACAGTATATCAATTTTAGGCTAATACAGAGCATGCATTGGTGTGTGTGTACAAATATTAATACACATTTTAAAGTTTGTATATGAAATGTGATCATGGCGCAGTAGGAGAACTTATTGGCGATGCCTTATATATTTTCCACTGAACTCACCAGGTCTCTCCATCATCACACAGCAGATGCAGCTGAGCTTTAACTTCTGGGTGAACTTCATTCCATTCCAGAGCACTGTAGGTGGTACAAATAACAAAAATATCATCTGTTAGGCCTCATGCCCACGGGCGTTTTTTCAGCCGCGTTTTTGAGCGTTTTTTACAGCTTAAAAACGCCTGTCCATGTTAGTCTATAGCTTCATGCCCACCTAGGCGTTTTTGAGCTGTAAAGAGCATAGGCGTTTGTAAGCTGTAAAAAAAACCCAGGGCCAGTGCGTTCCTCAGCGTCAGAACTAGGCAGGAAAAAACGCGAGCGTCAAAAAACGCGCAAAAACGCGCACTAACGCGCACTAACGCGCAAAAAACGCGCACTAACGCGCGGTCGCGTTTTTAGCTCCGACGTTTTTTTTTTTTTTTTTTTTTTTTTTTTTTCAAAAAAAAAAAAAAAAAAAAAAAAAAAAAATATTTACAATAACATGGACAGGCGTTTTTAAGCTGTAAAAAACGCTCAAAAACGCAGCTGTAAAAACGCCAGTGGGCATTAAACGTCATTAAACACAGAATACAGTACTAATCTATTTTACTTAAAACGTCATTAAACACAGAATACAGTACTAATCTATTTTACTTAAAGCAAATCGCCAGTAATAAAAAATCCATTGAAAGATAAAAAAACACTATTACTGAAATGCTTGCTTCAAAAAAAAAAAGATTTTTAAAGACCCAGGGAGCTGTGAAGTTGCAGCCTTTAACATACAGGACACCAGAAAAGTAAGAAAATTGCCTTTTCTTATACATACTTGGCTTTTTTTTACAAGTGACACTGTGGTGGCAGGGTCACTTTTAAGCCCAACTCCAGCAAAATTGGTTTTGAATAGAGTAGGGAAGGAAAAGAACCAGATAACTTTGTGGCCTGTGTTCCCATTTTGGAAGATTCATTTAATTAATCAGAAGCCTTGTACACACGACCGAGAATCCCGTCGTAAAAAAAAACGTTGGTTTTCTCGACAAGATTCTTGTCAAGCTTGACGGGATTCTTGCCAAGCTTTTCTTGCATACACACTGTCAATAAAAAATCTCGTCGGTGTAAAGGGCGGTGACGTACAACACGTACGACGGCAGTATAAAGGGGAAGTTAGATTCCAATGGCGCCACCCCTTGGGCTGCTTTTGCTGATCTTGTGTTACTGCGTGTTAGTAAAAGTTTGGGGAGAGATGATTCGTGCTTTTCAGTCTTCGTGCTTTCAGTTTGTTACAGCGTGACGAATGTGCTATCTCCATTACGAACGCTAGTTTTACCAGAAGGAGCGCTCCTGTCTCATACTTGATTCTGAGCATGCGCGTTTTTTTAAGACTCGGAAAAGCATACACATGACCGGTTTTCTCGTCGGGAAACAGGCCAACGAGAAACCCGACGAGAAAATCGAGAATCCTGATGAGAAAATAGAGAGCAGGTTCTCTATTTTTCTCGTCGAGATTCCCGGCAGTTTTCTCGAGGAAAAACCATACACACGAACGGTTTTCTTGGCAAGAAAGCTCTCTCTGCAGTTTTCTTGTCGTTTTTTGACGAGAAACTCGGTCATGTGTACGAGGCTTAAGCCATGGCTATTTACCAAATTCTTTTGATCCATCCTCTTAAACCCTTACGAAGGGTGTGAAGCTTGATTCTCGAAATGTGTTGGATTTCTCAAACAATCTTCTACATGATTTTACATTGGAATAAACAAGTATCTTGACATGGCACTTCAATCCCTTATCTACAGTACCTGTTTGCATCAGGATTTTTATTGCCCTTTGTGTCCCATTGGGGGAGATCTCCCGCATGTTCTATCCACTTGGGTGGTTTCAAATTAGACTTGTACTTGACAGGCAACCCTGGTGTAGTACTCTCCTAGTATAGAGTAGGCTACTAGGAAAATTTAGTTTGTCTTCCCTGTAATTAGAGGAGCAGGGTTTGATTGGCTCAGTGTTTCACAGCTGCTTCTCTGTTGATAAACCCGGTCTTCTAGAGGATTCTAGAATTATAGTGTGAGGAAGAATAGTGTAGGCAGCCTGAATATTTATAGGACTCCAAGCAATTCTTGAGGAGGTGTGCCCAATAGGTGGTGGGAGAACCCATAAATAGTCTGAGGCCTGAGGCAGCAGGGCAATGTCCCTGGGTCCAGTCCTGCAGTGCTAGAGAAGCAAGCTCAAGTCCAGGGATCAAGTTGGGTCCAGAGAAGTGAAGCTCACAGGAGAGAGCCAGGAGAAAGTTGGTGGGGAAGAGAACAGCTGTCCTATGGTGGTTTGAGTTCTACATCTCCCCCACTAGAAAGAGCCTGGTGGATATGTGAGTAGTTTATCCTCAGTGCTGGAGGAAAATTGACTGTGTGTAGCTTTGTTTAACTCTGGAATAAGAGATCCTGTGGGACATTCATTTGTTTGGGCAATGCAGCCAGCGGTTCTGTGAAGTGCAGCCAGAAATGATGAAGTCCTCAAGTTTTCTAGTTCAACAGTTACGGGGTATCTCATATTCCCTATCACTATCCAAGTTCATTGTTCCAATAAAAAAAAAAAACTAAAAAGAACCCCTAGACCAGGGATATGCAATTAGCGGACCTCCAGCTGTTGCCAAACTACAAGTTCCATGAGGCATAGCGAGACTCTGACAGCAGCAAGCATGACACCCAGAGGCAGAGGCATGATGGGACATGTAGTTTGGCAACAGCTGGAGGTCCGCTAATTGCATATCCATGCCCTAGACTGTGAAACAAAGAGGAAAATGCTGAGTGCCTGTCTGTGTGTGTTCTAAGGCTGCATTCACACCTGAGCGTTTTGTAGCCTGAAGCCCGAAGCTACAAAACGCTAGAGGGGAAAAAATCCATTATTCTCTATGGAGATGGTTCACATCTCCACTCAAAAACGCCTGAAGCCGAACGCCTGAAGCTCAAACAAGTTCCGGACCCTTTTTTGTCGTGCGAATCGGGCAGATTTGGGCGTTTTCTGCATTTTACATTGGTGACCCTTGGACCTGTACAAAATCGCGGCAATAGCGCGGTAAAAAACCCCGCAAAATCGCGGTAAAATTGTGGGACTTTCTGCCTGAAAACGCCATGTTCAGGTGTGAATGCGGCCTAAGGGGGAAACAGGACTAAATTCACTAGTGGCTCCCTAGGGAATGCGCTACACCTGAAATGTTTTATATTAAGCAGCTTAAAAAAAGAGAAACAAGTAAACTCAAACTGAGGAGCTATGAATCTGGTTGGGGCTTGTGGGTATTTTTTAAATATGTTTTATTCTCTTTTTAAATGTAAGTCTTCAGTCTGGCCTGATCCATTTAAAATGTCAACACCAAGAGCCGCCTTTATTTCCCCAGTTGACCCTCCACAGGAAAATATCAACCAAAGTCTGACAGTTTAACTGATTGGACTGATCACATCATCTGGGTACACTGACCACATCAACTTGATAGAACATACTTATCACTCCAAACGCCATTCCACTCTTTATAACCCCAGGGATTCCTCATTCGGACAACCTGCACGGTGTCTCCACGATAGCTGATCTAAAACACACAATCCACAGTAAATAAACTGGGATATTATAGCTCTCAACCACATCTCACAAATCAGTGGAAATGGCAGCTGCTAATTATTTACCTCTTCAGCACCGATCAGAGAATATGCATGATTCTTTACAACATTGGTGCTCGCAACTATTTCACCTGATCCAAAGTCCGATTTCTATTACAAGGGAAAAGAAGGATCATTATTAGTTTTAAGGTGAACATGCAAGGTTTTATCCTTTTTTTAAAGCCAATTTCCAGTCTTAAACTCAGTCTTGTACAGTTGTACAAGCTAGTATCCTTTACTGTATTCACTTACTCTAATTTCACTGCACACTCTGAGCTTCTCACGGTGTGCATTAAAAGCTGCAGTAAGTAATTACCTAGATAAAGGAAAGGGATGGGCTAGATGTTCGAGTCGAACATCAGCTGTTCATTTGTTCGTAGAACAAACGAACATATGGGGTGCTCGCGGCATAATGCACTGTGAGATCACAGTGCATTGACGGCTGTGATTGGCCAAAGCATGCACCTGACCTGCATGCTTTGGCCAATCACAGCGCAATGTGCTGCGAGAGCCATATTTGGCCAAAGGCAGGGTGCCTTTGGCCAATCATGGCTCAGGGGCTAAGTCCACGTTCCACACTATATTAGGCTCCATGTACACAGAAGCTGATAAACTGCAGTTTATTGGCGTTTTTTTAAAAAGCCCATTAACTGCACTCTATGTTAGTCTATGTGTTCATATACACATAACGTTTTTTAGCTTTAATGAGCAGTGGAGTTAATGGGCTTTTTTCTGAACGCAAGAAATTCGCGTTCAAAGTGCCGTTTTTCGGCAGAAAAAAAAACGCAAAACGCAGAAAAATGCTCATAAACGCTCATAAACGCTCAAAAACGCTGTCCGCGAGCGTTTTTTGATCCATTGAAAAAAAAAAAAGCTAAAAAACGCTACGCTGAAAAACGCTAATAAACGCTAGTAAAAAAACGCTGATAAAAGCTAGCTTTTTCTGCTGCTTTAAAAATTACAGTTTTTGAGCGTCTGTGTACATGGAACCTAAGGCTTCTGCTTACAAGGCGGCCGTATATAGTGAATGAATAGAGATTAGGCAGGTAGTTAGTGTAGCGTGCAGTCAGTCAGTGTAGTATATATAATACATTTCAGAGTATATAGTGCAGTCAGTGTAGTATATGTGTAGCGGGTGTCAACATTTAGGGGGAGTGTCTGGGCGGTAGCATAGCCCAGATGCACTAATTATTAGGGATTTATGGCCATTTTGGTTTGTGGAAGATAATAATGGTGTTCAGTTCCCTGCGGCCCCTGGGTGGCGCTGTCGCCCTGGGCTGGGGTTGAACCATCATTGTAGGGCCGTGCCCTTTGTGTCCTCTCGCGGCAGTAGTACAGCGGGGCGGGGAACCCGCTGTGCCTGCTGGGAGAGGGTATAAAGGGGGCGGACATCTTGCGCACGAGGTCCGAGCCCCAGGCACCTTCAGCCTGGGGGCTGCTGTCCTGTTGGTCTGCGCCCGGGTGCCCTCGGCCTGGGCGCCGGGAAGTTCGAGTTCCATCCCAGGCACCTTAAGCCTGGGGTGAGGTACTAGCAAAGGCCTGGGGCCCAGTACCTTCGACTGGGTCCCGCATGGGAGAAGATACCTAGGGGCCCACCGAGTGAGGTGACCCGAGTCTTGGGCGAGGAGAACCAGGGAGGTGACCTGGCCTGAAGATTCAGCGCAGCATTGGCTGGTGACAGTGCAGGCCTCTGGGGACCGTCCGGATGGATCATCTCCCTAACAGGGGCAGTCATTAGAAGGTAGTCCACATTCTATGGTCTTTGCAGAGACCCAACTACGATCAGGTCGGTGGCAGAGACCTATCCAAAGGTCTGTGGTAGGAACCTCATCGTTCACCCGGTCGGTGGCAGGGACCAACCTCACGGTCAGTGGCAGCGACCGTGCGCCAAAAGTTGTTGTGAACTCCTAACAGCTTCTCCAATCCGAAAGGATTGTGCCTGAACCCTCTCCCCACCAAGTTGTGTTTGTATCAACCTGTCTGCTTGCAAAGAGGCATATTTATCTCTGCGGAAATAAATATAGAAGTTGTACTGTCACCTGGTGTGGGCTTACTTTTCTGGGAGCAAAGTGTTCTACATTCATCTATCCACCTGCAAGCGGAGAAGTGGAAGCTCCGGACCGGGACACAGACCCGAAGGTAAAGATTTTAGCTCAAACCTCTACACATACACGAGGTGCGAGCTGGTGGTGCACCTCACCCTTCTCCCTGGTTCCCCTAGACGAGTCAGCCAGCCGTGAAAGAAGAAGGGAGAAAGCGGGTGAGGCCGTTACACGTGGGGGCTCTGAGTCCGGGATTTGTGTTCCGTGTCAATGGAGCTGAAGCTCTCAAAACTTGACTTTTACCCCCCAGAAAAGTTCAGAGGAGGTTGGCCATGTTGGTCAGCGCGCCACGAGACACACCCTCCCTGCTCAGTTCGTGGGCGTGACGAGGAAAAAGCCTGAGAAGTGTTGCACCAAAGGGGAGGAGTTTGGCCATGTGTGGGGATACACGTGGAGACTTTGGCGCCAGTTCTTTAGTGCGCGATGGAGCAGTCAACGGTCAGCATGCTTTCTACTGCATCATGGGTCCCCACTGCATCTACCACAAGGGCAACCCCCGTTGCTGTCTCCGCTATGGATACGGGGATTCGGCTCAAGCCCCGGGGACGATTCGCCCTGTACACATGCAAGGACGTTGAGGCCCTGGGTATGATTTGTCCCGGCTGTTCGGGACTGGTGGTACAGCTGAAGCTCTTCGGTCGCTGCAAGGCCTGTGGCGAGTTCATATTTGAAGTGGAGCAACCAATAGAAAGGCCGCGAGCCTTCCACCTCAACTGCCTAACAGGCGCCACCACTCTACAAGGAAAAGTCAGAGCTTGCACAGCCATTCCCCCGCGCACTGCAGAGACTTCCGTGGAAGTCGCAAACAAATGGACGGAGGATTCAAAATCCAAAGATGCTGCTTCGGTCACCACAGCTTCCCTACTCCCAGTGCCCAAAAGGAAGGTCGGTCTCACTAAAGCTTCTAGCGGCCGAGATGGAGGACAACCCCTGCGCTTGCCTGACCCGGATGGATCCAGTGGGAAAATTCCCGGACCTCTATGTTCAAGTGTCGGCCGAGGTAAGCCAGGGAACGGGACTTGGTGTTTTGTTGGAGGTGTCGGGGATCCACAGTTACCGGAGCCCGTGGGAGGGGGTGATTCCACATCTACAGGGAATTACCTACCCGCAGAGGAGTATGACACCTCCGACCTGGAGTCGATCTCCGATGCTGGAGATTATGGACAAATAGATGAACTATTTGAGCGGAAGGGTTGGGACAAAGTACCCCTGGCCTCGTCCCGTGCACCTAGGGACCCACCCATGTCTACAGGGGATAGTACACCCCGGGTGGAGGCCTCGGCGCCTGAGGATGGATCCAGTCCCCTGCTTGCCCTTCCGCCCCCAGAGTTACCTGCGCCATCTGCTAAGGCGAAGGGAGTGCCGCTGCGGGCACCTACGCCCAGTTTGGGGGTGGTCAAGGCACCTCGGCACCCAGAGTCGATTGTCCTGCCTGGTGAGGGAGACCGCTTCACGATGCCACCCTTGTCCAGGCTACAGAGACTTTTCTGCCAAAAGGTTGCCAATGAGTATGGGTGGGAGAGTACCCGTACGTGTCCAAGGAGTTGTTGTACGAGGTAGAGACCTGCCGGCAGCGGTGGTACAATGACTTTGTATGGACACACATTAAGGTGCCCCATGCCCGTCGCTACCTCGCATGTTCACCCACAGCTTCAAAGCGGTTTAAGGACTGCAAGGCAGAGTGGATGTTGGGTCGGCATATCCATGCTGACCAGGTCGTTATCTGTCGGAAAGATGGGGAAGATGTGGAGTACCATATGGAGACTTTTGATCGGTACTTGAAACCTCTTGTGCTGCCGCATCCAAGGTTTTACCTGTAGGAGGAAAGACTCCGGTTTGTTTTTTCATTGCTGAACATTCCGGAACTGTACCCTGCCTAGGGGTGTTCTACTCTTTGGAGGCATGGGAGCAGTTGTGTTTTTTTTTTGGTCTCCCTTTGACTCCCACCGCAAAGATAATCAGGACTTTGGGGTGTAGTCAGGGCTACAGTACAGAGAAGAACCTGTATTTCACAAGTGCTTTTACCGCAGCGCTGTCACCAGGTGGCAGTGTTGTGCACCGTTGATCACATTGCATCACCCACTTCTTGGAAGGAAAGAGGTTTCTTTTCGGAGAGATCTTTTTCACTCCAACACTCACACAATGTGTTAGGAATTATGTGTTGTTTTCCTCTTTCTTCCCTCTGCAGGAGAACATCGGTCAAGACTGCTGAGAATGGGCGGGTCTTAGCTAGTGATGTGGGAGGGGAGAATGCCATTTGTGTGTAATGTGATGTGCATTTATAATGTGTGTTTCCCACATGTTCACCTTTCCCTTTCCCTGTTGGGTTCAGGCACAACTTCCAAGTCTTTCAAAATTATTTTTGTTTGTGTTTTTGAGAAGCTAGTCTCTGGATCGGGTCTATGTTGGCTCCCTTTGGAGTATGGCTTGTTTCAGATACTGGGGACCAGTGTCTATCTGCCGGGGGGTGTGTGTAGCAGGTGTCAACATTTAGGGGGAGTGTCTGGGCGGTAGCATGGCCTAGATGCACTAATTATTGGGGTTTATGGCCATTTTGGTTTGTGGAAGATAATAATGGTGTTCAGTTCCCTGAGGCCCCTGGGTGGCGCTGTCACCTTGGGCTGGGGTTGAACCATCATTGTAGGGCCGTGCCCTTTGTGTCCTCTCGTGGCAGTAGTACAGCGGGGCGGGAACCCACTGTGCCTGCTGGGAGAGGGTATAAAGGGGGCGGACATCTTGTGCACGAGGTCTGAGCCCCAGGCACCTTCAGTCTGGGGGCTGCTGTCCTGTTTGTCTGCGCCCGGGTGCCCTCGGCCTGGGCGCGGGGAAGTTCGAGTTCCATCCCAGGCACCTTAAGCCTAGGGTGAGGTACTAGCAAAGGCCTGGGGCCCAGTACCTTCGACTGGGTCCCGCATGGGAGAAGATACCTAGGGGCCCACCGAGTGAGGGGACCCGAGTCTTGGGCGAGGAGAACCAGGGAGGTGACCTGGCCTGAAGATCCAGCGCAGCATTGGCTGGTGACAGTGCAGGCCTCTGGGGACCGTCCGGATTGATCATCTCCCTAACAGGGGCAGTCATTAGAAGGTAGTCCACGTTCTATGGTCTTTGCAGAGACCCCACTATGATCAGGTCGGTGGCAGAGACCTATCCGAAGGTCTGTGGCAGGGACCTCATCGTTCACCCGGTCTGTGGCAGGGACCAACCTCACGGTCGGTGGCAGCGACCGTGCACCAAAAGTTGTGTTGAACTCCTAACAGCTTCTCCAATCCGAAAGGATTGTGCCTGAATCTTCTCCCCACCAAGTTGTGTTTGTATCAACCTGTCTGCTTGCAAAGAGGCATATTTATCTCTGCGGAAATAAATATAGAAGTTGTACTGTCACCTGGTGTGGGCTTACTTTTCTGGGAGCAAAGTGTTCTACATTCATCTATCCACCTGCAAGCGGAGAAGTGGAAGCTCCGGACTGGGACACAGACCCGAAGGTAAAGATTTTAGCTCAAACCTCTACACATACACGAGGTGAGAGCTGGTGGTGCACCTCACCTTTCTCCCTGGTTCCCCTAGACGAGTCAGCCAGCCGTGAAAGAAGAAGGGAGAAAGCGGGTGAGACCGCTACATATATAATACAGTTTAAAGTATATAGTGCAGTCAGTGTAGTATATATCATACGGATCAGAGTATATAGTGCAGTCAGTGTAGTATATATAATAGAGTTCAGAGTATATAGTGCCATCAGTATAGTATATAAAATACTTTGCAGAGTATATAGTGCAGTCATTATAGTATATATAACACAGTAGAGAATATAAAGTGCAGTCATTGTAGTATATATAATACAGTGCAGGGTATATAGTGCAGAGTATATAATACAGTGTATTGAAGTGGTTAAGGGGAACCCTATGACAGAATTAAGAAAAAAAGGTGCAGGGTTCCCCCAAAATTCACACCAGGCCCTTTGGGTCTGGTATCGATTTTAAGGGGGACTCCACACCAAAATGTTAAAACAAAACAGTGTGGGGTCCCCCCAAAATCCATACCAGGCCCTTTGGGTCTAGCATAGATTTTAAGGGGAACTCCACGCCAAAATGTAAAAAAAATTGGCGTGGGGTCCCCCCCAAAATCCATACCAGACCCTTATCCGAGCATGCAGCCTGGCAGGCCAGGAAAGGAAGGGGACGAGCCCCCCCTCCTGAACCATACCAGGCCGCTTGTCCTAAACATGGTTGCCGCTTGCCCCTCAAAGCACCTTGTCCCCATGTTGATGGGGACAAGGGCCTCTTCCTGACAACCCTGGGCGGTGGATGTCGGGGTCTGCTGGCGGGGGGTTTATCGGAATTTGGAAGTTCCCTTTAACAAGGGGGCCTCCAGATTCTGACTCCCCTCTATGTGAATGGGTGTCAGGTACATTATACCCCTACCCATTCACCAAAAAAAGTGTCAAAAAGTAAACACCACAAGAGACAGTTTTTGACAATTCCTTTATTAAAAAAAAAAAAAAAAGTGTCCCGCGATGTACTTTCATCTTTAATCATGCTGCCCGACGGACCCGAAAAAATTTAAAAAGTTCCGCCACGATGGGAGGCCTCCCGTCGACTGTTGTCTCTTGGCTTTGAGAGCTGTTATATAGGCAAGGACGGGTCATCCAGTTACAGCAGATGGCCCCGCCCTTGCCTATATAAGAGCTGTCAAAGCAAGATAACAGCAGTCACCGGGAGGCCTCCCATCAAGGAAGAGTTTTTTTTGGTTTTTCTAATTCACTGGTCCGTCGGGCGGCGTGATTGATGATGAATTTACATCACGGGCCACTTTTTTTTTTCTTTCTTTTTTAATAAAGAAATTGTCAAAAACTGTCTCTTGTGGTTTTTACTTTTTGACACTTTTTTTGGTGAATGGGTAGGGGTACAATGTACCCGATAAATAAGGTAGAAATACTAATGCGCAAACCAAAAAATATTATTTCAAGAGTGAGTGGCTGCCAACATGAAAGAGTGTTCCCACACAATGATAACTTGATAACTAAATAAGTGTGGCGCAATAACCAATTCCAAGATGACAATACAATAAATATGTGCAATTGATGAATACTTAATATGACGTTTCCTCAAACACAATAAAAAATGTGCAATAAATTTCAAAGTGAAATGCAATAAAAATATTGAATGAATAATTAATATGACGTATCCTCAAACACGATATAAAGTGCAATAGCTGACAAAATGACAATGCAATAAAATATGTGCACACGATGAATAAAGTAATAAATCCAATAAACGTGCTCAGTCCAATAATTTATGGAATATAAATAAAGTGCTTGTGCAAAAAAATGAATGTAAATAAGTGCAAAAAAATCCAGTTCATAAAAATGCTTCCACCATCCATAGTGTGCTACTGATGTGCCCCAGCCTCTCACCTCAGATTTAGACCCCTAGTCGCGCCTTTGTTAATGAATGACTCCGATATCCAGAGCAACAAACTCCTTCACTTGGAACATCCAGCCAGATGGAAAAAGGAATTCCACTGGTAATGATTAGTGATGAGCCGAACACCCCCGGGTTCGGTTCGCACCAGAACCCGCGAACGGACCGAAAGTTCGAACGAACATTAGAACCCTATTAAATACAATGGATGCGAACGTTCGAATTCTAAAGTGCTAATTATAACAACTATTATGCATGTTATTGTCCTAAAAAGGGTTTGGGAACCCGGGTTCTGCACCAGGGGACATGTATCAATGCAAAAATAAGTTTTAAAAACGGTCGTTTTCCGGGAGCAGTCATTTTAATGATGCATAAAGTGAAAAAAAAAAGTCAAATATTCCTTTAAATATCGTACCTGGGGGGTGTCTAAAGTATGCCTGTGAAGTGCCACGTGTTTCCCGTGTTTAGAACTGTCCCTGCACAAAATGACACTTCTAAAGGAAAAAAAAGCCATTTAAAACTGCTTGCGGCTTTAATGTAATGTCTGGTCCCGGTAATATGGATGAAAATCTTTAAGAAAAATGGCATAGCTACCCCATGACCCCCCCCCTACCCCAGCCCATTACCAGCCCCTTTGGGTCTTGTATGGATATTAAGGGGAACCCCGCACATAAAATAAAAAAGGCCCTATATACTCTGAACAGCCGTATACAGGCGGTGCATACAAGACAGGGACTGTAGGTTTGTTCTTATGTAGAATCTGTTTGTAATTTTGAACAGGTACATTGTTGAAGTGTAGCTCCAGACCAAAAATCTATTTTTAAACTTTTTGGAAAACATAGGTAAGGGTTATCACCCCTGTAACATTTGTTTTGCTGTCTGTGCCCCTGTTCAGAACATTTCACCTCACTTTCCGTCCTAATGACAACTGTTTTTGAAATGTGGTGTTTTTCTTGAAACAAGGATTGCTGATAAAGCATCAGTACAGAGGAGACACCTTTCTCCCATATTTATTCTTACAGGAGAGAATTTTCCTTCCTAGTGGTAGATTTCCTCTCACTTCCTGTTGTCTTCTTGCGTTTGCAAGTAGGAGTCGTTTGTAAGTTGGATGTTTGAAAGTAGGGACCTGCCGTATATACTCTGCAGAAATAGGCCCCTTAGTTGTTGGTGTTGGCACAACACTGTAAGCACTCACAGTTACTCTTGGTTGGTGCTGGAACGCCCTGCTGTCAACTATTATATCAGGAATTTTAATTACATATAATTGTTGAACAGTGGTAGTAAAAATTGGGCCTTTGATGGTGGTGCTGGTGCCACAACACTGTAAGCCCTGACAGTTACTCTTGGTGGGTGCAGCAATGGGCCCTGCTGTGAATTATTAGATCAAGAATTGTAATTACATGCCCCTGTTGAACAGGGGCTGAAAAATTGGGCCTTAGGCACTGGTGGCACAACACTGCAACCCTTCACAGATACTGTACTTGGAGCACAGCAATGAGCCCTGTTGCAAAGTATTGCTTCAAAAATTGTAATGACACGCCCCTGTTAAACAGGGGCTGAAAAATTGGGCCTTAGGCACTGGTGGCACAACACTGCAACTCCTCACAGATACTGTACTTGGAGCACAGCAATGAGCCCTGTTGCAAAGTATTGCTTCAAAAATTGTAATTACACGCCCCTGTTAAACAGGGGCTGAAAAATTGGGCGTTAGGCACTGGTGGCGGCACCCATAAACAAAAATGATCTTCCAAGCTATCATCATCAATCGTATCATTGAGGACTCGGAGGAGGAGGATAGCCAGTCAACATAACAGCACAGGCACTCAGCATCAGCATCAGTCTTGAAGGGATGTGACATTTTAAAATCAATTAGTCTGTTATATCAGCATCAGGTGTGTGGTAGCTGGTGGTGATCCAAGACTGGTTCATCTTGATGAAAGTCAGTCGATCAACCGAGTCGGTGGACAGGCGCACCCTGTGATCCGTGACAAATCCTCCAGCAGCACTGAATGTGCGTTCCGAAAGAACGCTGGATGCAGGACAGGCCAGTAGCTCAATTGCATACTGTGCAAGCTCTGGCCAGTGATCCATCCTCAAGACCCAGTAAGCCAGAGGATTTTCGGTGGGGAAGGTGTCCAAGTCTGACCTTGCCCCTAGATATTCCTGCACCATGTTTATCAGACGCTGGCGATGGTTGCTGGAACCGATCATACTTTGGGGCTGCGGACTAAAGAATTGTCTGAACGCATCGGTCAGACGGCCACCTTCCCCACCGCTCCTTCTTTGACTGGCCGAAGCCTCAGCAACTCGTTGTCCAGGACCAGGAGTTTGCAACCTCCCAGTCTCTGGGAACGCGTTGCACAGACCTTTCTGCAAGGCCTCCCGGAGTTGTCTCATCCTCTGCTCCCTCTGCGACGGTAACATAAGGTCCGCAACCTTACCCTTGTACCGTGGATCAAGGAGAGTGGCCAGCCAGTAATGGTCCCTCTCCTTGATCCGAAGAATACGAGGATCCTTCCGCAGACTTTGCAGGATCAGGGAGGCCATGCAGCGTAGGTTTGCTGAGGCATTCGCTCCGGAGTCCTCTGGGTCACTAAGGACGACATGATCCGCAGCCACCTCCTCCCAGCCACGTACAAGTCCACTGGTTTCTTGGGACTGTAAATCATCCCTAAAAGACTGCTGCTGATGATGCTGAGTGCCAGCCTCCACCTCCATGCTGACACAATCCTCCTCCTCCTCCTCCTCCTCCTCCTCCTCTTCCTGTGCGATGGGTGGGACAGAAGGAACACTGTCTGGGTAAAGGGGGCCTTGAGAGGCAAGGAAGTCCTCCTCTTCCTGCCTCTGTTCTGCCTCAAGTGCCCTGTCCATTATTCCACGCAGCGTGTGCTCCAACAGGTGGACAAGAGGTACAGTGTCACTGATGCATGCACTGTCACTGCTCACCATCCTCGTGGCCTCCTCAAATGGTGCCAGGACAGTGCATGCATCCCTGATCATGCCCCACTGGCGTGGAGAAAAAAAACCAAGCTCCCCTGACCCTGTCCTGGTGCCGTAGTCGCACAGGTACTCATTGATGGCCCTCTGCTGCGTGTGCAGCCGCTGCAGCATGGCCAACGTTGAGTTCCACCTGGTGGGCATGTCACATATAAGGCGGTTCTTGGGCAGGTTCAACTCCTTTTGCAGCTCAGCCAGGCGAGCACTGGCATTATAAGATCTGCGGAAATGCACACAGACTTTCCTGGCCTGCCTCAGGACATCCTGTAAGCCCGGGTACCTGCCCAAGAAGCGCTGCACCACCAGGTTAAGGACGTGAGCCACACAGGGCACATGGGTCAGTTGTCCCTGTCGGAGGGCGGAGAGGAGGTTGGTGCCATTGTCGCAAACCACCATTCCTGGCTTAAGCTGGCGTGGCGTCAACCACCTCTCGGCCTGGCCCTGCAGAGCAGACAGGACCTCTGCCCCAGTGTGGCTTCTGTCCCCCAAACACACCAGCGCAAGCACGGCATGGCATCTTTTTGCCTGCGTACTTGCGTAGCCCCGTGAACGGCTACGGAGCACCGCTGGTTCATAGGACAAACCACAGGAAGAGGCCATGGAGGAAGAAGAAGAGGAGGGGGTGGAGGAGAGAGGTGTGTCACAACCAGTAGTAGCATTTTGGAGGCGTGGCGGTGGGACAACCTCCAACACTACTGCACCTTGTCCTGAATCCTTCCCAGCTGCCAAAAGAGTGACCCAATGGGCCGTGAAAGAAAGGTAACGTCCCTGTCCATGCCTGCTGGACCATGAGTCAGCGGTAATATGCACCTTACCGCTGACCGCCCTGTCCAGCGAGGCCAAGACATTGCCTTCCACATGCCGGTAGAGAGCCGGAATAGCCTTCCGTGAGAAAAAGTGGCGTTTGGGAACCTGCCACTGAGGAACCGCACATTGCACAAACTCACGGAAGGGGGCCGAGTCTACCAACTGAAAAGGCAGCAGTTGAAGCGCTAGCAATTTAGCCAAGCTAGCATTCAACCGCTGGGCATGTGGATGGCTGGGAGTGAACTTCTTTCGACGGTCCAGCAGCTGGGGCAGGGAAATTTGCCTGCTAGAATCGGACGTCGGTGTACTGCTAGCAGAGTGGGCGCAAGTACTTGGCTGTGACACACCTAATTCTACACCTTCATTCCTCTCAGTGCATGTTTCAGAGAGGACTGAAGTTATAGTGGGGTTGGAGATCCCAGCTGATGCGGTGCAAGGAGAGGTCCGCTTTGTTCTTTGGTGTGGGTCTTTGAGGTAGGCTTGCCAACGAGCTGCATGGCAGGTCAACATATGTCTGGTCAGGCATGTGGTACCCAAGCGGCTGATGTTTTGGCCACGCGATATACGCTTGAGACATATGTTGCAAACAGCAGCTGTGCGATCTGATGCACTAGCCTCAAAAAAGGCCCACACCAAAGAACTTTTTGAATGACGGGCAGAGGCAGCGCCCTGCACAGGCGGAGCTCTGCGGTGTGATTCCGTCGGTGTACTGCCCTTACGCTGGCCACCAAAGGGCATCCTGCCTCGTTGGAGATGTGCCTCCTCCTCATCCTCCTCCTCCTCCTCTCTCCTATTAGGCACCCACGTGGAGTCATTGACCTCATCATCCCCTCCCTCCTCATCACTGGAGCCAATCTGGCAGTATGCTGCAGCTGCTGGAACATGACTGCCAGATTGGTGTCCTTCTTGAGCATCCCCTCTGTCTGCTCTCACGCTACTGCCTTCCTCTAGCTGGGTTTCATCATCAGACCCTTCGAAACGCTGGGCATCCTCCTGGAGCATGTACCCAACACTGTGCTGAAACAGTTCGGGGGACTCCTCAGGAGGAGGACATGGTGGGTCTAGGGAAGGAGTGACTGATGATTTGTCTGACATTGATACCAGGGAAGACGACGCTTTGGCAGCTGCTTTTCCAGTACCCTGAGCCTGGGTGAGAGAGGATGAGGAGGAGGAGGAGGGCTTGGTCATCCACTCTACCAAGTCTTCGGCATGATGTGGCTCAACATGTCCAGCTGCCGAAAAGAAGGACAAGCGTGTCCCATGGCCATGTGCTGATGACAATGCACCGCGTCCACGACCAGCACTGTTGCCCCCAGACACAGAGCCTGCTTGCCCTCTTTTATTGCCTCCTGACTGTCTGCCTCTCCTTGTTTGCCTTCCAGACATTCTAATAGATGGCCTGCAGGGAGATGGGAAAAAAGCAATAAGGGCTACCTTCAGGTGTCCTTCTCTGTCCCTTGAAACAAGGACTTTCACAGTGAAAGAAACTGACACTGTCCCTACCTAGAGTTTTCTGTCCCTAGAATAAATGTTTTTTTTAATCACAATATAGCACAAGGACAATTCACTCAATGTCTCTCCAGGTCCCTGGAAACAAGGACTTGCAGAGTGAAAGAAACTGACACTGTCCCTACCTAGAGTTTTCTGTCCCTAGAATAAATGTTTTTTTTAAGCACAATATAGCACAAGGACAATTAACTCACTGTCCTTACAGGTCCCTGGAAACAAGGACTTGCAGAGTGAAAGAAAAAAAACACTCTCCCTACCTACAGTTTTCTGTCCCTAGAAAAAATGTTTTTTTTAATCACAATATAGCACAAGGAAAATTAACTCACTGTCCTTACAGGTCCCTGGAAACAAGGACTTGCAGAGTGAAAGAAACTGACACTGTCCCTACCTAGAGTTTTCTGTCCCTAGAATAAATGTTTTTTTTAATCACAATATAGCACAAGGAAAATTAACTCACTGTCCTTACAGGTCCCTGGAAACAAGGACTTGCAGAGTGAAAGAAACTGACACTGTCCCTACCTAGAGTTTTCTGTCCCTAGAATAAATGTTTTTTTTAATCACAATATAGCACAAGGAAAATTAACTCACTGTCCTTACAGGTCCCTGGAAACAAGGACTTGCAGAGTGAAAGAAACTGACACTGTCCCTACCTAGAGTTTTCTGTCCCTAGAATAAATGTTTTTTTTAATCACAATATAGCACAAGGAAAATTAACTCACTGTCCTTACAGGTCCCTGGAAACAAGGACTTGCAGAGTGAAAGAAACTGACACTGTCCCTACCTAGAGTTTTCTGTCCCTAGAATAAATGTTTTTTTTAAGCACAATATAGCACAAGGACAATTAACTCACTGTCCTTACAGGTCCCTGGAAACAAGGACTTGCAGAGTGAAAGAAAAAAAACACTCTCCCTACCTACAGTTTTCTGTCCCTAGAAAAAATGTTTTTTTTAATCACAATATAGCACAAGGAAAATTAACTCACTGTCCTTACAGGTCCCTGGAAACAAGGACTTGCAGAGTGAAAGAAAAAAAACACTCTCCCTACCTACAGTTTTCTGTCCCTAGAAAAAATGTTTTTTTTAATCACAATATAGCACAAGGAAAATTAACTCACTGTCCTTACAGGTCCCTGGAAACAAGGACTTGCAGAGTGAAAGAAACTGACACTGTCCCTACCTAGAGTTTTCTGTCCCTAGAATAAATGTTTTTTTTAATCACAATATAGCACAAGGAAAATTAACTCACTGTCCTTACAGGTCCCTGGAAACAAGGACTTGCAGAGTGAAAGAAACTGACACTGTCCCTACCTAGAGTTTTCTGTCCCTAGAATAAATGTTTTTTTTAAGCACAATATAGCACAAGGACAATTAACTCACTGTCCTTACAGGTCCCTGGAAACAAGGACTTGCAGAGTGAAAGAAAAAAAACACTCTCCCTACCTACAGTTTTCTGTCCCTAGAAAAAATGTTTTTTTTAATCACAATATAGCACAAGGAAAATTAACTCACTGTCCTTACAGGTCCCTGGAAACAAGGACTTGCAGAGTGAAAGAAAAAAAACACTCTCCCTACCTACAGTTTTCTGTCCCTAGAAAAAATGTTTTTTTTAATCACAATATAGCACAAGGAAAATTAACTCACTGTCCTTACAGGTCCCTGGAAACAAGGACTTGCAGAGTGAAAGAAACTGACACTGTCCCTACCTAGAGTTTTCTGTCCCTAGAATAAATGTTTTTTTTAATCACAATATAGCACAAGGAAAATTAACTCACTGTCCTTACAGGTCCCTGGAAACAAGGACTTGCAGAGTGAAAGAAACTGACACTGTCCCTACCTAGAGTTTTCTGTCCCTAGAATAAATGTTTTTTTTAATCACAATATAGCACAAGGAAAATTAACTCACTGTCCTTACAGGTCCCTGGAAACAAGGACTTGCAGAGTGAAAGAAACTGACACTGTCCCTACCTAGAGTTTTCTGTCCCTAGAATAAATGTTTTTTTTAATCACAATATAGCACAAGGAAAATTAACTCACTGTCCTTACAGGTCCCTGGAAACAAGGACTTGCAGAGTGAAAGAAACTGACACTGTCCCTACCTAGAGTTTTCTGTCCCTAGAATAAATGTTTTTTTTAATCACAATATAGCACAAGGAAAATTAACTCACTGTCCTTACAGGTCCCTGGAAACAAGGACTTGCAGAGTGAAAGAAACTGACACTGTCCCTACCTAGAGTTTTCTGTCCCT
This sequence comes from Rana muscosa, assembly GCA_029206835.1. NCBI lineage: Eukaryota > Metazoa > Chordata > Amphibia > Anura > Ranidae > Rana > Rana muscosa. Next base: position 206,881,517 of record CM055121.1, on the reverse strand, counting down.
AGAATAAATGTTTTTTTTAATCACAATATAGCACAAGGACAATTAACTCACTGTCCTTACAGGTCCCTGGAAACAAGGACTTGCAGAGTGAAAGAAAAAAAACACTCTCCCTACCTACAGTTTTCTGTCCCTAGAAAAAATGTTTTTTTTAATCACAATATAGCACAAGGAAAATTAACTCACTGTCCTTACAGGTCCCTGGAAACAAGGACTTGCAGAGTGAAAGAAACTGACACTGTCCCTACCTAGAGTTTTCTGTCCCTAGAATAAATGTTTTTTTAAATCACAATATAGCACAAGGACAATTAACTCACTGTCCTTACAGGTCCCTGGAAACAAGGACTTGCAGAGTGAAAGAAACTGACACTGTCCCTACCTAGAGTTTTCTGTCCCTAGAATAAATGTTTTTTTTAAGCACAATATAGCACAAGGACAATTAACTCACTGTCCTTACAGGTCCCTGGAAACAAGGACTTGCAGAGTGAAAGAAACTGACACTGTCCCTACCTAGAGTTTTCTGTCCCTAGAATAAATGTTTTTTTTAAGCACACTATAGCAGAAGCACAAAACACACTGACACTCTCCCTACCTATCCTTCTCTTTCCCTAAACTAAAGGAATCCAGGTTAAGCAAGAAAGAAATAACAGTCACTGTCCCTGCCTATGCTACTCTATCCCTGCTCCGGAACACACTACACTAGGCCGCCGTGCTGGCGGCCTTTTATAGTGTGGGGCGTGTACTAAACACCCTCAGCAATAATTGGCCACAGGCATCCTGCCTGTGGCCAATCATTGCTCTCCTCGCTGCCGGCGCTGTGATTGGCCAAGCATGCGGGGTCACAGTGCATGCTTGGCCAATCACAGCGCCTGGATGACACTGCGATGGCGTAGTGCATTGTGGGCCGTTCGCGTCACTCGAATTTGGCGCGAACGGCCCAAATCGTTCGATCTTCGTCGAACGATCGAACAGCCAATGTTCGAGTCGAACGTATGTTCGACTCGAACACGAAGCTCATCCCTAGTAATGATAATCTCCTTGGGAACCATCACTTCCCTCCATTCAACGCTCACATGTAATATAAAGAAGTCTCCATGGTGCAGTCATTTATTGGATCGGGGGGGGGGGGGGTTGAGATCTGGGGGCCCTTATCCCCATCAACATGGGGACAAGATGCATGTTTTATACATTGCACAGATGCGCCACTTTACAGGCAGACTAATGCCCCGTACAGACGATCAGACCTTTGTCCGACCAAACTCACAACGGAATTCTATCGGAGTAAAATAGATTATGTTCTATATTTAAACTCCGATGGAATTCATCGGAATTTCTCTGATCGGGCACACACACGGTAGGAGGTCAGACGGACTTTTTCCATCGGAAATTCCTATCGTGTGTACAAGCATAAGGGGACCCAAAGGAATATTTTATTTTTATTGTTTCACTTTATGCATCATTAAAATCACTGCTCCTGAAAAAATTAATGTTTTAAAACCTTTTTTTTGCATTGATACATGTCCCCTAAGGCAGTACCTGGCCACCCTTCAATTTTTATGGTAATAACTTGCATATAAGCCTTTAAAATGAGGACTTTTGAGTTTTCATGTTTGTGTCCCATAGACCTTAATAGGGTTTGCATGTTCGCTAGAACTTTTTGCCTGTTCGAGGTGTTCTGGTGCGAACCGAACTGGGGGGTGTTCAGCCCATCCCTAAAAAGGATATCCAGCATCATCTAAGCTTTCCTCCACAGCCTTACTGTCCCTGTTCTGGATTTTGGTTCTTTAAAGCAATGTGGGTGTTGCCTAGGTCATGCAAATACAGCCTGCCCACCCCTCCAGACTGACATCCACTTATTAAAGCTTTTGGGTATTTGCATAACTCCTCCCTAGAGCCTGCTCACCGCTTGCATTGGGTCTGATTGCTCTTGAGAGGAGGTGCTTTGATGTTTTCAGGAAAATATGTACAGCGCTCCGCCGCCTCTCCCACCAACCATGTGTAGCGCCTTCCCCTCTTCTCTCTCCGTGCGACTCGCACTTTCTCTTGTCTAGGGGTATCTGATGGGGAGAGAGAGAGAGCGGGTGGGCCACGCCTAGCTTCCACCACGTGGGAATACCTGTGGTATCAGCAATGTCTTTTCTTTACCTTCGGGTCTGTGCTGTGCACCCGGATCCTCCCTCCAAGAGTCACCGTGAACTTCGTCCGCCAGGAAGTGAGCCTCACACCAGTCAAGTCTAACACTCCTTTATTAGAACACACCATACAGGGACTTCCTTGATAGATAGGACAGAAAAGGAGGTGTGAGTGTGAATAGGCCCAGACACAAATTCGGTCCTCCACTCTCCTCCTGGAGAGTGGGCTATGGTCTCCGCACGAGGTGAAGGGGATCCTTCTGGACGGTCTCCGACAAGAGACTCACCCGTCACCGGCAGTCTGCTGCACCGGGTCTTCGAGTGAGGAGCTCTCCCCGGTCCATTGCGTCTCACTCAGATTCAGGCCTCCATCCCCGAAGTGCCTTAGGACCCTTCCCTCGCGGAACTCAGTGTTGGGTACTGAGCTCCGGACCTTCTTGTAAGTACCTCACCCCAGGACTGAAGGTGCCTGAGGTGGAATGCGATCTCCGTTGGTCCCCTAGGCCGAGGCCTCCTAGGGGACGAGCACGAACTCACGTCCGCAAGCTGAAGGTGCTTGGGACGAAGACCCCGTGACCAAGATGGCCGGCCCCCTTTATACCCTCCCCCAGCAAGCACGGCGGGTTCCCCGCCCCACCATACCGCTGCCGAGAGAGGACAAAAAGGGCCCCGGCACTCAGTGATATTCGTCCCTCCGGTCACAGTGACAGCCCCACCTCATGGACCGCAGGGAGCATAGCACTGACGTCACAGCCAGATTCAAAAAATGCACCCGGGAAAGTAAGTACCCGCTACACATTCCCCCCTGTCTTTGACACTGGACCCCAGTGTCTGGAGTGAATCACGCCCTCAACGGCTGACATAATCCAATCCAGAAACCAACTAACAATTTGAAAAAAAAACAAAAAATTTTTAGGAAACTATCCTAACGGAGAAGTTGTGTCTGAGCCCTGCAACAAAAGAGGAGTGAAAGACAACATTTAAAACATTATACTTTTCCCTCCCATCCTAACTAAGAACCACCCCAGGTTCCACAATCTTGCCGAGACGCTCTCCTGCAGAGGGAAAAGAAAAGAAACAATAAAACCCTGACACATGTGTATGTGTGAGAGAAAAAGAAACTCCTCCAAAGAGAAATATCTTTTCCTCCTGTGTAAGTGTGTACAATGTGTAACGTTGCACAAGACTGCCACCTGGTGACAGCCTCGCAGTAACTGCACCCGTTGAACCATCTTCTCTTTTTCCTGCTGCTTGACTCCGGGCCCTATCTACCCCAAAGTCTGCAACTTCTCACCGGAGAGGAAAGAACAACAACTGGAACAGTCCTTCCTCGGAATGACACAAGCACCCCTCTTGCGGGGCAAAAGCACTGATGATGGCACCAACAAGAAAGTCAAACAGCAAAGTTCAGGGGGTGCAAAGTCCTTTCAAAAAAAGCAAACAAATGGAGTCTTTTTCTCCTCAGAGGTAGAAGCGGGGATGCGGCAGAACGATAGGTTTTAGATGCCGATCCATGGTCTCCAAATGGTACTCCACATCCTCACCTTCTTTGCGTCGGATCAACACTTTATCCGCATGGATGTGTCTTCCCCTCATCCACTCTGCCTTGCAGTCTTTGAACCGCTGAGATGTCTTTGGAGAGCATGTCAAATACCTGCGGGCGTGTGGGACCTTAAGGTGGGTCCACACAAAGTCATTATACCAGCGCTCTCGGTACACCTCCACTTCGTAAAGTAACTCCTTGGGGAGGTACAGATATTCCCACCCGTAGTCAGTAGCAACTTTTTGGCAGAAGAGTCTCTGAAGCCTTGACAGCGGAGGCATTGTGGCTTTGTCCCCTTCGCCGGGTAGAACTATAGAGTCCGGATGGCGAGGGGCCTTGACCACTTCTGGTTGGGGCATAGGTGCCCGTAGTATCAACTTCTGCTCCCCAGTACCTGATGCAGGTGGCACCGGAGATGTAGATGTGGGCTGGAGACGGGACCCTTGTTCAGACGCTGGTGCCTCCACCCGGGGTATACTCTCCCCCGTGGACATGGGTGAATCTCGAGGCCTTCGGAGTGAAGCTAGCGGTACTTTGTCCCAGCCCTTCTCTGCAAACAGCTCGTCAATGGCAGTGTCATCTCCCATATCAGAGAGCAACTCCAGATCCGAGGTATCACACTCCTCCGCGGGTATGTAGCCCGTAGTAGAGACGGAGCTAACACCTCCCGCAGGCGTACTGGGCCATGCCTTCCCGGCACCTCCGCCCATGCACCAAGTCTCTTTGCCCGGCTCACCTCGGCCTTTCCTTGAAGCGGGACGTCCGGAACACTCGTCAACGGATCCGTCTAGGCCTTGCGTAAGCTGGCGAGATGGTCCGCCACCACCGCTGGTCGGGGCCACCACGCTGGTTCTCTTCTTCGGTGGCGGACGCTGAGAGACAGTGGTGACCGAGTCAGCATCCTCGGATTTCTCCCGTTGAGTTTTAAAGACCACCCCCTCGGTCGCTGCAGTGTGCGCTGGGATGGCTTTTACAGCAGTAATTCCTCCTCTGCGAGTAGTGTTACCCGAAGCCCGGCCTGGGTAGATGGTTCTCGGCCTGTCTACTAGGCTTGTGCATTTCGTTTCGTAACGAATCGAAATTCGTCCGAATTTAGCAACTTTCGGCCATTCGGAAGCATTCGAATTTCCGAACAAAGCAATTACGAATAAAACGGAATCCGAAATAAATTATACCGCAAAATAGCGAATGCCCGAATGTCTTCGGCATAATTCGTTATGAAAAAACTTACGAATGTACAAATCCATTGGAAACACAATAACACTCACTCTGCTCTGCTCTCTGCTTCTCCTTCACCGTGCTGAACTCCCTCTCAAAATGGTGTACAGGGGCGGAGGCTATAGCCGCATGTAAAAAACGAAAGTAAAATACGAGATTTCTAATCCATTCGAAGCACAATAACACTCTGCTCTGCTCTCTGCTTCTCCCTCACCGTGCTGAACCCTCTCAAAATGGTGTACAGGGGCGGAGGCTATAGCCGCATGTAAAAAACGAAAGTAAAATACGAGATTTCGAATCGTTACAAATAACCGCAATGTTTTTTGAAAAGAACAAATCCATTCGAAGCACATTAGGCATATTAGTCAGCGTCGTCGTGAGAGAGACACAGAAAATTACGAATCAACGAACCCAAAAAAAGTTACGAAAGTAGGAGTTGTGTCCAGAATCAACGAAAAACAACGTACTCTACCGAAAGTACGAATTATAAAGCAACAAAAAATTCAACGAAAAATGTCGCTTGCAAAAATACGAATGAGTCCGAACACGAAAAATCCCGTCTAGCAAAATTACGAATGATTACGAATCAACAGGACCGGAAAGAAACGAACCGAAACGGAACAAATTTTTCCGTTGTGCACAAGCCTACTGTCTACTACCGGATCCACCTCGAACAGGAACTCCCCACAGGCTTCACATTGTCCGAAGGGCTTCAGGTGGCACACTAGTCCCGAGCACCAGGGACAAATTACACCCAGGGCCTCTACGTCCATGCACGAATACAGGGCGAATCGACCCCTTGGCTTTATCCGGATCCCGGTATCCGTTATCGGAGCAGCAGCAGTCATCGTGGTAGTAGCAGGGTGAACTGGGATCCATGAAGTATGTCCAAACATGGTGACTTGTTGCTGGTCCATCGACCCGAGCCCCCACGTGTAGCGCCTTCCCCTCTTCTCTCTCCGTGCGACTCGCACTTTCTCTTGTCTAGGGGTATCTGATGGGGAGAGAGAGAGAGCGGGTGGGCCACGCCTTGCTTCCACCACGTGGGAATACCTGTGGTATCAGCAATGTCTTTTCTTTACCTTCGGGTCTGTGCTGTGCACCCGGGTCCTCCCTCCAAGAGTCACCATGAACTTCGTCCGCCAGGAAGTGAGCCTCACACCAGTCAAGTCTAACACTCCTTTATTAGAACACACCATACAGGGACTTCCTTGATAGATAGGACAGAAAAGGAGGTGTGAGTGTGAATAGGCCCAGACACAAATTCGGTCCTCCACTCTCCTCCTGGAGAGTGGGCTTTGGTCTCCGCACGAGGTGAAGGGGATCCTTCTGGACGGTCTCCGACAAGAGACTCACCCGTCACCGGCAGTCTGCTGCACCGGGTCTTCGAGTGAGGAGCTCTCCCCGGTCCATTGCGTCTCACTCAGATTCAGGCCTCCATCCCCGAAGTGCCTTAGGACCCTTCCCTCGCGGAACTCAGTGTTGGGTACTGAGCTTCGGACCTTCTTATAAGTACCTCACCCCAGGACTGAAGGTGCCTGAGGTGGAACGCGATCTCCGTTGGTCCCCTAGGCCGAGGCCTCCTAGGGGGCGAGCACGAACTCACGTCCGCAAGCTGAAGGTGCTTGGGACGAAGACCCCGTGACCAAGATGGCCGGCCCCCTTTATACCCTCCCCCAGCAAGCACGGCGGGTTCCCCGCCCCACCATACCGCTGCCGAGAGAGGACAAAAAGGGCCCCGGCACTCAGTGATATTCGTCCCTCCGGGTCACAGTGACAGCGCCACCTCATGGACCGCAGGGAGCATAGCACTGACGTCACAGCCAGATTCAAAAAATGCACCTGGGAAAGTAAGTACCCGCTACACATGATCTGACTGCAGTGCATAGAGAAGCACAGAAACTCAGTGATTACATCACTGGGTCTAAAATAATATAATGAAAATGGAAAGGTTTTATTTAAAAATTTCATTCACATGTCGATAAGAGTCGAAAAAAGAAACCACAAAGGCAAGGCAAAATATAAGTGGATTAAACTTCAGCTCTAACATTTAGAAATTAAAGTCGATCATACATGGATCAAAATTTGGCCGGTTGAGAAGGGACTGGCTAAATTTTTATCCATGTATGGGCAGGCTAGTTGTACACAAGACAATCTATCGATCAACTTGTGTACAACCAGCCTTTCAGGTTTTCCTATAGGCTATAGCAGGCAACACTGATTATTGTATTCTGATGTTTAAGAAGTCTTCCCGCTGTCAGAATACAATACCACAGTGGGAAGGATTCCCCCATCCACCTCGAATGTGTGGATAGGGGATTCAAATAATTTTTGTTCCCTCCGCCAGCTGATTGAACAAAGAAAAATAATCAATGTATGGGCTGCCTAATATACTGATATTTTGTGTAACCTCTTTACAAATAAAAACTGAGTACAGAGTACTTACATGATGCTCAGTGCTTAGCACTGTCTAAATTTTTTTTGGCAGCATCTGTACAGTTTACTATACTTTTGTAGCACCCTCTAGTGTGTGCTAGAAGATAGTGTAAATAAAACATAGTTTAGCTCAGGGCTAAGCCTGAGCTATGGAATCTGGGTCAGGGTTTCTAAGGTTCAGGGCTGGGTGACTCATCCTGGCAGCTCTCTGATGCCTCCCCCTGGTCTAGAAGGTTGGAAAATCTTCTAGAATTAGAGAGTGGAGGTTAGGAGGAGATGCCTTGAATATTTATGGAGCCTTGGCAAATCCTCAGAGGTAGGCAGGCAGGGGGCTGAGACCACTCCATAAATAGACATGGGTTATGCCAGCAGGGGCAGTTGGGGGGGGGGGGTGTCCTGCCTTGACCCGAAGCTCAAATGCTGGAAGGATCCTGGCATAACACACAGGAGGAAGTATTACTTAGAGGCACGGGAGCAAAAGAGAGGACTGAGTAAGTAGTCAACACTGTGGGGACTAACAAAGGGGGGAGACTGCCACACATAGCCAGTCTCCCTTGAAGACAGCGATGTGTTTAAGACTTCAGTCTTTCCCTAGAGATCTCCTGAGAGTCAGCTGGGTGGGCTGGTAAAGAGTGAGACAGCCAGGAGTGCTGGTGAAAGAAACAGAGGCAGCCAGGTGTGTTGGCAGTGCCTGAAGATGTGGTGCTGAGATCAGTGGCCACAGAGAATAAGTTACAAGCTGTTTCACTACAACTGTGCTACATAAAAAGGGACTACAAGTTCCTGCATGTAATGGGCCATTGCTAATCTGACTGAGAGCCTGTCAGATAAATCAGAGTGATTTAGCTGGAACAAGCAAGTGAATGTGCCAGAGGGGAGTGAAGGAGACTGTATATAAGAAGATGTCCCTGATGTTTTGCTGAAGTTTTGCTGAAGTCAAATGGGCATCCCATAACCTCCCATCCCTATCCAAGTTATTAACCTTCTAATAAAAAAAAACAAAGTCATGGACTGTTCTCTGACTCTGGGTGCTTGTGAAAATTTGGTGTGCCTGGCTGTGCAGGAGTGGGTGATCCAAGTTCATCAGCAGTCCCTACAGGGATGCGCTACATTTGGGGGCTCATCCGGGATATTGCCCACGTTAACCTGCAAGGCCATTGCTACATTTTATAGACTTGTCCCTGCTAGGATTTTATTTTTAAATGCAATATAGAATTATTTATAGAGAAAAAAAGATGGAACTCACAGTGCTGCAGGTGACCAGGGACTTTGTTTTCAAGGCTTTACGAATGATCTGGAACAAATTGTTTGGTGCTTTTTCAAAGTAATATAATTCACCGACACCTCCAGTGAAGTCTTCTAGAGCTTCCAAAGATAAGCCGCCTTTTAGAGCCTCATAGGACCCATTCAGCCTGTGTAATAATACAAGAGGTAAATGGTGTCTATAATTATCCCATTACTGAAATGATAAAACAGCAAAGAGTGGACTTTTGTGCAATATCTTCCCCAATAAAAATTAGTATGGCAATCATGTATTTATTTAAATGTTGCCATACGGCTTATAAACAGTTTAAATACATATACATAAACCATCTTGCCTGCCATAAAATTTAGAATTATTTTCAGAAAGACTTGTGATTGATGCATGCCCTCATTCACTGCATAGCCAGAAGGGTGATACACAGAGGCGTAGCTTGAAGCTTGTGAGCCCTGATGCTAAGGTTGACCTGGGACCCCCACTACCTTCCACCGCGCCCAAAGATACCTCAACCGCACGCCAAGATTTGGTAGCTGTATGGTGGCTGTCTCTCTCTTCTCTCTCTCCTGCTGCCGGCTGCATGTGCACACAAGGTGGGGGGCAGGCAGGCCACGCTCTAAGCTGACGGGTGAAAGTGGTGGCCTTGTATGTAAAAGAGGAAACTCAGAGGGCTCTCTGTCTTCCAGATTCACATACAAGCCCACCGCTTTCACCCAGCAGCTCAGCAAGATATTGGGATAAGATGACACCCCCTTCCTGGCATTGACACATTCCCTTTTGCCTCCTTTTGGTAATCACATATGACCCCTTCCTTCAGGAGCCCCCCACTTCAGATAATCCCAGATGACTCCCTCCTCCTGTAAAGACAGATAACTTCTGCTCCTGGTAATGACACATGCCCCCCCACCAGGTAGAAACAAATGGCCCCCCTATCCCACCAGGTAATGACAGATGAACCCCTTCCCCCACCAGGTGATGATAGATGATCCCCCTCCCCCTGCCAGGTAATGACAGATGACCCCCTTCCCCCCCACCAGGTAATGACAGATGATCACCCACCAGGTAATGACATGTGACTCCCCTCCCCCCACTAGGTAATGACAGATGACCCCTCCCCAACCAGTTAATGACAGATGATCCTCTCCCCCCCACCAGTTGATGACAGGTGACCCCCCCCCTCCCCGCACCAGGTAATGACAGGTGATCCCCTCCCCCCTGACCAGGTAATGACAGATGACCCCCCCACCAGGTAATGACTGATGACCCACCTCCCTCACTAGATAATGACAGATGACCCCCCTCCCCCCACCAGGTAATGACGGATTACCCCATTTCCCCAACAAGGTAATGACAAATGGTCCCCTTCTCCCCTCCAAGTAATGACAGATGACCCCCCTCCCCCCACTAGGTAATGACAGATGGTCCCCCTCCCCCACCAGGTAATGACACATACTCCCCCCAGCTGTAACAAATCAAATACCTCCACCCACCACACCAAGATAACAACAGAGGTTCCTCCTCCTAGTAGGGACATATGTCCCCCGAAAATTACTGATTACCCCCCCACCACCCTGCCTCTGGAGCTCACAGCCCTTTCAGGGTGGGGGGCCCTCAGGAGGTGTTAGGGGATTTTTTTGAGTATTTCTGTGAGAGTGTCAGCGGGTGGTGGTGGGGGGCAGTGTGTGTCTGTTCTCTGCACAGATCCGAGTCCGACCAGTGTCTTACCTCACCATAGTGGTTCCGGCTCCTGGACAGTGTTCTCCTCCTCCTCCCTTGCTCAGCCCTGTAACAGCTCAATGTAGGTCCCCACCTGGTTGTCAACACTGACTGGCTGGCCTCACCCCGTACTCCCTCCGCTACTCTCCGGCTCTCTGCTCTGCTCAGGACTTGAAAATTCTGCCATCAGAGCTTCTCATTCAAATACTTTGTGGGGAATCTCTTGGCTGCTGACATCACACTCTGACTTGGATTCCGCTTGCCCCGTCACAGTGACAGGGCAACCGCACGGGCCCCTGGAGCATGGGCAGTGTCTCAATTGCGACCTCTGATGCTATGCCTATGGTGAAACAAAAAATTACTGGCAAAGTCCTGAAGCTTTCTAATGCCTTGTACACACGATCGGAATTTCCGATGAAAAAAGTCGGACGGATTTTTTTCATCGGATATTCCGACAGTGTGTGGGCCCCATCTGACTTTTTTCCTGTCGGAGTTTAGAAATAGAACATGTTTTATTTTTTTCCGATGGAAAAAAATCAGATCGGAAATTCCGATCGTCTGTGTGGAACTCCGACGGAGAAAAAAACACGCATGCTGAGAATCAAGTCGACACATGCTCGGAAGCATTGAACTTAATTTTTCTCGGCTCGTCGTAGTGTTGTACCTCACCGCGTTTTGGATGGTCAGAATTTGGTCCGACAGTGTGTATACAAGACAGCTTAAACGGAATTCTGACGGAAAATTCCATCAGATTTTTTCCCATCGGAAATTCCAATCGTGTGTACAGGGCATTAGTCATCTGTTGGCCATAAACTATGAGCATCATCACACTCCTGTTCTCCTCCATGTTTACTGGCTGGTTCTGCACTCTTCTGTATAAATAGAATGAGTATATACAATTCATAGGAATAAATGGGGTCAAGGTGCTTTTGAGCTTTTGATCACTTTTAAATTCAGGAAAGAGCATTTTGACAGAAAAATCACCAAACGCATGCAAACGCATCTAAATGTCCCTAAGCGCTAGGTGCATTAGCTTGAACGTTCATTCATTTCAGGGGGCAGAATTAATTAATTATCTGGCCAATGAAATTAACAAATGCCCAAGCGGCTTAGATGCGCTTTTAGAAGCGTTTAGAAGTGCTGGGCAAATGCCCAGTGTACATAGAGCCTTAATCAATCACATTTTTGGCCAAGGTAGAAGTTACAGCTCAGGGGATACATTTTTTTTCTTTGGTAAGTTGATTGTGGCGCATCACATTGCACTTACTTGGCATAGGCTTTCTCCAGGAGGGCGCTCCAGAACTCATAGGCCACTGTTGACTTTACAAAGAGCAATTTCACATTCTTTGTTGGCAGCCGATCGTCCACCACAACATCCACCCACTGCCCGTACTGCCAGAACTGGGGAGACAGGTTACAGGTTAGAATAGAGATCAGTGAGTTATGGTTGTAGCTGAATTATGAAACAAATGCTGGGTTTAGTGAGGTGAGTGAGGCGAGGTGACCTTTTATCCCTAGTTCACACTGGTGCAGCTTTGAAATCGCACTACTTCATTGCGATTTCAAAGCTGAAGATCAGTGCGATTTGCACTGCCAAATTCACTGCGGCAAGCAACTTAATTTAACAGAAGTCAATGCAAGTTGCAATGAAATCGTAGTGCAGGAACCTTTTTCATAATCGCTGCAACATGAGTAGCGGCAATATGAACGGTTTCATTGCTGACAATGGGGTGCGACTTGTCATGCGATTTGGACCTGTCAAATCACATGACAAATCGCACTGGTGTAAACGAGGGCTAAATGTACATCTATATATCTTTAAAAATGCTACAAGCACAGAAAAAAATAAAGATCCAGTGAGCACCCAACTTTCTGTTTGAGCTTCACTGCAATGCCAACCAGTTTGCAAAATCAAAGTAAATGAACCCACCCAATCTTGAGCTAAACTGATCTTTTAACATGCTGCTCTTTTATTAAGGAATTCTCCTTTATGTTATAATGCCGCGTACACACGACCGTTTTTAATGACGAGAAAAATGACATTTTTTAAAATGGTCATTAAAAATGATCGTGTGTGGGCTTTCCAGCATTTTTCCCGACGAGAAAAACGCAGAGAATCACGACAAGAAAAATTGGAACATGCTCTAATTTTTCAGGTCGTTTTTTACATCGTTGTTTTTCTCGTCATGAAAAATGGGCGTGTGTGGGCTTTAACCACTTAAGCCCCGGACCATTTCGGGCCATTAGGACCAAGCCTGTTTTTGGGATTCGGCACTGCGCTGCTTTAACTGTAAATTGTGCGGACATGCAATGTTGTACCCAAATGAAATTTGCGTCCTTTTCTTCCCACAAATAGAGCTTTCTTTTAATGGTATTTGATTGCCTCTGCGATTTTTATTTTTTGCGATATAAATGGAAAAAGAACGAAAATTTTGAAAAAAAAAGATATTTTCTACTTTTTGTTATAAGAAAAATCGAATAAACTCAATTTTAGTCATACATTTAGGCCAAAATGTATTCAGCCACATGTCTTTAGTAAAAAAAATGTCAATAAGCGTATATTTATTGGTTTGCGCAAAAGTTATAGCGTTTACAAACTAGGGTACATTTTCTGAAATTTACACAGCTTTAAATTTATGACTGCCTATCTCATTTCTTGAGGTGCTAAAATGGCAGGGCAGTACAAAACCCCCCCAAATGACCCCATTTTGGAAAGTAGACACCCCAAGGAAATTGCTGAGAGGCATGTTGAGCCCATTGAATATTTTTTTTTTTGTCCCAAGTGATTGAATAATGACAAAAAAATAAATAAATAAATAAATTACAAAAAGTTGTCACTAAATGATATATTGCTCACACATGCCATGGTTATATGTGGAATTGCACCCCAAAATACATTCTGCTGCTTCTCCTGAGTACGGGGATACCACATGTGTGGGACTTTTTAGGAGCCTAGCCACGTACGGGACCCCGGAAACCAAGCACCGCCTTCAGGATTTCTAAGGGCGCAAATTTTTGATTTCACTCCTCACTACCTATCACAGTTTCGAAGGCCATAAAATGCCAAAATAGCACAAAACCCCCCCAAATGACCCCATTTTGGAAAGTAGACACCCCAAGCTATTTACTGAGAGGCATGTTCAGTCCATGGAATATTTTATATTTTGCCACAAGTTGCGGGAATATGACAAACTTTTTTTTTTTTGCACAAAGTTGTCACTAAATGATATATTGCTCACACATGCCATGGGCATATGTGAAATTACACCCCAAAATACATTCTGCTGCTTCTCCTGAGTACGGGGATACCACATGTGTGGGACTTTTTGGGAGCCTAGCCGCGTACGGGACCCCAAAAACCAAGCACCGCCTTCAAGGTTTCTAAGGGCATAAATTTTTGATTTCACTCCTCACTACCTATCACAGTTTTGAAGGCCATAAAATGCCAAGATGGCACAAACCCCCCCAAATGACCCCATTTTGGAAAGTAGACACCCCAAGCTATTTGCTGAGAGGCATGTTGACCCCATTGAATATTTTTTTTTTTGTCCCAAATGATTGAATAATGACAAAAAGAAAAAAAAAAAATGTACAAAAAGTTGTCACTAAATGATATATTGCTCACACATGCCATGGTTATATGTGGAATTGCACCCCAAAATACATTCTGCTGCTTTTCCTGAGTACGGGGATACCACATGTGTGGGACTTTTTGGGAGCCTAGCCGCGTACAGGGCCCCAAAAACCAAGCACTGCGAACGCTGCAGATATGTGTGTTGTGTTTGGTAAGTGACAGTGATCGATCGATACTGCACTTGGGTGGGCTGGGCTGGGCTGGGCTGGGCGGAGGGGCTAAACGCAGGCGCTAGCAGGTATCTGGGCTGATCCCGCTAACACTGCATTTTTGGGAGCCCTAAACCGCTGGGGATGCTAGTATAGATCTGATCAGATCTGATCAGATACTATACCACTAAGGGGGGTGTATGCTTTGCGCGTGGGTGTTAGCGTTACTGTCACTAACCTAACACTGCCTGGGGCGACGCAGACCCTCTCTGGCGCTAAAACCTAATTGATCTCACCCGCCGGGCGATCAGGGGGGTTAAACCTTTATTGGGTTATATACGGCGGGTGCCCTGATGCTATAAAAAGCAAACTAATCAACCAGCGTCACCCGTAACCTTTATATGGTGATCACTGGTGAAAGGGTTAACTAGGGGCAATCAGGGGGTTAAAACCTTTATTAGGTTAAATATGGGGGTACCTGACACTATATAAAAACCTGACGGGTAACCTAAATAACTAAATAACTTACTGGCTAACCAGTGACACCAGTGACGCTTATACGGCGATCACTGGTGAAAGGGTTAACTCTAGGGGCAATCAGGGGGTTAAAATAATATATGGGGGTACCTGACACTAATAAAAACCTGCGGCGAACCTAAAAAAAAATAACTGCCTATCTAAAACACCAGCGACACGAATACAGCGATCGGAAAAACAATCGCTTAGTGACGCTGAAGTTAGGGGGTGAAAGGGTTACCTGGGGGATGATCAAGGGGTTAAACCTTTATTAGGGGGGGGGGTTAGGGGGCTACCCTGGACCTAAAGGGGCCTAATCCTAACTGCCCTGCAACTTTTTACAATCACAGATGACACTAAATGCAGTGATCAGTAAAATAAATGATCACTGCAATCAGTGACACTGTGATTGGGGGCTTTGGGGTGACCTGGGGGGTGATCTGGGGGTGACTGGGGGGTGATTTGTGTGCCTATGTGTACCTACGTGTCAGTGGACTGTTGGTGCACTAACCTGCTTCTTCTCTGCTCGGCGCCGGGAACGGAAAGACCGCGGCGAGGGAGATGACATCACTTCCTCCAGCCTTGTTTACATCACATGGCGGAGGAAGCATTTTCATTGGCCGGGAGCGATCGCGAGGGGGGGGGGGGGCGGAATCGAGCGCCCCCCCCCTCATGCCTGATCGCTCCCGAACACTTAACGGCCGCTCACTGCAGTGAAGGGGGGTCCAGATGGACCCCCCAACTGCACAAAGGCGATCACGTAGATCTACGTGATTCTGCCTGTCCGTGCCATTCTGCCGACGTAAATCGGCGGTGGGCGGTCGTTAAGTGGTTAACGACGTGAATAAAAATGCGCATTCTCAGAATCAAGTATGAGACGGGAGCCCTCGTTCTGGTAAAACTAGCGTTCGTAATGGAGATAGCACATTCGTCACGCTGTAACGGACTGAAAATCACGAGGCTGAAAAGCGCGAATCGTCTCTCAACAAACTTTACTAACATGAAAGGTGGCGCCATCCGAATGGAACTTCCCCTTTATAGTGCCGTCGTACGTGTTGTACGTCATCGCGCTTTACTCGAACATTTTTTCCACGATAGTGTATAGGCAAGGCAGGCTTGAGAGGAAACACCAAAAATCACGTTGAGAAAAATGCAGGTTTTTTTCGATGACATTAACCCCTTCCATACCGGGCCATTGTAAAATGACGCCGGGTGGACGTCATATGACGTCCTGGGTTTGAGGGGGGATATCTGAATGATGCCTGCAGCTAGAGGCATCATTCAGATATCCTTTTTTTTAGCCGGCGATCCTGCGCACCATAAGAACGATCATAGCGGCAGTTCCGCCGCTTGATCGTTCTTATAGGCGGCAGGAGGGGACATCCCCCCCTCCCGCCGCCATCCGGTGCTTCTCCGGGCTCTCCCGTGCCATCGGGGACCCGGAGAGAATCGTCCGGCGCCGGTGGTGGATCACGTGACGAGCATAGAGATGACTGGTGACCAGATGGTCACCAGTCATCTCTATGACCGTCGGAGGCCCGTGCGCGATGTGATGACGTCACGCCCGGGTCCTCAAATGTAAACAAAGCCGCCATTGCGGCTGTAAGTATGAGATCAGTGAATTTTTTTTCACGATCTCATGCTTTCTTGCCTGGAGGAGAGATGTGGGGTCTTATTGACCCCGCATCTCTCCATAAAGAGGACCTGTCACACACATTCCTATTACAAGGGATATTTACATTCCTTGTAATAGGAATAAAAGTGATCAAAAAAAAAAGTGTAAAAAATAAAAAAAAGTAAAAATAAAAAAAATAAGTAAAAAAATAAATAATATTTTTTTTTTTTTAAAACGCCTGTCCCCAATAGCTCGCGCTTAGAAGCGAACACACACGTAAGTCCCGCCCGCATATGTAAACGCCGTTCAAACCACATATGTGAGGTATCGCCGCGTGCGTTAGAGCGCGTGCAAAAATTCTAGCACTAGACCTCCTCTGTAACTCTAACCTGGTAACCTGTAAACATTTTCAAAACGTCGCCTATGGAGATTTTTAAGTACCGAAGTTTGGCACAATTCCATGAGTGTGCGCAATTTTAAAGCGTGACATGTTAGGTATCTTTTTACTCGGCGTAACATAAGCTTTCATATTTTACAAAAAAATTGGGCTAACTTTACTGTTTTGTTATTTTTTAATTCATGAAACCATTTTTCCCCCAAAAAAAGGCGTTTGAAAAATTATTGCGCAAATCTTGTGCAAGATAAAAAGTTGCAACGACCGTCATTTTATTCCCTAGGGTGTCTGCTAAAAAAACATATATAATGTTTGGGGGTTCTGAGTAATTTTCTAGCAAAAGAATGATGATTTGTACATGTAGGAGAGAAGTGCCAGAATAGGCCCGGTATGGAAGTGGTATAAAAAGCCCTGTATGGAAGTGGTTAAAAACGGTTGTGTGTACGTGGCATCAGACTTTAAAAATGCTGCAAATCCAAGTGAGCACATCTGCAAAATGAAAGTAAATGAAATCACTGACTACTTAGATTAAATATCTTAAGGCTGGTTTCACACGGGTGCCCCGATCAGGTCCGCGTGTCAGTTTTTCAGACAGACCTGATCGGACCCGCCATTGTTCTCTATGACATGACATGCATCCTCTGACACCCCCTGGCATCTGATCCAGTCCTGTCCGCCAAAACAGACGGATGGAGATCCATTCCCCATCCATCCTGCGGATCGGATAAGAGTCGGATGGAAACGGACAAGCGGTCCGTTTCCATCTGACCGCCCCATAGAGAACAATGGGGCTGTGTTTACTTGAAGTATTTAAATTGTGCCGCGCCATTGTGCTCTATATACTAATGAATGCAAAAAGTGTCCACAAATACAAAAATCAGGTGTTTAACGTGCTATACAATAATAAACTATAATTCAATTAATGCATAAACAAAGTGTAATTAAACGTTCCCGTTACATGCAATTCCAGTGCAAAAATGGTTAATCAAATTGGTGCAGTATAAATAAAGTCCATGCAAATTGTGATTCAGTCCCTTGAATCCAATGATAATCCACAAGTAGTGCTTCTTACTCCATGCACTTCTCATAGGTGCTCACATAGCAAACAGTGTGTCAACACAGGGTGCCCCCCCTCCAGGAATATTCTCACCTGGTATAGTGTGACCTGGCTCCGTTTGTTTCCGCTCTGCATAGCGAAGCGGACATGGACCTGTCATCCGCCTGCTCAGTGGGAATCAGCGGTGAGATCCCCGGCCTAGGAGGCGGATGCGCACTATGGAGTACGCTCCGTGTGAAAGGGGCCCAAAGGGTGGGTGGGTGTGTTTTTTTCCTACTTCCCGAGGTTGGGGGCAGATTTGTTCTCTTTGGTATTTTTTTTAATTTTTGGGGATATTTTTTAGTATTTAAAACAGAGCTCCACCTAAACAGGGAAGCTCTGCTTATCTGACTCCTCCCCCTTCCTTTTGGGGAGAGGGCCAACGGGTACCTGGTTTTGAAGTTTGGCCCCCCTCTTCCTTCCCCCGCAGCGGGGCCATTCACAGTAGGGAACCAGCTGTGAAGGTTTCCTTTAGCCAAAATGGTGGCAGGAGCACCTGAGAGCCAATTGAAAAATCTAAATCTAAAATATATTTCTCAGAGTGCACCATCATTCATACTTATCTTGGAATGGATCCTGATGAAGCAAGCAGATCGCAAAAGGCATTAATCAGAGACGACATACGCTGATAACCATGTTGTGTGGCATGGTATAACTGATGATGGTTTTCAGTGAACACTGATTTGATGGTTACACATTATATGTGTGGATTGTAGTGTAGCGGGTATGTACTTTTGTGAGTGTTTAATTTGGGTGAAGACATCAGTGATGTCTTGTTCCCTCCGACCCAGTAGGTGGCGCTGCCACTTTGTGCCAGGGTTGAACCATCACTGCAGTGCCGTACCCTTTGTGACCTTTTGCAGCAGTTGTACGGTGGGGCGGGGAACCCGCTGTGCTTGCTGGGGGAGGGTATAAAGGGGGCGGACATCTTCGCCACGAGGTCTCAGCCCCAGGCACCTTCGGCCTGGGGGCTGCTGTCCGCGGTCGGTGTCCAGGCGGCCTAGGCCTGGACACGAGGTGTTCGGGAGTCACCCCAGACACCCTCGGTCTGGGGTGAGGTACATCACTTCAGGCCTGGGGCCCAGCTTCTTGCACTGGGTCCCGCCCGGGAGGAATCCTCCTAAGGTGCCCACAGTATCGGGTACCTGAATCCAGGCGTAACGGACCGTGCAGGTGACCTTCCCGTAGATCTGGTGCAGCATATTGCCAGTGCCGGGACAGGGCCTCCGGAGACCGTCGGGATGGATGTCCTTTCCAAACAGGGGCTGTATTCACACGGAAGGTGGTCCATGTTCTAAGGTCGGTGCCAGAGACCGTTACATTCAGGCCTGTGGCAGGGGCTGCAACAGTTCACTCGATAGGTGGCAGCTACCAACTTCACGGTCGGTGGCAGAGACCGTGCGCCAAGCCTATTCGCACGAAAAAGGAATAGGAGAGTTCATTTGTGCCTGGGCCTACTCGTATCAACACCCCTGTCTGTCTGTTACAAGAGTTCAACTGATTATGTTCATCCTGGCAAATGGAGAAATAAAAGAGTGTTGGACTTTTAATGGTGTGGGGCTCTTTTACTGGAAGACACATATCCATGAAGGAAGCAGAGGCTCCGTATGCAATGAACAGACCCGAAGGTAAAATTAAGTGACTTTGCTCAACCCTCATACACATACGAGGTGAGAGCTTGGCGTAGTGTTCCTGCACACTCTCTCCCAGGTACCCCTAGACAACAGCCGTGTAACCGATAAAGAGAGAGAGAGAGTGAGGCCGCTACCTGTGGGGGCTCCAGGTCCGGGATGTGTTCGTGCTACGATGGAGCTGAAGTTGTTGGAGTTTGAACGTGTCTGCCCGGAAGAGTTCCGAGTAGGTCGGCCATATTGGCCACTGCGCCACGAGGCACACCCTCCCTGCTCAGTTCGTGGACGTGACCCAGGGAAGGAGAAAGCCCGGGAACTGGGGCGCAATAGGGGAGGAGTCCAGTCGTGTGAAGGACTACACGTGGGGACTCTGGCGCCAACCAGGCAGTGCGCAATGGATCAGCAGAGAGTCACCATGTTCGGCAATGCATCGTGGATTCCACTTTATCCTCCTACCACGAGTTTGACTACTGCTGCTCCGATAACAGATACGGGGATCCGGCTAAAGCCCCGGGGACGATTCCCGCTGTACTCATGCATGGACGTTGAGGCCCTGGGTTTGATTTGTAACGGCTGTTCGGGACTGGTGTGCCAGCTGAAGCCATTCGGGCGCTGCGAGGCCTGCGGAGAGTTCTTATTTGAGGTGGAACCACTTATCGAGAAACCCAGAACCATCCACCTCAACCGCGCAACAGGCAACACCACTCAGGAAGGAGGAATCACTGCTTTGACAGCCATCCCTGTGCGCACTGCAGCGACCGCAGGGGAGGTCGCGAATACTGAGATACGGGAGAAATCCGAGGATGCTGACTCGTCACCACTGTTTCCCAGCGTCCACCGCCGAAGAGGAAGACCGGTCTGGTAGTCCCGTCCAGCGGTCGCGGTGGATCATCTTGCCCGACTACGCCCGGCCCGGATGGATCCGGTCGGAAGAGCCCCGGACATCCCTTCTCAACTATGGGCCGAGGTAAGCCGGGCTGAGGGACTTGGTGTTGGGGCGGAGGTGTCGGGGATTCACGGCCCTGTGTGCCCGCGGGAGGTAGCGATTCAGTCTTCACTACAAACTACCTGTCCGCGGAGGAGTGTGACACCTCCGACCTAGAGTCGCTCTCAGATCCGGGAGACGATGTCGTCATAGACAAACTTTTTGCTAAGAAGGGCTGGGACAAGATGCCTCTCTCCTCGTCCCGCAGAGTCAGGGATCCACCCATGTCTACAGGGGATAGTACACCCCGGGTGGAGGCACCAGCGCCTGAGGAGGGATCCCGTCCCCAGTCTGCCCTTCTATCTCCGGTGCCTCCTGCATCTAGCACCGGGGAAAAGAGACTGTTGCTGCGGGCGCCTATGCCCAGAATGGAGGTGATCAAGGCACCTCGCCACCCGGATGCTATTGTCCTACCGGGTGAGGGAGACCGCACTACTATGCCTCCGCTGGCGAGACTACAACGCCTCTTCTGCCAAAAAGTTGCCAACGAGTACGGGTGGGAATACCCATACTTACCCAAGGAACTTTTGTATGAAGTGGAAGTCTGCCGGGAACGTTGGTACAATGATTTTGTGTGGACACACCTTCAGGTCCCACACGCCCGCAGGTACCTTGCGTGTTCCCCCAAAGCATCTAAACGGTTTAAGGACTGCAAGGCAGAATGGATGCTGGGTCGGCACATCCACGCAGACAAGGTGTTGATTCGACGCAAAGAAGGGGAGGATGTTGAATACCACTTGGAGTCAATGGACCAGCACTTAAAACCCCTTGTCTTGCCGCACCCAAAATTCTATCTGTAGGAGAAAAAAAAAAAAAAGACTCCGTTCTTGCTTTATTCTACTGCTGCTGAACTTTCCGGGGTTGTTGTTTTTTTTTTCCTGGGAACCCAGTGACTGTACCCGAGTTTAACGGGTGTTTGTGCTCTTTGGAGCAATTGAAGGACTGTTGCCGTTGTTTGTTCTTTATTCTTTCATCCCGTAAAGTGATCATGGACTTTGGGGTAGTTAGAGCCACAGAAGAAGTTGGGCAAAAGTCTTCAACAAGTGCAGTTACCGCGATGCTGTCACCAGGTGGCAGTGTTGCGCACCGATATTCTCTGTTCACACACACATTAATGGAAGGAAAGGATTTCTCTGCGGAGAGGTTTTTTCGTTCTCACACGAACATATGTGTCAGGGATATGTGTGTTTAATGTTTATCTTTCCCTCTGCAGGAGAGCGTACCATCAAGACCGCTGAGCATGGGGCGGGTCTTAGTCAGGATGGGTGGGGAAAGTGTTAATGTGAATATGTGATTTGAAAAAAATGTTTTTTTTTGTTGTTGTTATGTGTTGTTTGTTTCCCTTCCCTCCCCTTTTATGTCAGGTTCAGGCACAACTGTTTTAGTTCGTTTTTTCAAAACTTTTATGTTTTTGGAATTTTTAGTCTGTTTCTGGACCGGGCTATGTCAGCCTCTTTTGGGCATAGTTTGCTCCAGACTCTGGGGACCAATGTCAAATAACCAGGGGGAGAGTGTAGCGGGTATGTACTTTTGTGAGTGTTTTAATTCGGGTGAAGACATCAGTGATGTCTTGTTCCCTGCGACCCAGTAGGTGGCGCTGCCACTTTGGGCCGGGGTTGAACCATCACTGCAGTGCCGTACCCTTTGTGACCTCTCGCAGCAGTTGTACGGCGGGGCGGGGAACCCGCTGTGCTTGCTGGGGGAGGGTATAAAGGGGGCGGACATCTTCGCCACGAGGTCTCAGCCCCAGGCACCTTCAGCCTGGGGGCTGCTGTCCGCGGTCGGTGTCTAGGCGGGCCTAGGCCTGGACACGAGGAGTTCGGGAGTCCCCCCAGACACCCTCGGTCTGGGGTGAGGTACATCGCTTCAGGCCTGGGGCCCAGCATCTTCCACTGGGTCCCGCCCGGGAGGAATCGTCCTAAGGTGCCCACAGTATCGGGTACCTGAATCCAGGCGTAACGGACCGTGCAGGTGACCTTCCCGTAGATCTGGTCCAGCATATTGCCAGTGCTGGGACAGGGCCTCCGGAGACCGTCGGGATGGATGTCCTTTCCAAACAGGGGCTGTATTCACACAGAAGGTGGTCCATGTTCTAAGGTCGGTGGCAGAGACCGTTACATTCAGGCCTGTGGCAGGGGCTGCAACAGTTCACTCGGTAGGAGGCAGCTACCAACTTCACGGTCGGTGGCAGAGACCGTGCGCCAAGCCTATTCGCACGAAAAAGGAATAGGAGAGTTCATTTTTGCCTGGGCCTACTCGTATCCACACCCCTGTCTGTCTGTTACAAGAGTTCAACTGATTATGTTCATCCTGGCAAATGGAGAAATAAAAGAGTGTTGGACTTTTAATGGTGTGGGGCTCTTTTACTGGTAGACACATCTCCATGAAGGAAGCAGAGGCTCCGTATGCAACGAACAGGCCCGAAGGTAAAATTAAGTGACTTTGCTCAACCCTCATACACATACGAGGTGAGAGCTTGGCGTAGTGTTCCTGCACACTCTCTCCCAGGTACCCCTAGACAACAGCCGTGTAACCGATAAAGAGAGAGAGAGAGAGAGAGAGTGAGGCCGCTACAGTACTTTTTAACTTTTGTAAAAAATTGTCATTATTTTTATGTGGTTGTTGTCTCTATGAGTTGTCGTGGAAATTCCACTATAGGCTACGCGTATTCCATCTCACTTTCTGCCTTTTGGTATAATGCATCTTGGTAAACCCCTGTTTCCCGCATTTCCCCAAGTAAACAGACATAGTCACCGTCCTCACATCCTTAGCTTCACAGCTCGACTGCCTCTCCTGAGCACAGGCACTTCGTTTTTATTCATGGGCAACAAAAGGAATGACAAACAGGAAGTCATGGCCCCAACAGCCAATCGCTTCCTCCATGCGAAATGACAACACAGGAAATTACAACAGTAAGGGGGAGGACATCCACAGGAGTGTGGGGAAGAAGTGCACATGTCTCATCCACTTGAGGCATGTACACTGCCCTCCGCCCAGCCACATGCATGCACATCCACCATCTTGGTCAGCATGGAGCCCGTTCAATACTGCTCAGAGTAACCAGTATATACTAAGATCATTCTACTTGTTCTTACAGGCTTGAGAAGATCTATGGGGACATTGCTATTGCTGTTGTCAATATTCGGTACGAGTATACCGACAAGGCAGATATTAATGTCCTCTTATAAAAGCAGATATGTATCCAAAAGGGATAGCGTAGCCACAAGAGAGATTTAATGTTTCTCTCGTTATGCGAACTTTGCTTCCATAATGTGTAAAGCCATTTGAAGGCAAGAAGCCCAGGGCATTGCACTTAACCCCCTTGGCGGTAATCCCGAGTCAGGCTCGGGGTGAGTTTTTCATGCTAAGAGCGGTAACCCTGAGCCAGACTCTGGATTGCATTGCAGGATACAGGGAAGTTACTTATCTTGTTCCCTGGATCCTGCAATGTCTCCCCGCAGTGTGTGCGAGCCGTGTCTCGCTCGATTCACACTGCCGAGTGCCCAGTTCCATTCCCTGCGACGTTGCGGCGCACGGGGGCGGAGTTTGGCGCCAAATTTAAAAAGTAAAAAACACAGTATACATACAGTACACTGTAATATTACTGATTACAGTACTGTATCAAATAATTACACATCCCATTTGTCCCTAGTGGTCTGTCCAGTGCCCTGCATGCAGTTTTATATTATAAAAACTGTTCTTTCTGCCTGGAAACTGGAGATTGTCCATAGCAACCAAAAAGTGTCCCTTTATGTCAAAAGTGGTTTTAGAGCAGCTAAAAAACAGCGATAATAAATTTGAATCACTTGCAGAATTGAGCGATAGCGATTTGTGGGGAAATTCGTCATCAAACACTAAATCTAATGACAGCGACAATTCTGCAACTGAGCAAATTTCAGTGTTTTTGATTTGATTACATTATTGAATAATTTTTATTATAATTACATTACTATTTGTTATAATTATTTATAGTTATTTATTATATTATAATTTATGATTTTGTGTTTCAAACTTTATCATACCCGGGATGTCTACTAGACTCTTGTTTGGTCAGATTTAAGTAAGTAATTACTAAGAATTGCAGGCCTACAATACATAACACCAAATTTCCATGCAAACATTTTTTACTGCTTTTGGTACATAATTCCAGACAGAATCATACCGCCAGGGAGGTTAATACTTACAAACCGGCAAATGCCCACACATACAGAGAACATGTCTCCAAGCCCATGAGAAGGTTTTCATACTAACGGTTTTACTGCTGGTCCCGATTCAACCCAAGTGCGCTCTGCTAGAGCGCTCCTCGATTAAATCAGACACAGGGAGACAGATGACAATCTATAAAACACACACCCTAGAATAAAATGTCCATATAATAAAATTTACACAACAAAGTAAAGTCCCACCTTTTTTCCTATCATTTCTCCACCCTTATGTTTGGTGGATTGAGGTGTATATGGTATTACCTTAAAGGGTAACTCCACTTTCATACATGTGTAGCGCTACCCCCAAAGGAGTTGCTTGAGTATATTCTGCCTCTCATCCCAAAGAGCAGTCCCAGCCTCTCTGGTACACCTATTAGGAATGTTAGTGCGACAACACCAATGAAAGACACACGTTATGATAAAACACAGAAATTGTCTTTACTGTGAAGCTTCTCTGAATAGTAACAAACAGTGGCAGTATATCTCTGAACAGTAGGCACATATGTCTTAAGTAGATTAACTGTATAGCAATAAGGGAGAAGAAAAGGGGGAAGCGCCACCTAAGTGCAGAGATTAAAAGGCTTTAATAGGGCAACAGCTGAATAACACTTACAGGATGAAAAGTAATTGAGGCTCAAAAGTCCAAGGATGCAGGAGATGTCCAGCCTATATGGTGTCCATAAGAGTATACCGTCACTCTCCAGGCTGCATTCCACGCTGGTTGTCGGTTCCCGTTTCCTGCTTCCTGCTGGCCGCAGGATCCTGAGGACAACATCCAACTATCCACACAGCCTGGAGAGTGACGGTATACTTGTATGGACGCCATATAGTCATGCACCCTTGGACTTATGAGCCTGAATTACATTTCAACCTGTAAATGTTATTCAGCTGTTGCGCTAAAAAGCCTTTTAATCTCTGCACTTAGGTGGCGCTTCCCCCTTTTCTTCTCCCTTCTTGTTCACACAGAGCTGGCTATACCCTGAAGACAGCTGCCACCTACCACTACCCCTTTTCAGATACACATCCATATGTGCAACCGTTTCTCCCATACCCACGGATGTACTATGGACTAATAAGTCAATGGACTTTAACGTGTGTTTTAATTTGTTAACCTTTTTATTAGTGTAGCACTTACCCCCATTTAAGGGACCGCCTGGTTTTGTTTTGGGTCATTCAAATTACCTCCAAGGCTTCCGTTGTCAGGGTATAGAAAGTCTCTAGAAAAAGTCAATGTCCACACAAATGTAAAACCTAAACATGAAGGCTTTATTTTCCTTTTCTTGCTGTGGGAACTTGTAGAGAAAGTAGGAAACGAGAGAAGAATAGGGGAAGGTTCAGGCACGCAACACTAAAGGCACAACGTCACCACTCAAGCCTGAGTGGGTATTGCTCACCTGGATAGTCCCGTTTCCTTTGGTCCTAGCAGCCGGGATGATGCACGGATCAACTTTATCTAAGAATTTAGGGATGCGATCAGGAATCCTCTGCCACAGGATTATCAAAGTCCCGAACCTCCCAGCCTAGCAATAGAGAGAACCTTTATGCCAGATCGGCGTATTGCAAGGCTTGTAGTAATGGATCCCTCCTTAGGTGAGTCTCCAGGCCTCCTCCCGAGACCGTCGCCAGTCTCCTCTGGGGCAGATCCTCCCCTGGCCTCCTTCCCTAAGAGTGGGCTTCCCGCTAGTGGGCAGCTTGGGATCCCTTCCAAAGACATAGGCCCCAGCCAGCAGAGCTGGGCCTACCAGGAAGCGATGCAGCCTCGGGCTGAAGGTGCCCGGGGCTGGAACACACGCACGCACCCCGTGCCATGCGGGCCATGAGGCGCGCACACAGGAACGACCCCCTCAATGACGTCTGCCCCTTATGTACCCTCTCCCAGCCTGCACAGCGGGTTAACCACGCCCACTGCATGGCTGCCGAGAGAGGACATCCAATGTGGTGTGATACCCCTGTATTCCAGCCTGGGCCGGTGGTGGCAGTGTCACCTACAGGTGAACAGGGAATATAACTGCCAGGCAGTATCACACCAAGAGCAGAAGCAAATTTCAACACAATTATCTAGGTCTGAGCCTAACTACTGGCTCAGACTACCCCTAAATTTACACATAGCGTCCCAACCATTTGGGAAGGGCGCTACATTAGTATTTGTGATTCAGCCTTTTTTGCGCCAGTATAAAGTGTATATTAACTGTATAGCAAGGATTGAGGCTTGAGAGCAAAATAACTCTATGTTACTGTCAGACTGCTTTCAGGGGATTCCTCAACAGCGAATCACCCCAAGAGCAGGGGCAAACACTTTAATAACAACAGATCACAAATGGCAAACTTTATACTGGATTGGTTACCTTTCTCTACTTAAATTTGGCTCTGTGAGTCCAGGCAGGAGAGAGCAGAGGAATGACCCTCACTTATGTCAGACCTCTCTCTTCTGTCTCCTGACACCACAGACCCACAAACTATAAACACTGCACTTAGTTCAGTGGTATATGACCTAACTCCTAAGACAGCCTACCCCTGTCATGTTTCACATATACTAAGCCCTGGGTATGTGTGCGTGTCCGTATGGAGAAAAATAACTTCAGTCCCTTTTTAAGAAGAAGGCCTTGAGTCTTCGGCTAGCCACTTTAGTGGGTGCACGTCGTGTCCCGTTTGGCAGAGTGTAAAAGCAGTATGTTGGCCGTGTCTGAATAACAGGACAGACACTGAGGTTGTTTAACAGGGCATCCGTGTGACCGAGGTTCTGGCAAGTGTGGGCAAAGTAATAACAACGCTGTCTGCATGCAGTGTCTTAGTTTCCTGCAAATGGGCAAGTGCCCGCTCACCAATTCTGCGATCAAGGCCCAAACGAAACGTCCTGGAACAGGCAGGCTCTTCAGGTAGCCCGACTGGCTATCTCACAACTGGACGCCTCATGCTGTCGGTGCAGGTGTGCCTGGATATGCACCTGGGATGCCCCTCTTGGTCAGGATGTCCCCCAACTGGCCATGGATGTCTGGCAGGAACGGAATTCCAACCCAGGAGGTAAAACCTCTCCCTAGGTCTGGTCTTCTCCTCTGCCTCATGGTGTCTGATTTCCCCAGGCAGACAAGATGAAGTCCTTACTTCTTTCCTCTCCAAGAGTATGCTGGAATCTGTAGTTCTGCCCCAGGGATTTAACATAGGGCTGTGTTGGGGACTACATGTCCCATGATGTTTCGTTCCTCCTGTGCTGGAGTTCCATTTGTTCCCTCCCCCTGCCAATGAGGAAGCAGGGGAGGGAGCAGAATGAGCTGCTCTGTCTGGTTGTGTCTCTCCTCACTGCACAGTGAGAGGAGGAGAGGGAGGGGGGAGTTCCCCTGCAGGATCTGACAGGCTGTGTCTCTCCCTGAGAGCCTGTGTGTGTGTGTGAATCCCGGCGGGAGCCGGAGGAAGATGCAGGCCTGCAGGGCACCTGCTACACATGCGTATGGCATTTAGAAGTGTAAGAGCATAAACTCATTCTGTTGGCTAGAATATTCAATTATTCTAGCCACTGGAATACATTTAGGCATATGTGCATGCTTGTATGAAGATTTAGGTCCATAGAGGCATAACCTGTGCTAAAAAAAAAACCTTCTCTCTAAAGACAGGTTTGGGGCGTTTTTTTTTTTCTCTACCTTTGGCGAGGTGCCACTTTGCAGTGTGGTTATAGACTACTGTTTGTATTGAGAAGGAACTCAGCTCCCTCCGGTGTTTTAATTATGACATTACAGCAACTGGTTCATTTTAACTGTATTGAGCAATGCATTATGGAACTTGCAGTACAGGGAGACAAAGACTCCATTGCCTTGGGTGTTAGACAGACTACAAAGCCCACAGTGCAGCTGTGCTACCAGGGTGCAATGCATCATCGCAGTGCCTTCTGGGGAAGCTTTAAAAAGGAAGGGGAGGCGGGCACTCGGCCTCTTGGGACATCTCCTTCTATCAAGTAAGAGGCCTGCAGCGAGGGGCTAGGCCGGAAAAGCCTGGGCCTAAAGTGACGGAGGCCGGACCGCCTGTCGGAGGGATCCCATCTACATCCCTGCTGATCGGACCAGGGAGAGGGATAGCTCCACACTCCTGAGCATCCAGAGTCACCTATCCATCAACGCTGTGCGACTGGCTAAGCGGAGGACTGGGGACAACGACTCGTCGGGAGGCCGCGAACCAAGAGGGTCCTGTCAGAGGATCCCAGCGGGACAAGGCCTCATGTGGTGAGAGGGCTCCTAGCCCACAATTACAACTAACTGTTTTACAGGAAGGTGACTTTTACAACTTTATTTGTTTGTTTATGCTTGCCGGTAAACTGCAGTACCGTAAGCCAAGTTACTCCGCATCCAGGATAAAGTTAGTGCTTTGATAAGGACCAGCACTCATCTGTTCCTTCTTATCATACGCTTTAACTGTTCTATATTACTCTATTTCCCTCTGGATTACAAATTATTAACGTGCACCAACCAAGGCTAGCGAAGATTACTGTTGACCACGAGGAACTTTTACAGGATTCAGCTTGTCCATTTGAACTGGTATAGAAGGACACGTGTGTGTGAATTACCCACTAGGGGGAAACAAAGAGCATTAAATTCATACCATTATATAACTTGTTGTACAGTTAGCATATTTCAGAGAGCTGGTATTGCACTGAAGGAATCCCTTTGCTGTGTACTTACCCAGGTCCGGCCTCAAATTTGCATTGGTTAACCTGACTGTTATTGAACTTATACCATTGACTCTCACAGGGCCCTGTGTGAAGTCCACTGTTACTGTTTGACTGTGTCTAACTTCTCTCATTCACTAAGTAAACTATACACTTCTTGGTTAAACTGCATTTGGTGTGGAGTCTTATCTGATATCATTGGGAAGGCGGCCAATACAGGTAACAAATTTCTAATTGTAATTACATTGTTATATGTGTCATTGTGGTTCCCAACTACCAGTGGGTTCCACGATCAGTGTATTGTCCAGTTGTGCCAAGGGGAATTGGGCCAAACTTAAAGGGGTTGATAGGCAGAGTACAGGCCCAAAACTAACCAGCAGCTCCTACGGGGGTAGTGCTACATACCCCTGATCACTGCTTCAAAATACGTCTGTAAACAACACAATGTGCATATTACATTAGATAACCTAGAGCTGCTTTCAGAGGTGTAAAAAAAAACAAAAAAACAATGCCAGACCCTTTTAAAAGCAGCATTTTTTCTGCCCATATCTGTGAGGTCTTAAGCTGTTAGCAAACTGCAATCCACTTGTTGGTACTACTGTTCGCTCTAGCCATAGACGGATAGATGTGTCCATGAAAAGATCAGATGAGAGAAAATGCCTATAAGGTATTGTATAGGTGGTACTACACACCGGCGAGATTGGCTCGCTTTATTCCAAATTACTCTCCGCTTTGTTTTAGGGGGTGTTCCCAGGAGGGCTCCATGGCACATATTTGGTGGTCATACCAGCGGGCGTGTAAACTGTGGATAAGGGTATACACTCTCCTCCGCAATCTATTTCAGATAAATATCAAAAGGGACCCTTATGTAGCTCACCTTGGTAAGCCTATTGTGGAATTACTGCGTCCAGAAAGGCAACTAGCCCAGCATCTCTTTACTGCAACTATGTTGACAATTGCAAGAGCATGGAAAACCCCCGCACTCAGCTTTGAAGCAGTCAAAAACCGCCTGAACAATGTCATGGTTAACGAGAAACTAACGGCTATTCTTTCTGATACGCATGACAAGTTTCTTAGGGTCTGGCAACCTTGGATCACATACTACCACCCTTCCAGGTTTGACGCTGCAATACTATCACTATAGGACTCCTCTTGCGCGCACCCCGTGGACCTCCTGCTCCCCTCTTCTTTTCCTCCCTCTTCACCTTCTACTTCTCTTCTCGTTCTGCTCCATTTTTTTTTTAATTTTTTCTCTCTTTCTCCATTTTTTCAGAGTCTCTTTCTTTGCTGTTGACCCTTTCTTTCCTTTCTAGAGGATGCTAACCTTCAGGTTCTATTGTTATGTATTGTACACTCATTCTACAGGTTTACAGACAGCCGGGCATGGCCCGGGTTCTAGACCATATGGTCCTAGGGATTCTTTTCATTTCTCCTTTATTTGAGTATAGCATAGGATCACGGCTCATGCTTCCTTTATGTTGATGAGGGCTTTCGAGTCCAGATTTGCTTTGCATATTGTATGCTATAACACTCTATTGTAAACCTGTACTGTTGGTTTGTATGACAATAAACTTTTGTAAAAGAAAAGATCAGATGAGACGAGAGACATTTACCTATTCCGAGGAAGTGGCTTCTCCTCTACTTCCTATCACTGACAATATCTAATAAAGAGTCACCCATAAACTGCTACAGGTGAGGACTGCTTCAATATGTGAATAATCCCCTTGCAGGTATAAAGTTCGTCCAATAAGAAGCCATGCCCACATTGATAGAAACCACTTACAGGTGTAGCAGACATTTAAATTTGGGGGGGAGCATCTGGGTTATTCAACCCAGATGTACTAATTGTTAGGGAGTCTGAGAATCCCTTTTGTGGTTCTTGGAGGACTCTGGTGGTACAAGGTTCCCTGCGGCCTGCAGGTGGCGTTGTCGCCCTGGGCCGGAGTTGAACCCGCACCGCAAGACTGTTCCTTTTTGTCCTTTCCTGGCGCTGGTACAGCGGGGCGGGGAACCCGCTGTGCCGCAAAGGGAGAGGAGATAAAAGGGGCGGACGCCCTGACCTTGGGGTTCAGAGTTGGAGGACGCAGCTGCGCCCAGGCACCTTCAGCCTGGGTGCTGGCGTTCCGGAGTTCCGGGCCCAGGTGCCCTTGACCTGGCTGGAGCGAGGGATGGAGTCCATCCCAGGCACCTTAAGACTGGGGTGAGGTACTATGACCAAGGCCTGGGGCAAAGTAACTTCGACTGGGTTCCGCGAGGGTGGAGGAGTCCGAGGGGCCCTAAGGTGTTGGGACCCGTATCTGAGGTGAGGAGGCCGGGGAGTGTAGTCCTTCCGAATAGCCCGGTACAGCATTAATCCGGTGACGGCGGGGCCTCTGGTAACTCTCTTGGAGGGATGTCTTCCCCCTGACAAGGTAACTCCAGTTCCTGTTCACTAGAGTCGCTGGAAGAGACTCTGAAGCCAAAAAGTAAGTTTTACAGCCACTGTGCTTAGCAACCGTTGGGGAAACCTCAACGGTTTAGTTTTCTTTGAGGATTGTGCCTTGACCTACTCCCCACCAATACTGAACTGTTCTATGGGTCTCAAACTGTCTGCTCGCAAAGGACTATTTGTTTGCCGTTATGGAATAAATAAGTGTTGAACCTTTTCAGTGTGTGGTACTCCAATTACTGGGAGCAAAGGGGGTTATCAGCAGAACAGATTTGGCTCTGAGCGTATACACAGCCCGAAGGTAATCTGGTGCTGGCCTTCACCTCTACATGCTGTAATCTAGAGGACATGGGCCGTGGCGGACCTCGCTCTCCCCTTCAAGGTACCCCTAGACCGGAGCCAAAGTAACCACTAAAGAAGAGAGAGAGGGTGAGGCCGCTACACGTGGGGGCTCGTAAGTCCGGGATGTGTGTTTCGTGTATGGAGCTGGGAACGTCTGTGTTTGGACTTTGCTGCCCGGTGGAGTTCCGAGTAGGTCGGCCATGTTGGCAAGCGTGCCACGAGGCACATCATAGCTGCGCAGTTCGTGGGCGGGGAGAAGGGAAAGCCTGCGAACAAGTGCAGAGTATGCGAGGAGTCTGGCCATGTGGAAGTAGTCACGTGGGGATTCCGGCGCGAATTGGTCAGTGCGCAATGGAGCAGCAGACAGTCGGGATGACCTCAAGTACCCCGTGGATTCCGGTTCCTTACCCCGCGAAGATGACTTCCTTTGCTGCTTCCATAACGGACACAGGAATAAGACTTAGGCCCCCGAGGACGTTTGGCTCTGTATGTATGCAGAGACATAGAGGCCCTCGGTGTGATCTGTCCCGGCTGCTCGGGACTGGTGGTCAACTTGAAGCCATTCGGGCGATGTTAGATCTGCAAGGAGTTTCTTTTTGAGGTGGAGCCATTCACAGAAAGGCCCCGAGCCTTCCACCTCAACTGCCTCACAGGTACCGCCACTCCGGAAGGGGAGATCCAGGCCTTTGCGGAGATTTCTGTGCGCACTGACCAGGGCAAAGAGAGTGCACAAGCAGAGACTGAGAGAGAAAAATCAGAGGATGCTGCTTCGGTCACCACAAGCTCCCTGCTCCCACCTCCGAAGATGAAAGTCGGCCTTGTACAGGCATCCTATGGTCGTGGAAGAGCTTCGCCCCGCCGCTTGCCTGGCCTGGATGGATCCGGAGGGAAGAGCCCTGGACATCCCTGTTCTGCTAAAGGCCCAGGTGAGCCAGGGGTTGGGACTGTGTGTTTGGTTGGAGGTGTTGGGAGTCCACTGTCAGTGGATCCCGTAAGGGAGGGTTATTCCGTATCTACTGGGAATTACCTGCCCGCAGAAATGTACGACACCTCCGACCTAGAGTTGCTGTCAGATGCCGGCAATGATGGCGAGATCGATGAGGTCTTTCACCGCAAGGGTTGGGACAGGATGCCATTACTCGCGCTCCCTGCGCCAAGGGATCTGCCTATGTCTACAGGGGATAGTACACCCCGGGTGGAGGTCCCGGAGCCCGGGGAGAAATCTGGTCTCCTGCCTACCCTTCCATCCTCCGGATCACCTACTGCTTCATCCGTTCCGGTGACGGGAACGCAACGTTTATTACTGCGGGCTCCTAGGCCCAAGCTAGTTAAAGTACCTCGGCATCCTGAGTCCATTGTCCAGCCTGGAGAAGGAGACCGTGCCACAATGCCACCTCTGGCCCGGCTACAGCGGCTTTTCTGTCAGAGAGTTGCCCGTGAGTATGGGTGGTAGTACCCATACCTACCCCGGGACTTGCTTTTTGAAGTGGAGTTCCTGCGGGAGCGATGGTATGATGAGTTTGTCTGGGAAAAGCTCAAAGTGCCCCATGCCATGCTCACCGATATCTTTCGTGCTCATCCCCCGTGTCTAAGAAGTTCAAAGACTGTAAGGCGGAGTGGATGTTGGGTCGGCACATCCATGCGGAAAGGGTGCTTATTTGTCGCAAAGATGGAGAGAACATTGAATATAATGTGGAGACTTTCGATAAGCACTTGAAGCCCCTGTTCCTGTCGCACCTGAAGTTCTACCTTTAGGAGGAAAAGACTCCTGTATGCTCTGTTTATTGTTCATTGCTGAACTTGCCGGAACACTAGGACTGTTCCCTAGTTTTTTTTTTTATTTGGGCGTTTTACTCTTTGGAGAAATGGGAGCTGTTACTGTTTGTTCTCCCTCTTTTTCCCTGCACTGCAAAGAAGATAATGACTTTGGGGTGTAGTTAGTATAGACACAGTGAAAGAAGAAGGAAACTTGTCTGGAGGATTTGGCCAAGTGTCATTACCGTGGCACTGTCACCAGGTGACAGTGCTGCGCAACGACAGTTTTTTTTTATTACACTTGCACCACCATACTCATTGGAGCGAATGGGCCTTTTCAAGGACAGGCCCGTTCATTCCAAGAAAGCACACATTGAGGTAGGATGTTTGTTTTTTTCCCTTCTGCAGGAGTTTCATCTGTCAAGGCTGCTGAGAATGGGTGGTCCTTAGATAGCCAGGGGGAGGATTGTGCATGTGTAAATGTCAGAAGTGTTTTATCGAAAATTTTATAGTTTTACTGTTTTATGTTTTCCCTTTCCCATTCTAGGTCTTGGCACAATTCAGGACTAAATTGTATGGTTTAGTTTCTGGGCGGAGCTTATGTCACCACCTTTGTGGGATGTGAGTTCGGACCAGACACTGGGGACCAGTGTCAAATCACCGGGGGAGAGTGTAGCCGGCATTTAAATTTGGGGGGGAGCATCTGAGTTATTCAACCCAGATGTACTAATTGTTAGGGAGACTGAGAATCCCTTTTGTGGTTCTTGGAGGACTCTGGTGGTGCAAGGTTCCCTGCGGCCGGAGTTGAACCCGCACCGCAAGACTGTTCCTTTTTGTCCTTTCCTGGCGCTGGTACAGCGGGGCGGGGAACCCGCTGTGACGCAAAGGGAGAGGAGATAAAAGGGGCGGACGCCCTGACCTTGGGGTTCAGAGTTGGAGGACGCAGCCGCGCCCAGGCACCTTCAGCCTGGGTGCTGGCGTCTTGGAGTTCCGGGCCCAGGTGCCCTTGACCTGGCCGGAGCGAGGGATGGAGTCCATCCCAGGCACCTTAAGCCTGGGGTGAGGTACTATGACCAAGGCCTGGGGCCCAGTAACTTCGACTGGGTTCCGCGAGGATGGAGGAGTCCGAGGGGCCCTAAGGTGTTGGGACCCGTATCTGAGGTGAGGAGGCCGGGGAGTGTAACCCTTCCGAATAGCCCGGTACAGCATTAATCCGGTGACGGCGGGGCCTCTGGTAACTCTCTTGGAGGGATGTCTTTCCCCTGACAGGGGCTGCAACGTAGCGAAGGTAACTCCAGTTCCTGTTCACTAGAGTCGCTGGAAGAGACTCTGAAGCCAAAAAGTACGTTTTACAGCCACTGTGCTTAGCAACCGTTGGTGAAACCTCAACGGTTTAGTTTTCTTTGAGGATTGTGCCTTGACCTACTCCCCACCAATACTGAACTGTTCTATGGGTCTCAAACTGTCTGCTCGCAAAGGACTATTTGTTTGCGGTTATGGAATAAATAAGTGTTGAACCTTTCAAGTGTGTGGTACTCCAATTACTGGGAGCAAAGGGGGTTATCAGCAGAACAGACTTGGCTCTGAGCGTATACACAGCCCGAAGGTAATCTGGTGCTGGCCTTCACCTCTACATGCTGTAATCTAGAGGACATGGGCCGTGGCGCACCTCGCTCTCCCCTTCAAGGTACCCCTAGACCGGAGCCAAAGTAACTGCTAAAGAAGAGAGAGCGGGTGAGGCCGCTACACAGGAAAAAATGGAGTCCTTCGTTACTGTCCTTTTTTTAGGTGTAGCAGCATAACTGAAAATAATTGTTTGCGTTATCTTATCTCCTTTACCTTATCTCCTATCGTCTGAAATTTTTTATATATATTGGCTGATATAAGTCAATATTGGACTTCAAAGCAGATAAAAATGGGACTTGAGTTACCTTGAAGTGGAAGATCCCTGCATAGTTGTTGTCAAAGCTTTGATCTCCTGGAACCACGCGGTTCAAGCACTCTTCATTTAGGGTGAGAGATGCAATGGAGCAAAGAAACCAGCAGTTGCCTGTAAAAAACAATAAAACATTATAACTGTACAGGTTGAAAGACAAAGACATTGTCAGGGGGAGAACGTTCACTCGATTTTCTAATTGTTAGTGGGGCCAATATGATCGAAAATTTGAAGGAGCAGGATGGAAAAATTTTCAAACAAATAAATTTCTAACAGTGTATGTGGGTTTTCATTCAAAAAGTCTATTCATTCCAAAATCAAATGTTAAAAACCACTAGTGTATGGCCAGCTTTACACTTACGCATTATTTTGCACGCATGTATTTAAAGGCTAATTTCACATTTGGAACATGTTACATGTTCCACCCTTATCTAGGATGAACATGTAACATGTTCCAGCTCCTGCCCCCTTTCCCCCCTGATCCTCCTTCCCTGTGACATCAGGGGATCTACTCTCTGCACCCACTGTCACTTTTTAAATACAGCGTGGCAGAGCCCACAAAGCCACATCATTCATTCACAGATTCCAGTGAATAAATAAAATACAAGTACTGTTTTCCACTGTTGCAGATGAACTTGCAGTTTTAATGGGCTGCAGGGGCACTGATGAGCTCTTTTTCAGTCCACTGACTTGTCCTTTGGCTTTCAAACAGAAAGCCCATACAGAGGTACAGGCTGAAAACCAGAGGACATGTCTGCAGGAGTCCACATAGCACATGTGATCCAATCATTGTGGGTGCAATGCTTTCCAGGCTCATGCAGGAAAAAATAAATAAGCCCCCGTTGACATTGGAGAGACTTGTCTTGCGATTTGAAAGGTCAAATCGCATTACAAGTTCCAGCCTTTTGCTGGCAATCGCTCTGTTCAAATCATTGCAATGCCAACTTTGCAGTGCAGCATCGATTTTAAAAAGTAGTTCCTGCACTTTGGCGATTTCGGGTGTGACTTGGATAGACATCTGTGCATGAAGCCGCAGAGATGTCTTCCAAGTTGCATCCAAAGTCGCACTAATACGCGGATTTGAAATTGTGCGATTTCAGATGAAGTTGCACGATTTTAAAGCCGCAGTCAATGTGAACGGGGGCTAAATGCAATTTTTTTTTCTTCTGCAAAAATATGTGCATTTATAATTTTTTTAATAAATGTGAAATTATCCTTTAACAAGTAAAATATACTGGATGCAAAGTCTGTTTTACATTACGTGTATAACTGAATCCAAGAACAACATTGTAATATTATACAGCTTACCAGTGCTTAGATGTGGTGACTACATTCGTTTTTTTCAGGCTAAGAACATTTTCAGAATAAACAATTATACAATTGTAGCGGGGTCTCCTTTAAGGCCCTATGGACTACGTTACCCAGAACCCCGTTTGGCACCCAGGGTGCATTTGGCCACCGCAGAGACTCATGGGTGGGGCTATAAAAGAAGAGGGCGAGGCTAAGCTTGGCCTCTTTGGACACCGTGCTGCAATCAATAGGACTCCCTGTGCAGATCTGCTGCAGTGCAAGGCCCGAGGCCAGGGCCTGGCATACCTTCCAAAGAGCCTTCCACCCCACTGCTGAGCCTGGGTGACACCTGATTGCTTTGAGTTTCTGACATCAGTTGAATCAAAAGCCGGATCGTTGCAGACACTGTGTGTGGAAACACAGTGGTGGAAGCCCGGACTGGGATCGCGTCCGGAGGGGTGAGCGAGCATCTGCTCACTTATTTAACTTGTACTGTGTTTAGGCCTAGTGACTGCCTTGGCCCATCGTGCTGTAGTTATTATCCCGCCGGAGACTAGTGGTGGAACTGAATTGTGTAGTCTCTGGTGAAGTGTTCCTCCTTTATTAACCGTTATTGGATTACAAATAATGTTCCTGTATGTGCACCACCGTTCATCTGCATGCGAAGAGTTGTTCTCATGGAGACTGAGCTTTATCTGAGTCAGGCCTGACCAGGGGTTTAAAACGTTGTTGGTGCGCCACATTGCGCATAGAAAAGATAGTTGCACGTGGCGTGTGATCACTCTGCACTATCACTGATTAGTAGGTTTATTGCTGCAGGGCTCTGCATGTATGCTATGTGTTATGTTTAACCTATACCCTTATACCTAAGTAAATCGGAGATAGTTTACCACTCCTGACTCAGTGTTTATCATTGCATATTATCTGCCTATCCTGCTGTGAGATTGTGTATTACCAGGTATAGAATTACATGAAGGAAACATTCCCTAGACTAACTGTGCCATAGAGGGTTGAGAAGATTGCCGGGGGTTGGCGGTGCTGTATACAGGGCCCGAACCAACTAAAAGCCAGCGGCTCTCTTAATTTTGGGTAGCGCTACACAATCCTTGCTACTATTTGGAGAAATATATATTGGCTAAAGCTGCTAGGCACCAAACTGACTGTATCCCTCCATAAAGGTAGTCAGCTATCATAGGTAAGTATTGACGTGATCATGTAAAAAGCCCCTTGTGTTTTGTAATCTTATATAGGAACTACGCCTTTAAAGTTATAATTTTGCTGATTAAAGCAGAGTTCCGGCCAAGATGTTTTATTTTATTTTTTTGATGATCCTAACATTAGTACAGCATATAAACAATAACCTATATAAATAGCTCCCGATCTATTTAGTAACATTATAAAAAACTTACTTAATATGTTCCCCCTGATCTTATGGCCGTTTCCATCTTAATTATGGGCATGTGAAGCCCAGTCGATCTGTTTTCCTGTTTTTCCTTATAGATCTCGCGCATGCGCTATTAAACGGCAGCCCTAGCGCCGATTGTTTAGTTGCCATAACAACGGGCGGCGACAGAGGAAGGTCCCGCCCCATTGTTATGACAACTTAGATAACAAAACTCTGTAGCTAGTAAAACAAGGATCCACCTTAAATCGTGTCATTTCCTGTCAGGAAATAACGTGATTTCCTGGTGCCTCCATGGCAGCATACCTGTAATAGAGCTCCGCCTCGACTCCTCCCTCAGGACTAGTGAATAGCATAAATTAAAGGCACAGTCCCTCCCCCAACATTCTCCTTTTTTTCCTCATACCTCTTGTGCTGGTGAAAGAGTAGCAGTACATCCATACCTCTGCAGTCGGCAGCGTCCACCGGGTTTAGCCTTTCCAGTGCGCAGTCCCTGTTCTTGGGCCGCTCACAGCGCTGATAAGACTGGGAACCCCTCTGTGGATCTGTTGGGGTCATTTTGCAGAGTTTCCTCGCAGGAACGCAGTCTGCTACCATATCCATGATGAATGCAGTGGAGTCGCAAAAGGATCAGCTCCATCTTTCCAGGCTGGTGGTTTCCATTTTATTTCAAGGCATTTGTTGTTCTCTCCTTTCTTTTTCCCTCTCTCCCCCTCCCCTCTCCTTTCCTTTTACTTGTTAGGTTTCTTTAAAAAAAACAAAAAAAAACGGCTGTTGTCTTACTTCGTTTTCTGTTTTTCTTTAAGGCTGGGCAGCTTGATAGGGCAGGTGCCTTTCTGTGTACTAACATTTGCTGTGCTCTTTTCCGAATTCGGCGGGGGGACTGCAGGTGCCCCGTGCATCCCGCCTGGTAAGAGAGTGTCACAGGTTGGCGTCCCCGCCGCCGTACTGTGCATGCACGATTCGGGAGCGAGATGCAGAGCCGTACTATCTCGGCTCTCTGTGCTGTGCGACGCCGGGTCTTCTGCACATGCGCGGGCGCATGTGCGGTGGCTCGGTTCAACAGCGGCCATCTTGGATTCTGGAAAAAGGGCCAGATTTGCACAGGACAGGGAGAGGACGGATGGATGGATCGGGACAGGGAGACAGGATCAAGCAGGGGGCAACCAGGCTGCAGAGCAGGGATCAGGACAGACACAACAGGTTCAGGTTCAGGTTACAGGCATCGAGGTTCAAGTAGACAGGCTACAGGTCAGGGCACAAGGACGATACCAGGGCAGTGTGTGTATACACCTGCCGGGTATTTATAGGAATGCTTGATTAGCTTCAGGTCACACCTGATCGGAGGGAGGGCAGTCTGCTCCACACTGCTAGGATCCATCCGCTGGTGGAAACCAGTACTGCGTCCAAAAGATAATACAACACCAGCAGGGAAAGATTCTCCTGACAGTTACAAACTGCCAGGAGACACCTGCTGGTGGACCACAGTACTGCAAGATAAATAATAAATGCCACCAGCGGATGGAACCTTTCCTGACAGGAGGCCTGCAACTAATGCCACATATTCAAGAATCTGGGACAAGTTCTTGTCATTTGCTGCCGGAAATGGATTTGATTCAATCCTTCCCTCTATGTCCAATGTTCTAGGTTTCCTTCAGACATGACTTGATCTGGAACTTGGTCTGAGCTCCCTCAAAGTGCAGGTAGCAGCAATCTCTGCTGCAACAAATAAGAGATGGGCGGAGGATCCTTTGGTAGTCACTTTCCTCAGAGGTGTATTGAAGATTCGCCCACCTGTCAGACGATCATTTCCGAAGTGAGATCTGTCCCTGGTCCTTGAAGTCCTATCTGACCATCCCTTTGCTCCGGTGTAACAAGTAACAATATGGAACCTGACACTAAAGACGGCTTTCCTGCTAGCCATTACATCTGGCAGAAGGATCTCAGAACTGCACTCTTTAGGGGTAGGCGACGACCACATCTCCTTCTTCACAGACAGAGTGGAACTTCGCCCCCTTCGGGGGTTCACACCTAAGGTCGCTACTCCAAGCCACCTGGGCACTACCAGTGTTTACAGACACGGATTCAGAGTCTTGTCACGAGCTGGACGTATCCAGAGTGCTCAGGGCCTACCTAGAAGCCACTGGCCCCTT
This sequence comes from Rana muscosa, assembly GCA_029206835.1. NCBI lineage: Eukaryota > Metazoa > Chordata > Amphibia > Anura > Ranidae > Rana > Rana muscosa. Next base: position 206,841,032 of record CM055121.1, on the reverse strand, counting down.
CAGGAACTCTGAGAGACTTTTCATCATACCGTTCGGTAAATACAGGGGCAAAGAAGCTTCCATCAGAACTCTAGCATCTTGGGTTGTAAAGTTAATCCAGAAGGCCTACAGGGTGAAGAATATGGAGCCTCCATCCCGAGTGAATGCTCATTCTACAAGGGCAGTCTCAGCTTCCTGGGCAGCAAGGGCTAATGTTTAGTTGGAGACGGTGTGCAGGGCCCGCCACCTGGTCTTCTCACCATACGTTCCTCAAACACTACCATATTGATCCAGGAGCTCTCACGACTGGTGAGTTTGGAAGAAGGGCAGTTTAAGCTGCTATGTCCTCTTCTAATTAAACATTTATTGTTAAGCATTATCCCACCCGTGTTAGCTAGTTATTTATCACAGGTATGCTGCCATGGAGGCACCAGGAAAACAGAAAATTGTATCATACTTACCAGTTTCTGGTGCCTATCCATGGCAGCATACGCTCTCACCCTCTGTATTCTATATTACGGAGAATGTTGGGGGAGGGACTGTGCCTTTAATTTATGCTATTCACTAGTCCTGAGGGAGGAGTCGAGGCGGAGCTCTATCACAGGTATGCTGCCATGGATAGGCACCAGGAAAGAAAAATTACTGGTAAGTATGATACAATTTTCAGTTTTTTTGAACACAGCAATGCCCACAGACTCCTGGGAAATGACGTGTCATCATTTCCCAGGAGCACAGGCGAGGGAGGAAGTGATCGAGGAGCTCTGCGGAATAGGAAGTGGCAGATTAGGACGACTGCCTAGCAACAGGGCATTTCTGGTAAGTAAATGTAGCGTCCTGCTCCTGTTGACCAGGCACTATTATCTAAATTTAGTGGGATGTCTAAACTGTAGTTAGTTCAGATTCTATGTTTTGGCTAATTTGGCCTATGTTCCAGCCTTGGCTGAGTTGGTTGTATTTCCCACGGTTACCAGCAGGTGTCGCTGCCACCTTTGGTTCGTGTTGGAAGGTACAACAAGCCGAGGCGTATTGGGTGCTTTTTCCCAGAGGCAACCTAGCGGGAGGTTGATACCGCTGGGCATGCTGGGAGAGGGTACTTAAGGGTGGATGCCATTTCTGGGGAGGCTCTCACCTCATGGCCACCCTGGCCGGAGATATGTGACAACTCCTCTTCTACCTCGGGGCCTGCTGGCCCGAGGTTTCGTTACTGGAGGTAGGCCCAGAAGCTATCTGGGGCCTACTGGTTCAAGGGTGATCCTGTGCTGTCTGTCCTGCAGGAAGAAGCCGAGCAGTTGAAGGAACCAGGGAAGGACTCGTCTTGGAGAATACGCAGCGGAAGGCTGGTATCTCGAGAGGAGCCTGGGACCTCAATTGGAGGATGCATCCAAACCCATCTGCCTCACAGTATCGCCGGGTCGGCCTAAAGGACTTTCTCATACTGTGCAGTTGCGCTTGAACTTTGAAATTCTGATTACCAAGTCTGTGGCAGAGACTTTTTTAATTTTTGTCTGTGGATCATCCCGGCTGCTAGGCCGGTGAGAGGGACCTATCCGGGTGAGCAAGATCCAGTGGCGGCAGGTATACCTGTCTCCAGGATCTCAAGTTTTTCTCAGTGATCTGCATCAGGTACCTGAACTTCCCCTAATCCTCTATCCCTCATTCTGCCAACTTTGTGGTAAATAAAAAGTATTGGAAAAGACTCAGTGACTGGCGACCGTGTTTTATGCAACTTTAACCCTAGACTTTGAGCCAACACGGAGAACAGTGGGGTAACGGCTGTTGTGTTACACTATGTGATTATTCTTGCTCTGTGTCTTTAAGATCTGTCCCCTTCTTTCTAGCTGAACTCTCTCTCTCACCGTAGTTCTTTATATATCTCCTCCACTTCCTGATTCTGGTCATTACTCCTGTATATCTTCCATGCTAAACATCTTACATGTGGCTTACAACTGCAACGTTTTTCTACCTATGAATATCCATCATTAAACGGAACATTCGAAAGGATTCATCGTCTGTCGTCCTAACTGTGAGTTTATTCATTGAGTTAAACTGCCTGTATCGATGCAAGGGATGAATAGCAAACCAGCTTGAGTAAGGCCTACTTAAACCTGGAGACGAACCTTATCGCTTTGTAGTTGAGACAGAACAGTAGAAAAACGGAGTTTCACAGCCTAATTACAAGATTTCTGCATGTCAGTACTGATACAGACAAGATTTACTGCCCTCATAGCAAGACAGAAGGGACAGAGTTACAGGACACTGCATCTCACAGATCTGTTTCCACCAGACGTTCTAAAAACTCGTCAAGATCCCATAGTTTAAGATACTCAACACTCAGTGAGCGACTTATTAATGCCCGCGCTGAAGTGGAAGCCAGCAAAGTGCAGGTGGCATATGCAGAAAAAAGAGCAGAGTTGGAAGCGCAGTCAGCACGTCAAAGAGCAGAGTTGGAAGCTCAGAGAGCAGAGTTGGAAGCGCAGTCAGCACGACAAAGGGCAACAATGGAAACCTTAAATGAACAGTGTAAACATGACACAGCTATGGCAAAGCTAAGGGTCCTACAGCAAGCTATCAGTGCAGACGAAGGTGCAAGTGAGAAAGACAGCATTAACCTAAACATAGCAGATATGGAAGACCCCCTCAAACGCACTAAAGACTATGTCCTAAGTCACTGCAGTGCACACTCCATTGTCTCCAATGCTCCCGACTACATAGAGACTCCTTCACAGCTTCAAGTTAAAGAGGTTCCAGCAACTTCCTGCACTCAAAATCACTCCACTGCATTTCCTACCTGCCTACCTTGCCTGCCTTCATACGTCACAGAGCATCAGCGCAAGCTTCAAGCAAGTCATCAATCTCCAGTCATTGGTACAGCCTTGAATCAACGTACCATTGGAACAACTGACTTCAAGCAAGCAACTCACCTGGATGCATCTGCTGCACCATATTTCCCTGTGTCCTTTAACAACAATGTCAAAGATAACGCAATCAGCACCATACAGCCAACAGCATCTCACATAAAGGCGGAAACAACTGAGACAGAAGAGTTTGTGAGGTACATGCTTAGCAGAGAGCTCACAAAGACTGGTCTTACAAGTTTTGATGACCAACCTGAGAGCTACAGAAGTTGGAAATGTGCCTTCAGAACTACAATCAGCAATATTGGCATTACAGCTGATCAAGAATTGAATCTGCTGATCAAATGGCTTGGTCCTCTATCTGCTGCACGTGTTAAGCCATTAAGATCGGTTTTCATGGACAATCCTACTGCAGGCCTCACAGCTGCATGGGAGCGACTAGAGCAAAGTTATGGCAGTCCAGAAGCTATAGAAAATGCTTTGTTCATGCGTCTGGAAACTTTCCCAAAGATATCCGGTAAGGACAACAAGGAGTTCCAGAGACTGAGTGACCTTCTCCTTGAGCTTCAGCTAGCCAAGACAGACCCAAAACTACCTGGACTCAGTTACCTTGACACTCCAAGAGGGGTAAACCCAATTGTCTCCAAGCTCCCGTATGGTTTGCAAGAGAAATGGATTGCACTAGGGTCATCATACAAAAGAGAGAACAAGGTTTCCTTCCCTCCATTCTCTTTCTTCTGTGAATTCATCAGGAAAATTGCAGAGACCAAGAACGATCCAAGTTTTTCCTACGGTGAGTACAGCCTCTTCTCACCCTTTCCTAAGAGTACCAGTCTTCAGGGCAACTATAGAAACCATAGCGGCCCAGTGTCCGTGAAAAAGACTGACATCCTTCCCACTCCTACCACAGTTCTGGCCACGAACAAACAGAGTAGGAAGATTGAAAACCCTAACAGAGAGTGTCCCATACACAAGAAGCCACACCCCCTCAATAAATGTATCGGCTTTAGGAAAAAGCCTCTGGAAGAGCGCAAGGAGCTTTTAAAGACATTTAGGGTATGTTTCAGGTGCTGTGCTTCTACAGAACATTTTGCAAGGGACTGTAATGTGTCCATCAAGTGCATAGAGTGTGGCTCTGAAGAACATGTGCAAGCCCTCCATCCTCTTGAGCCCAGCTCTGCACAACCTGCCAACACTCCTCCCAGGTTAACGCATGGCGGGGAGAATACAGACCAAGTGCCTAATTCTACCATCATTTCTTCATCCTGCACTGAAGTTTGTGGAGAAGACCGCTGTGGTAAGTCCTGTGCTAAGATATGCTTGGTGAACATATACCACAAGGATCAACCAGAAAAGTCTCTAAAGGCATATGCTATCTTAGACGATCAGAGCAATCGATCACTTGCAAAATCGGAATTGTTCAATCTATTTGAAATAAAAGGCGAAGCTCATCCTTACACCTTGGGTACCTGTAGTGGAACTATAGAGGTTTCTGGAAGAAGGGCTCATGGACTCATGGTATCTTCTCTCAAAGGTAACTTGCAATTACCCTTACCTACACTTGTTGAGTGCAATCAGATACCTGCCAACAGGGAAGAAATCCCTACTCCAGCTGCTGCTTTCCATCACCCTCACCTCAAGGTAATAGCAAATGAGATACCGCCGCTTGACAAAGATGCTCAGATCCTTCTTCTGTTAGGAAGAGACATTCTAAGAGTTCACAAGGTACACAGACAAGTCAGTGGACCCCCAGATGCCCCATTTGCCCAGCGCACGGATCTAGGGTGGGTCATCATAGGCAATGTCTGCATAGGCAAAATGAAAAGACCTACCAACATTTCGTCATTCAAGACAAATGTTCTGCCAAATGGCCGAAACACTTACTTTGAGCCATGCCCACATCAATACTGGGTGAAAGAGAAGATAGCCAGCCACGAATGGCAACATGGTATCTCAGGTGACACAAGCCCTTTCTCCTGCCATGATGGCGACTTCGGCTCTACAGTGTTTAATGCAACCAGTGAAGATGACATACTGGCTCCTTCAATGGAAGACAAATAATTCATCAAGGTAATGGACAATGAGTTCTTTCAAGATGACTCCAATAACTGGGTAGCACCCCTACCCTTTCGTCTCCCAAGAGAGATTTCCCAACAACTTACAGCAGGCCATCAGTAGATTCTCCTCCTTAAAGCGAAACTTAAGCAGGAAACCAGAGATGAAAAAGCACTTTGTGGACTTTATGCAAAATGTATTTGACAGAGATCATGCAGAGCCTGCTCCCCCACTAAAGGAGGGAGAAGAATGCTGGTACCTTCCATCCTTTGGCGTGTATCACCCACGCAAACCAGACCAAATCAGAGTTGTCTTTGATTCCAGTGCTCAGCACGAAGGTGTTTCTCTTAACAACATGCTCCTTACTGGACCCAACTTGAACAACAGTCTAATAGGAGTCTTGATTCGTTTCAGACAAGAGCCTGTAGCAGTAATGGCCGACATTCAACAGATGTTTCACTGCTTCATCGTCAGAGAAGACAACAGAAACTACCTCAGGTTTCTATGGCACAAGGACAATGACCTCAACAAGGAAGTTATAGATTATCGCATGAAGGTACATGTCTTCGGTAACAGTCCTTCCCCAGCAGTGGTAACTTATGGGCTAAGGAGAACAGCTCAAACTGGAGAAGTTGAATATGGATCTGATGCCCGTCAATTTGTTGAAAGAAACTTCTATGTTGATGAAGCACTTAAGTCCTTTCCAACTGCTAAAGAAGCAATTGATCTTCTCACCAGAACAAAGGAGATGCTGTCTGTAGCAAACCTTAGACTGCACAAGATTATATCCAACAGCCAGGAACTTATGAATGCCTTTCACTCTGAGGACTATGCCACTAGTCTAAAAAACCTTGACTTAGGTACAGATGTGCCTCCTGTACAGCGAAGTCTGGGTTTGTTGTGGAACATCAAGCAAGACAAATTCACCTTCCAAGTGTCAACTTGTGACAAACCCTTCACTAAGAGAGGAGTCCTGTCCGTGGTGAATAGCATCTATGACCCACTGGGTTTCCTTGCTCCAGTTACCATTCAAGGTAAGATTTTACTAAGACAGTTGTCTACTGAGAACATAGACTGGGATACTCCCTTGCCTAGTGAGAATCAACACAAGTGGGAAAGGTGGAGATATTCTTTGAAGTCACTAGAAAAACTTCAGATTCCCCGTTGCTATGTTCCAGGATCCACTTCAACTGCTAACCGGAGAGAGATTCATATTTTCTCTGATGCATCAGTTGAAGCTATTGCTGCAGTAGCCTATTTGAAGACCTCTGAACTGAATGGAGAATCACACTGTAGTTTTGTCCTAGGCAAGGCAAAAGTCACACCCAAGCCTGCACATACCATACCAAGACTTGAACTTTGTGCAGCCGTGCTAGCAGTAGAAATTGCCGAGGTCATACGAAGTGAAATGGACACTAGAATTGATTCTTTCACCTTCTATACAGACAGTAAGGTAGTACTTGGTTACATAAACAACCAAACAAAACAATTTTATGTGTACGTCAGCAACAGGGTTGAACGTATCAAGAGATTCTCTCTACCAAGTCAATGGCATCACGTTCCCACTGAACCCAACCGAGCTGACTGTGGGACCAGAGCCGTGTCACCTGCCGCTCTTCAGGACAGCTTATGGCTGTCACCTCCAAGGTTTCTGCGTGAGGACTCTTACTTACTCCCTATTGACACCACCTATGGGCTAGTAAACCCTGAAGATGATAAGAAAATAAGAACTGTGAACACCTCACTCCACACTTCTGTAAGTACAAAACAGAAGCTGCGGTCACACCATTACAGGCATCAATGGAAGCAGGTGCAACATCTAGCCAATGTGTTCTGGCATCGCTGGAAGAAAAAGTATCTTCATCACCTTCAAGGTCGTAACAAATGGCAAGCATCTAAGCCGAATCTTAAGGTTGGAGACCTCATCCTTCTAAAAGACAAGGAAGTTTGTCGGAATGAGTGGCCTATGGGTCTTATTACTAAAGTTATGCCCAACGACGATAACAAAGTCCGGAAGGTAGAAGTCAAGGTAACCAAGGGAGGATCGACACGAACCTTTAGTCGACCAATTACAGAGTTAGTACTCCTTTTGCCAGGTGAGTGACTTGTGCAAGGACTAGCCATGCTGTTGGCACGGCGGGGAGTACATTGCTGCCATCTACAGGTTCTACTCAGAACTTTGGAATTATTTGAAGACATCATACTGTGACTTTATGTTCTTCATCCTGTTGAACTTACGTTTATTATTTGCTTGTTGCATGTTTTTCATTACAGGTTCCAGGACATTCGTCAGTATTGGACTTTTTGAAAATATATATATTAGTTTAAGGTTATGAAATCTAAAGATTTCAGACGGGGAGTGTTGTTACACTGTGTGATTATTCTTGCTCTGTGTCTTTAAGATCTGTCCCCTTCTTTCTAGCTGAACTCTCTCTCTCACCGTAGTTCTTTATATATCTCCTCCACTTCCTGATTCTGGTCATTACTCCTGTATATCTTCCATGCTAAACATCTTACATGTGGCTTACAACTGCAACGTTTTTCTACCTATGAATATCCATCATTAAACGGAACATTCGAAAGGATTCATCGTCTGTCGTCCTAACTGTGAGTTTATTCATTGAGTTAAACTGCCTGTATCGATGCAAGGGATGAATATCAAACCAGCTTGAGTAAGGCCTACTTAAACCTGGAGATGAACTTTATCGCTTTGTAGTTGAGACAGAACAACGGCAGACCAAAACTAACCAGCAGCTCCTATGGGGGTAGTGCTACATAAAAAAAATAAAAAATTCTCTGAATGTTTTTTAATAGGTGTCAAGGACACTGTTAGTGTAAAAATTATTTTTAGGGTGGACCTCCGCTTTAAGTAAATATATGTTGTTTTGCAGTATCTTGTCTTGTGATAAAACTGTGTGCACATAGGCAGGATGTGTTCTCTTTTCTTCCTCATGTTGTCTATTTTACCTTGTAAGCATACAATACTTTGTACAATAGAATAAGCTTGTGTAAGCAGAAGGACACATATGCCTACGTATGCCTTCTTATAATCACGCCTTTCTTTGTTTTGTAAGTGAATAAAAGCTCAGCCACAAAACAATAAATCAGACATCTTACGAATGTACAACCTGCCTCTCGTGTCTCGTTCATTCGGTGTCTCCAGATAATCTGAAGGGCCCTGTTGGTGAACCTAAAAGAAGGATGGTTCGTCCAGAATACCTACTATTTCCTTTCTAGTATAAATTTTTTTAGGGAATAAGGAGGACACTTTGTTATTTTAGCGTGGCACTTCTTTCTATACTTAAAGCGGACCTTCGGACATTTTTTAATCTTTCCATCTAATAAATCCTTTGCCCTTGTTGTTTTAAAGTGGTTGTAAACTCTGGTTAAAAAAAAAAAAAAAAAACCCTGCAAGACAAAGGCATAATGAGCTAGTATGCATAGCATACTAGCTCATTATGAATTACTTACCTTAGATCGAAGCCCCGCAGCCGTCCTCGTCTCCCCCTCCGGCCGGCGACATCTCTCCCGGATTACCTTCCGGGTATCACGACTCCGGTGCTGTGATTGGCCGGAGCCGGGATGATGTCACAGCACGCTCACTGAAGCAACGGCACATGCATGCTCTAGTGCGCATGTGCCGATGACATCAGCACATGCAGGGGACAGGGGATATCTCCTAAACCTTGCAGGTTTAGGAGATATCCTGAGTAGCTACAAGTAAGCCTTATTGTAGGCTTACCTGTAGAATAAAGTTGTTGTAAAGGGTTTACAACATCTTTAACTTTGAATAGTACATTTTTTTTTTCTGACAGCAAATACCTTATACAGCCCACTTCCTCTTTCTTGTCTGGTCATTAGCCCAGGCTTATGGCATCATGCACAGCTCTCTCTCTCTCTCACTCTTGTGAGAGTATGCCCCATGAGTCATAAGAGAGACAATGAAAGCTGCAGGGCTGCAGAGCTGGAGGTATGCCTCTGCGTGTCTGTGTAAATCCAGGAAGTAAACAGGCAGCAGCTTCAGCTGCGCACAGTTAAAATGGCTGCAACCAGGCTTCGTGGAGGGAGATTTCTGCAGCATATTTGGCAAGTACAGAATCACAGTATATATAAAATAATATGCAAAGTGGTTGGAGGGAAGCTTCAGAATGGCAAAGATGTTTTTATTACAAATTATGTGAGCAGACTGCAGTTCCTCTTTAACTAAGAACATTTTCAGCAAGTACAGAAAAAAATCGATTGACCTTGCCAGAAATTCAGAGACCTTTTCTTTTCAGCTCTACGGAAATAAAAAAAACAATTTTATCTTGAAAAGCACTTATCCCACCCATGTGACACTCATGGCTCCCTCTATCGATATGATGAGCAAAGCCACATTAGGACAGGAAGTGTGTTATTTGCAGGCTCACCAAGTGAAAATAAAAGACTATATAAAGTAAGTTAATGCAGCTGTCACATCTGAGGACTGGTAAGATACAATATATTACATTTAGGTTCTTGGATTTAGAAACACTTTAACTGCATATTTCAAGTTGAACTCATCACTGGCCTTCAACAGAAATGACATGACCAAATGCCTGCCAGAGACAGATCTGAGTATCCCCTTTGATCATGAGGACATGCACAGAGCCACCAAGATAGGGAACTGGTGGTACATCTCTGTGCTACCAATTTCTTTTGATGGAGTGAAGGGATCAGATCTTTCATCACACATGCACCAAATCCACTCATTAGGGTACTGGAAGAAAGGTTGTAGGGGGTCTTTATAGTAAGTGGAGTGTGGATGGACTGATCTCTACTTGCTGGCAGATCTTCCCATTTTAAATCACTCTAAAGGCCCATACACACGATCAGACTTTCCGACAACAACGGTCCAACGGACGCGTTTTATTGGACAATCCAACCGTCTGTATGCTCCATCGGACAATTGTCGGAATTTCCACGGACAAATGTTTGCTGTGCATGCTCTTAAACTTTCCGACAACAAATGTGTTACATCCGATCATCCGATCATGTGTACATAAGTCCATCGGACTAAAATCCAAAGTACAAACACGCATGCTCCGAACCAATGCTAAACATCAGACAACAATAGCAGAAGTTGCCCAAAGGGTGGCAGTAAAGAGCTGAAAAACCACGTGATTTGGTGAATGTTGGCTGAAAATGTTCTGCTGTGTGTTTGCAGAAGAAGTTCACAGCCAACGCCCTTCGGACCAAAATCTACGGAAAAGTCTGATGGAAGTCCGATCGTGTGTATGAGGCTTAAGGAATGCTGAACACCATTTGCTCGAACTATTGCTAATCACCTAAAGATCCTTGTCGTACATCAGCTCGTTTTGCACCCTCGTTAATAAATTGAGGCGTTTCCTTTATTTCCTAAGAGAATATAAAAATGTAGATGTTACAGGATGCAACGGAAGCATGATGCAAAAAAAAGTATGACTTTGGAAAAAAAAATATATTTTTTTTACTTTATGCTATAATACATATCCAAAAAAACAAAAAACTAATTTATTCATCAGTTTAGGCCAATATACAGTCTTCTACATATTTTTTTGTAAAAAAAAAAATCCCAATAAGCGAATATTGATTGGTTTGCGCAAAAGTTATTGCATTTACAAAATAGGAGATAGATTTAGGGACTTAAATTTTTTTGTTTTTGTTTTTTACTAGAAATGGCGGTGATCTGTGATTTTTAGCAGGACTGCGACATTGCAGTGGACAAATCTGACCCTAAGTGACACTTTTTGGGGACCAGGGACAGCAATACAGTGATCAGTGCTAAAAAAAATGCACTGATCAATGTATAAATGACACTGGCAGGGAAGGGTTAACACTAGCGGCGATCAAAGAGTTAACTGTGTTCCCTGGGTGATTGTAAAGTTGAAGCTGAGCAATAAATTGATGATTTTAATACAGTTTATTGGAAAATCTAATTGAAATGGAAACGAAACTTGACAATCATATTTTTTTTTCAAAACATACTTTTGGGACAATGTCAATCCAATGTGCTTGCATTTGATCAAAACCACTGTTTTATAATTGTGATTGCCTTTCAAATTCAGCATTAAAAGGGAATTAAGTTCAAAAATTCTATCAAATTGACACATGCACATGCAGCTTAAGGCGGGACAAAACTCACTTATATCCCAGCGATCCGATGCCTGGAAAGTCCATCTTTCCCCCTCCCTCCTTCTCCTGGGTGCCAGTCTTTGGCCATCTTGTCTGGCTGGCGCTGGGTGATGTCACACCAATGCATGAGTGCAAGTCATTCATCCCAGTGATCGGACTAGATGCGTCCCCCGTCGGATAATGCCCGCCCTGTACTGCACAGGTGCAGCGCTTGCGCAGTACGGAGCACAACAGAGCCGCCGAAAATCGCTGAAGATGAACAGCTGTGAATCAGCTGTACACAGCGCCTGCGCAATGAACACGATATTGTGCTGCACGCTCCCGATGCTTGGGCAACTCTGCAAGGGGCGTGTGTATTACTATTATATTGTGTAAGGGGCGGATGGATAAAGAACAGACAGAATTTAAAATTGATGGGCAGAGCTGATAAACAACTGAAGGGCGGGTTTTGCAATGTTCATGGTTAAATAGGCCCTGCAAACCCGCCCATCAACATTGCAAAACCCGCCCTTCAGTTGTTTAAACACGCCCCGCAAAGACGTGTAGTTTATTGATAAAACCACCTTTAACTTATCAACTCTGCCCATCAATTTTAAATTGGGTGGGCATTATCCGACGGGGGACCCATCTCATCAGGACACCTAAATGGTAAACACAGTTGCACATGCACAGTTTAGTGTACATTTTGCAAAAGATTGCAAACAGGCAGGTACGTTTATTTTTTTGCAGAATGGGCTCTACATGTCTCTTCTGCAATAGTGTCTGCCTATTCATATTTTTTTTTCAGACTTTAGTCCTTCTTTAATGAACAATTAAACCACAGGTAAGATATAAAAGTCTCACTTACCGCAGGTCTTTTCCAGACGAGCCCTTGTACCTCTTCTGACTTTGGTCCAAGATGGTTGACGCCCAGGGAAGCCTGAGCAGCTGGAAAAGTTGGATCTTCAAATAGCTTTCCAGATGCCAGGCACTGTGCCAGCAGCTCCTCATAGTCCTGGTTCAAGTATTTTACTGGGTTTTTATTGGTGCCAATGCCTAGGGCTGAGCACCTATCCTTGGCTGGCTGAGCAGCAATACTTGCCATAGTGTAGATGCTCAGTACTAGTGATGAGCCGAACACCCCCGGGTTCGGTTCGCACCAGAACCCGCGAACGGACCGAAAGTTCGTACGAACATTAGAACCCTATTAAATACAATGGATGCGAACGTTCGAATTCTAAAGTGCTAATTATAACAACTATTATGCATGTTATTGTCCTAAAAAGGGTTTGGGAACCCGGGTTCTGCACCAGGGGACATGTATCAATGCAAAAAGAAGTTTTAAAAACGGTCGTTTTTCGGGAGCAGTCATTTTAATGATGCATAAAGTGAAAAAAAAAGGTCAAATATTCCTTTAAATATCGTACCTGGGGGGTGTCTAAAGTATGCCTGTGAAGTGCCACGTGTTTCCCGTGTTTAGAACTGTCCCTGCACAAAATGACACTTCTAAAGGAAAAAAAAGCCATTTAAAACTTCTTGCGGCTTTAATGTAATGTCTGGTCCCGGTAATATGGATGAAAATCTTTAAGAAAAATGGCATAGCTACCCCATGACCCCCCCCCCCTACCCCAGCCCATTACCAGCCCCTTTGGGTCTTGTATGGATATTAAGGGGAACCCCGCACATAAAATAAAAAAGGCCCTATATACTCTGAACAGCCGTATACAGGCGGTGCATACAAGACAGGGACTGTAGGTTTGTTCTTATGTAGAATGTGTTTGTAATTTTGAACAGGTACATTGTTGAAGTGTAGCTCCAGCCCAAAAATCTATTTTTAAACTTTTTGGGAAACATAGGTAAGGGTTATCACCCCTGTAACATTTGTTTTGCTGTCTGTGCCCCTGTTCAGAACATTTCACCTCACTTTCCGTCCCAATGACAACTGTTTTTGAAATGTGGTGTTTTTCTTGAAACAAGGATTGCTGATAAAGCATCAGTACAGAGGAGACACCTTTCTCCCATATTTATTCTTACAGGAGAGAATTTTCCTTCCTAGGGGTAGATTTCCTCTCACTTCCTGTTGTCTTCTTTCGTTTGCAAGTAGGAGTCGTTTGTAAGTTGGATGTTTGAAAGTAGGGACCTGCCGTATATACTCTGCAGAAATAGGCCCCTTAGTTGTTGGTGTTGGCACAACACTGTAAGCACTCACAGTTACTCTTGGTTGGTGCTGGAACGCCCTGCTGTCAACTATTATATCAGGAATTTTAATTACATATAATTCTTGAACAGTGGTAGTAAAAATTGGGGCTTTGATGGTGGTGCTGGTGCCACAACACTGTAAGCCCTGACAGTTACTCTTGGTGGGTGCAGCAATGGGCCCTGCTGTGAATTATTAGATCAAGAATTGTAATTGCATGCCCCTTTTGAACAGGGGCTGAAAAATTGGGCTTTTCGTGGTGGTGGTGGTGGTGGTGGTGTTGCCACAACACTGTAAGCCCTCAGAGTTACTCTTGGTGGGTGCAGGAATGGGCCCTGCTGTGAATTATTAGATCAAGAATTGTAATTACATGCCCCTTTTGAACAGGGGCTGAAAAATTGGGCCTTTCGTGGTGGTGGTGGTGGTGGCGTTGCCACAACACTGTAAGCCCTCAGACTTACACTTGGTGGGTGCAGGAATGGGCCCTGCTGTGAATTATTACATCAAGAATTGTAATTGCATGCCCCTGTTGAACAGGGGCTGAAAAATTGGGCCTTAGGCACTGGTGGCACAACACTACAACCCCTCACAGATACTGTACTTGGAGCACAGCAATGAGCCCTGTTGCAAAGTATTGCTTCAAAAATTGTAATGACACGCCCCTGTTAAACAGGGGCTGAAAAATTGGGCCTTAGGCACTGGTGGCACAACACTACAACCCCTCACAGATACTGTACTTGGAGCACAGCAATGAGCCCTATGGCAAATTATTGCTAAAAAAATTGTAAGTACACGCCCCTGTAAAACAGGGGCTGAAAAATTGGGCCTTAGCCACTGGTGGCGGCACCCATAAACAAAAATGATCTTCCAAGCTATCATCATCAATCGTATCATTGAGGACTCGGAGGAGGAGGATAGCCAGTCAACATAACAGCACAGGCACTCAGCATCAGCATCAGTCTTAAAGGGACGTGACATGTTAAAATCAATTAGTCTGTTATATCAGCATCAGGTGTGTGGTAGCTGGTGGTGATCCAAGACTGGTTCATCTTGATGAAAGTCAGTCGATCAACCGAGTCGGTGGACAGGCGCACCCTGTGATCCGTGACAAATCCTCCAGCAGCACTGAATGTGCGTTCCGAAAGAACGCTGGATGCAGGACAGGCCAGTAGCTCAATTGCATACTGTGCAAGCTCTGGCCAGTGATCCATCCTCAAGACCCAGTAAGCCAGAGGATTTTCGGTGGGGAAGGTGTCCAAGTCTGACCTTGCCCCTAGATATTCCTGCACCATGTTTATCAGACGCTGGCGATGGTTGCTGGAACCAATCATACTTTGGGGCTGCGGACTAAAGAATTGTCTGAACGCATCGGTCAGACGGCCACCTTCCCCACCGCTCCTTCTTTGACTGGCCGAAGCCTCAGCAACTCGTTGTCCTGGACCAGGAGTTTGTAACCTCCCAGTCTCTGGGAACGCGTTGCACAGACCTTTCTGCAAGGCCTCCCGGAGTTGTCTCATCCTCTGCTCCCTCTGCGACGGTAACATAAGGTCCGCAACCTTACCCTTGTACCGTGGATCAAGGAGAGTGGCCAGCCAGTAATGGTCCCTCTCCTTGATCCGAAGAATACGAGGATCCTTCCGCAGACTTTGCAGGATCAGGGAGGCCATGCAGCGTAGGTTTGCTGAGGCATTCGCTCCGGAGTCCTCTGGGTCACTAAGGACGACATGATCCGCAGTCACCTCCTCCCAGCCACGTACAAGTCCACTGGTTTCTTGGGACTGTAAATCATCCCTAAAAGACTGCTGCTGATGATGCTGAGTGCCAGCCTCCACCTCCATGCTGACACAATCCTCCTCCTCCTCCTCCTCCTCCTCCTCTTCCTCTTCCTGTGCGATGGGTGGGACAGAAGGAACACTGTCTGGGTAAAGGGGGCCTTGAGAGGCAAGGAAGTCCTCCTCTTCCTGCCTCTGTTCTGCCTCAAGTGCCCTGTCCATTATTCCACGCAGCGTGTGCTCCAACAGGTGGACAAGAGGTACAGTGTCACTGATGCATGCACTGTCACTGCTCACCATCCTCGTGGCCTCCTCAAATGGTGCCAGGACAGTGCATGCATCCCTGATCATGCCCCACTGGCGTGGAGAAAAAAAACCAAGCTCCCCTGACCCTGTCCTGGTGCCGTAGTCGCACAGGTACTCATTGATGGCCCTCTGCTGCGTGTGCAGCCGCTGCAGCATGGCCAACGTTGAGTTCCACCTGGTGGGCATGTCACATATAAGGCGGTTCTTGGGCAGGTTCAACTCCTTTTGCAGCTCAGCCAGGCAAGCACTGGCATTATAAGATCTGCGGAAATGCACACAGACTTTCCTGGCCTGCCTCAGGACATCCTGTAAGCCCGGGTACCTGCCCAAGAACCGCTGCACCACCAGGTTAAGGACGTGAGCCACACAGGGCACATGGGTCAGTTGTCCCTGTCGGAGGGCGGAGAGGAGGTTGGTGCCATTGTCGCAAACCACCATTCCTGGCTTAAGCTGGCGTGGCGTCAACCACCTCTCGGCCTGGCCCTGCAGAGCAGACAGGACCTCTGCCCCAGTGTGGCTTCTGTCCCCCAAACACACCAGCGCAAGCACGGCATGGCATCTTTTTGCCTGCGTACTTGCGTAGCCCCGTGAACGGCTACGGAGCACCGCTGGTTCATAGGACAAACCACAGGAAGAGGCCATGGAGGAAGAAGAAGAGGAGGGGGTGGAGGAGAGAGGTGTGTCACAACCAGTAGTAGCATTTTGGAGGCGTGGCGGTGGGACAACCTCCAACACTACTGCACCTTGTCCTGCATCCTTCCCAGCTGCCAAAAGAGTGACCCAATGGGCCGTGAAAGAAAGGTAACGTCCCTGTCCATGCCTGCTGGACCATGAGTCAGCGGTAATATGCACCTTACCGCTGACCGCCCTATCCAGCGAGGCCAAGACATTGCCTTCCACATGCCGGTAGAGAGCCGGAATAGCCTTCCGTGAGAAAAAGTGGCGTTTGGGAACCTGCCACTGAGGAACCGCACATTGCACAAACTCACGGAAGGGGGCCGAGTCTACCAACTGAAAAGGCAGCAGTTGAAGCGCTAGCAATTTAGCCAAGCTAGCATTCAACCGCTGGGCATGTGGATGGCTGGGAGTGAACTTCTTTCGACGGTCCAGCAGCTGGGGCAGGGAAATTTGCCTGCTAGAATCGGACGTCGGTGTACTGCTAGCAGAGTGGCCGCAAGTACTTGGCTGTGACACACCTAATTCTACACCTTCATTCCTCTCAGTGCATGTTTCAGAGAGGACTGAAGTTATAGTGGGGTTGGAGATCCCAGCTGATGCGGTGCAAGGAGAGGTCCGCTTTGTTCTTTGGTGTGGGTCTTTGAGGTAGGCTTGCCAACGAGCTGCATGGCAGGTCAACATATGTCTGGTCAGGCATGTGGTACCCAAGCGGCTGATGTTTTGGCCACGCGATATACGCTTGAGACATATGTTGCAAACAGCAGCTGTGCGATCTGATGCACTAGCCTCAAAAAAGGCCCACACCAAGGAACTTTTTGAATGACGGGCAGAGGCAGCGCCCTGCACAGGCGGAGCTCTGCGGTGTGATTCCGTCGGTGTACTGCCCTTACGCTGGCCACCAAAGGGCATCCTGTCTCGTTGGAGATGTGCCTCCTCCTCATCCTCCTCCTCCTCTCTCCTATTAGGCACCCACGTGGAGTCAGTGACCTCATCATCCCCTCCCTCCTCATCACTGGAGCCAATCTGGCAGTATGCTGCAGCTGCTGGAACATGACTGCCAGATTGGTGTCCTTCTTGAGCATCCCCTCTGTCTGCTCTCACCCTACTGCCTTCCTGTAGCTGGGTTTCATCATCAGACCCTTCGAAACGCTGGGCATCCTCCTGGAGCATGTACCCAACACTGTGCTCAAACAGTTCGGGGGACTCCTCAGGAGGAGGACATGGTGGGTCTAGGGAAGGAGTGACTGATGATGAGTCTGACATTGATACCAGGGAAGAGGACGCTTTGGCAGCTGCTTTGCCAGTACCCTGAGCCTGGGTGAGAGAGGATGAGGAGGAGGAGGAGGGCTTGGTCATCCACTCTATCAAGTCTTCGGCATGATGTGGCTCAACATGTCCAGCTGCCGAAAAGAAGGACAAGCGTGTCCCATGGCCATGTGCTGATGACAATGCACCGCGTCCACGACCAGCACTGTTGCCCCCAGACACAGAGCCTGCTTGCCCTCTTTTATTGCCTCCTGACTGTCTGCCTCTCCTTGTTTGCCTTCCAGACATTCTAATAGATGGACTGCAGGGAGATGGGAAAAAAGCAATAAGGGCTACCTTCAGGTGTCCTTCTCTGTCCCTTGAAACAAGGACTTGCACAGTGAAAGAAACTGACACTCTCCCTACCTACAGTTTTCTGTCCCTAGAAAAAATGTTTTTTTTAAGCACAATATAGCACAAGGAGAATTCACTCACTGTCCTTCCAGGTCCCTGGAAACAAGGACTTGCACAGTGAAAGAAACTGACACTCTCCCTACCTACAGTTTTCTGTCCCTAGAAAAAAATGTTTTTTTTAAGCACAATATAGCACAAGGAGAATTCACTCACTGTCCTTCCAGGTCCCTGGAAACAAGGACTTACTTGCACAGTGAAAGAAACTGACACTCTCCCTACCTACAGTTTTCTGTCCCTAGAAAAAATGTTTTTTTTAAGCACAATATAGCACAAGGAGAATTCACTCACTGTCCTTCCAGGTCCCTGGAAACAAGGACTTGCACAGTGAAAGAAACTGACACTCTCCCTACCTACAGTTTTCTGTCCCTAGAAAAAATGTTTTTTTTAAGCACAATATAGCACAAGGAGAATTCACTCACTGTCCTTCCAGGTCCCTGGAAACAAGGACTTGCACAGTGAAAGAAACTGACACTCTCCCTACCTACAGTTTTCTGTCCCTAGAAAAAAAGTTTTTTTTAAGCACAATATAGCACAAGGAGAATTCACTCACTGTCCTTCCAGGTCCCTGGAAACAAGGACTTGCACAGTGAAAGAAACTGACACTCTCCCTACTGTGACAGCAGGAAGGTAAAGTCACCTGGTTGCATCCAGGGGGGTAGATATATTTCGCCCAGATTCAGGCTTTACGCCGACTTATACAACTAGGTGGAGAGTTGTATAAGCCCAGCTAAGGCTAGTGGGCTCATGGATGACTCATACCTCTAGGGAGAGTGTGGGGCGTCGTACAGACAGGGAGTTGATGAGACCAGCTGAAACTTGTCAGCTTATTTAGGCCTCTATAAGAACTCCCAGCTTCATTAGATGTTAGCTCATGCCTGGAACCAGACCTGTGTGGACTTCCTGGAGAGAGTGAACCCTTGTCCGGTGAGACAAAGCCTGTGTGGCTATTTGCTTGGACATTTAAAACCAGGGACTTAGGGACTAGGACAGCACTAGGCTGATCCCAGTTGTTAGTTAGGAAACCTGTATGTTTAGTCAGAGGTCAAGTTGACCAGGATTTAATTTGTTTATGTTTCTTTTGGCTTTGCTGTGTTTTGTCACTGTAAATAGAAAATAAACCGCACCTTTTTTTGATTTTGAAAACCACAACCTCCGTTTGCTGGGCCTGTTTTTGTGTGGGGAGCCCATCCCGGGGGTCACACACACCCGCTGCCAAGCTAACCCCCTCACAGTTGGTGGAGAATGCGGGCATGTGGATGCTTTGTCTCGAGTACATGAATGCCTGATTGCTGGTGTTCCAACCCCGAGGTTAAAACAAGAGGGGGGGGGTATGTGACAGCAGGAAGGTAAAGTCACCTGGTTGCATCCAGGGGGGTAGATATATTTCGCCCAGATTCAGGCTTTACGCCGACTTATACAACTAGGTGGAGAGTTGTATAAGCCCAGCTAAGGCTAGTGGGCTCATGGATGACTCATACCTCTAGGGAGAGTGTGGGGCGTCGTACAGACAGGGAGTTGATGAGACCAGCTGAAACTTGTCAGCTCATTTAGGCCTCTATAAGAACTCCCAGCTTCATTAGATGTTAGCTCATGCCTGGAACCAGACCTGTGTGGACTTCCTGGAGAGAGTGAACCCTTGTCCGGTGAGACAAAGCCTGTGTGGCTATTTGCTTGGACATTTAAAACCAGGGACTTAGGGACTAGGACAGCACTAGGCTGATCCCAGTTGTTAGTTAGGAAACCTGTATGTTTAGTCAGAGGTCAAGTTGACCAGGATTTAATTTGTTTATGTTTCTTTTGGCTTTGCTGTGTTTTGTCACTGTAAATAGAAAATAAACCGCACCTTTTTTTGATTTTGAAAACCACAACCTCCGTTTGCTGGGCCTGTTTTTGTGTGGGGAGCCCATCCCGGGGGTCACACACACCCGCTGCCAAGCTAACCCCCTCACACTACCTACAGTTTTCTGTCCCTAGAAAAAATGTTTTTTTTAAGCACAATATAGCACAAGGAGAATTCACTCACTGTCCTTCCAGGTCCCTGGAAACAAGGACTTGCACAGTGAAAGAAACTGACACTCTCCCTACCTACAGTTTTCTGTCCCTAGAAAAAATGTTTTTTTTAAGCACAATATAGCACAAGGAGAATTCACTCACTGTCCTTCCAGGTCCCTAGAAACAAGGACTTGCACAGTGAAAGAAACTGACACTCTCCCTACCTACAGTTTTCTGTCCCTAGAAAAAATGTTTTTTTTAAGCACAATATAGCACAAGGAGAATTCACTCACTGTCCTTCCAGGTCCCTGGAAACAAGGACTTGCACAGTGAAAGAAACTGACACTCTCCCTACCTACAGTTTTCTGTCCCTAGAAAAAATGTTTTTTTTAAGCACAATATAGCACAAGGAGAATTCACTCACTGTCCTTCCAGGTCCCTAGAAACAAGGACTTGCACAGTGAAAGAAACTGACACTCTCCCTACCTACAGTTTTCTGTCCCTAGAAAAAATGTTTTTTTTAAGCACAATATAGCACAAGGAGAATTCACTCACTGTCCTTCCAGGTCCCTGGAAACAAGGACTTGCACAGTGAAAGAAACTGACACTCTCCCTACCTACAGTTTTCTGTCCCTAGAAAAAATGTTTTTTAAGCACAATATAGCACAAGGAGAATTCACTCACTGTCCTTCCAGGTCCCTAGAAACAAGGACTTGCACAGTGAAAGAAACTGACACTCTCCCTACCTACAGTTTTCTGTCCCTAGAAAAAATGTTTTTTTTAAGCACAATATAGCACAAGGAGAATTCACTCACTGTCCTTCCAGGTCCCTGGAAACAAGGACTTGCACAGTGAAAGAAACTGACACTCTCCCTACCTACAGTTTTCTGTCCCTAGAAAAAATGTTTTTTTTAAGCACAATATAGCACAAGGAGAATTCACTCACTGTCCTTCCAGGTCCCTAGAAACAAGGACTTGCACAGTGAAAGAAACTGACACTCTCCCTACCTACAGTTTTCTGTCCCTAGAAAAAATGTTTTTTTTAAGCACAATATAGCACAAGGAGAATTCACTCACTGTCCTTCCAGGTCCCTGGAAACAAGGACTTGCACAGTGAAAGAAACTGACACTCTCCCTACCTACAGTTTTCTGTCCCTAGAAAAAATGTTTTTTTTAAGCACAATATAGCACAAGGAGAATTCACTCACTGTCCTTCCAGGTCCCTGGAAACAAGGACTTGCACAGTGAAAGAAACTGACACTCTCCCTACCTACAGTTTTCTGTCCCTAGAAAAAATGTTTTTTTTAAGCACAATATAGCACAAGGAGAATTCACTCACTGTCCTTCCAGGTCCCTGGAAACAAGGACTTGCACAGTGAAAGAAACTGACACTCTCCCTACCTACAGTTTTCTGTCCCTAGAAAATTTTTTTTTTTAAGCACAATATAGCACAAGGAGAATTCACTCACTGTCCTTCCAGGTCCCTGGAAACAAGGACTTACTTGCACAGTGAAAGAAACTGACACTCTCCCTACCTACAGTTTTCTGTCCCTAGAAAAAATGTTTTTTTTAAGCACAATATAGCACAAGGAGAATTCACTCACTGTCCTTCCAGGTCCCTGGAAACAAGGACTTGCACAGTGAAAGAAACTGACACTCTCCCTACCTACAGTTTTCTGTCCCTAGAAAAAATGTTTTTTTTAAGCACAATATAGCAGAAGGAGAATTCACTCACTGTCCTTCCAGGTCCCTGGAAACAAGGACTTGCACAGTGAAAGAAACTGACACCCTCCCTACCTACAGTTTTCTGTCCCTAGAAAAAATGTTTTTTTTTAAGCACAATATAGCACAAGGAGAATTCACTCACTGTCCTTCCAGGTCCCTGGAAACAAGGACTTGCACAGTGAAAGAAACTGACACTCTCCCTACCTACAGTTTTCTGTCCCTAGAAAAAATGTTTTTTTTTAAGCACAATATAGCACAAGGAGAATTCACTCACTGTCCTTCCAGGTCCCTGGAAACAAGGATTTGCACAGTGAAAGAAACTGACACTCTCCCTACCTACAGTTTTCTGTCCCTAGAAAAAATGTTTTTTTTAAGCACAATATAGCACAAGGAGAATTCACTCACTGTCCTTCCAGGTCCCTAGAAACAAGGACTTGCACAGTGAAAGAAACTGACACTCTCCCTACCTACAGTTTTCTGTCCCTAGAAAAAATGTTTTTTTTAAGCACAATATAGCACAAGGAGAATTCACTCACTGTCCTTCCAGGTCCCTGGAAACAAGGACTTGCACAGTGAAAGAAACTGACACTCTCCCTACCTACAGTTTTCTGTCCCTAGAAAAAAATGTTTTTTTTAAGCACAATATAGCACAAGGAGAATTCACTCACTGTCCTTCCAGGTCCCTGGAAACAAGGACTTGCACAGTGAAAGAAACTGACACTCTCCCTACCTACAGTTTTCTGTCCCTAGAAAAAATGTTTTTTTTAAGCACAATATAGCACAAGGAGAATTCACTCACTGTCCTTCCAGGTCCCTGGAAACAAGGACTTGCACAGTGAAAGAAACTGAGGCCTCGTACACACGACCGATTTTCTCGTCGTAAAAAACACGTCGTTTTTTTCGACGAGATTCTTGTTAAGCTTGTCGATTTTCTCGTCAAGCTTTCTATGCGTACACACTGTCATTTCCCAATTTCCTCGTGGTTCTCTGCGCTCACGTCCAGCACGTACGACGGCACTATAAAGGGGAAGATCTTTTTTCTTGGCGCCACCCCTTGGGCTGCTTTTGCTGATCTCGTGTTACCGCGTGTGAAGTAAAAGTTTGGGAAGAGACGATTCGCGCTTTTCAGTCTTCGTACTTTTCAGATCGTTTTCTGCCGTTCAGTTTGTGCTTGTGGGTTCGTATCTTGACTTTCAGGGCGTCTAGGCAGGTCGTATCTGTTTTACAGTGCGTTCTTGCCCGTTCGTTTCTGAATTTCAGTTCGTTATTCATAGGCCTTGCTGTTCTAAAGTGCGTTCTGTTCTGTACGTTCTGATTAGACGACCGTTTCCTAGCCATGTCGCCTGGACGTTCTCGTCGTCGAGTTCGTGCTGTGCGTGCGCTTGGTGTTGGTCTGCTTGTTTTGGACCAAGACCAGTCCATGAATGGTGTGAGGAGGAGTTCATGGACCAAGAATTGGTTGCTCCAGCGGGACCAATTCTGCCACATGCCTCTGCTGCGGGAGATCGTCGAGAATAATCCTGAGGACTACAGGAATTTTCTGAGGATGTCTGACCCCGTTTTTCAGGAACTGTTGGCTTTGGTGTCCCCCTATATTACCAGGAAGGACACCGTTATGCGGGAAGCCATCAGTGCTGAGCAGAGGCTCATCGCCACGTTGCGTTACCTGGCGACAGGGAGAAGTCTTCAGGACTTGAAGTTCACCACAGGCATCTCCCCCCAGGCTCTGGGCCTCATAATCCCAGACACCTGTTCTGCTATCTGTAGTACCACACACTTGGGACATATATCTCACCTGCTGCTGTTCCTGACCTCTGGGAGGCCAGCATCAGATTGTGTTCTGAAATGTGGGCCTTCTCAAGCTCCCAATTTTAGTGTCCACACAGGGTTGCTGTGTGCTCTGGGGTCCCTGGGATGCACAAATGGCAGCAGCTTCTCCAGCGCTGCCTTCTCTTTATTTAATTTATAAACATGAATAAATGTGTTTTTTGTTTAAGTTCATACTTGACTATGTGTATTTTTAAATAAAAAAAAACAAGCTTTGGAGTAAGCAGATACATTTGACTGACAATAAAAGGCACAGATATCACCCCCCCAAAAGAATAACTAAATCTGATTAGCTCAAAAACATGGTGTGAAATTTTAAAAATATAGATTAGAAAATTAAATGGGAGATCGCTATCAAAACATTGAGAAATTATAATTAACATCATTTTGAAAAATCTAACCATTTAAATTATTCCTAAAAACTTGCACGATATAATACACATAAATCTTATAAAGAGCAGCATGAAAAAGGTTAAAAATAAGGCATAACTCTGTGTGAATATCAGCAGCAAAAGAAGGTCTCTCGTTTTGATTAATGTAACATTCTAACGAAGAATTCAATGCAGAACATTTAAACGATGAAATATTTATGAGCGTGACGAATGTGCTCTCTCCATTACGAAGGCTTGTTTTACCAGAAGATGCGCTCCCGTCTCATAGTTGCTTGTGAGCATGCGCGCTTTTGGAAGAGTCGTAAAAGCATACACATGAACCATTTTCTCGTCACAAAACAGGCCGACGAGAAACACGACGAGGAAATCTGGACTCCTGACGAGAAAATAGAGAGCAGGTTCTCTATTTTCTCGTCGAGATTCTCGTCAAGTTTCTCGTCGTAAAACCATACACACGAACGTTTTTCTAGACAAAAAAACTCTCGCGGCACTTTTCTTGACTGTTTACGACGAGAAAATCGGTCGTGTGTACGAGGCCTGACACTCTCCCTACCTACAGTTTTCTGTCCCTAGAAAAAATGTTTTTTTTAAGCACAATATAGCACAAGGAGAATTCACTCACTGTCCTTCCAGGTCCCTGGAAACAAGGACTTGCACAGTGAAAGAAACTGACACTCTCCCTACCTACAGTTTTCTGTCCCTAGAAAAAATGTTTTTTTTAAGCACAATATAGCACAAGGAGAATTCACTCACTGTCCTTCCAGGTCCCTGGAAACAAGGACTTGCACAGTGAAAGAAACTGACACTCTCCCTACCTACAGTTTTCTGTCCCTAGAAAAAATGTTTTTTTTAAGCACAATATAGCACAAGGAGAATTCACTCACTGTCCTTCCAGGTCCCTGGAAACAAGGACTTGCACAGTGAAAGAAACTGACACTCTCCCTACCTACAGTTTTCTGTCCCTAGAAAAAATGTTTTTTTTAAGCACAATATAGCACAAGGAGAATTCACTCACTGTCCTTCCAGGTCCCTGGAAACAAGGACTTGCACAGTGAAAGAAACTGACACTCTCCCTACCTACAGTTTTCTGTCCCTAGAAAAAATGTTTTTTTTAAGCACAATATAGCACAAGGAGAATTCACTCACTGTCCTTCCAGGTCCCTAGAAACAAGGACTTGCACAGTGAAAGAAACTGACACTCTCCCTACCTACAGTTTTCTGTCCCTAGAAAAAATGTTTTTTTTAAGCACAATATAGCACAAGGAGAATTCACTCACTGTCCTTCCAGGTCCCTGGAAACAAGGACTTGCACAGTGAAAGAAACTGACACTCTCCCTACCTACAGTTTTCTGTCCCTAGAAAAAATGTTTTTTTTAAGCACAATATAGCACAAGGAGAATTCACTCACTGTCCTTCCAGGTCCCTAGAAACAAGGACTTGCACAGTGAAAGAAACTGACACTCTCCCTACCTACAGTTTTCTGTCCCTAGAAAAAATGTTTTTTTTAAGCACACTATAGCACAAGCACAAAACACACTGACACTCTCCCTACCTATCCTTCTCTTTCCCTAAACTAAAGGAATCCAGGTTAAGCAAGAAAGAAATAAAAGTCACTGTCCCTGCCTATGCTGCTCTATCCCTGCTCCGGAACACACTACACTAGGCCGCCGTGCTGGCGGCCTTTTATAGTGTGGGGCGTGTACTAAACACCCTCAGCAATAATTGGCCACAGGCATCCTGCCTGTGGCCAATCATTGCTCTCCTCGCTGCCGGCGCTGTGATTGGCCAAGCATGCGGGGTCACAGTGCATGCTTGGCCAATCACAGCGCCTGGATGACACTGCGATGGCGTAGTGCATTGTGGGCCGTTCGCGTCACTCGAATTTGGCGCGAACGGCCCAAATCGTTCGATCTTCGTCGAACGATCGAACAGCCGATGTTCGAGTCGAACGTATGTTCGACTCGAACACGAAGCTCATCCCTACTCAGTACACTGATGTAGTGGGGAGAGAAGAAGCAGAGGCAGATTCAGTTTATATATAGAAGAGAAAACTCTGTGTCAAAGCCCTGAGGGCAGCAGGGAGGAGAAAAGCTGGACTCAGAGGGGAGGGAGGGCAATGCTCAGCGAGGTGGGACAGGATGTGTATTAGAGGGTCTGAAAAACATTATCCTTCTAAAGAAAGTTACAAGTGTGTTTAGACCTGTCATAACCCCAGAAAACACAGTCAAAGTCATAATAATCCTAAGCACCGAGTTCAATACTGAAACGGTCAAGGTAAAAAATATATAAAAAAAGGAAAATAATACAATGTAATTAAACAAATAGAAAATAATAATACATGCACAAAGAAATGTAATTAGAAATGAACAGATTATTTAATAAAGAGCATTTCTGCCTCCATCAGATAAAAGCAAATTTGATGGTTTGTGTTTCTAATGCCCTGTACACACGATCGTTTTTCATGCCGTTAAAACTGCCATTTTAAAAAATGGCCCTGAAAAATGATCGTGTGTATGCTCCAGAGCATTTTTAACGACGTGAAAAACGGCCATTAAAAATTCCGGACATGCTCTCTTTTTTCACGTCTTTTTTTTTAACGACGTGAAAAATGATAGTGTGTATGCTTTAACGACGTGAAAAAAAACGCGCATGCTCAGAATCAAGTATGAGACGGGAGCGCTCGTTCTGGTAAAACTAGCGTTCGTAATGGAGATAGCACATTCATTACACAGTAACGGACTGAAAAGCGCGAATCGTCGCCCAAAAAACTTTACTAACATGAAGGGTGGCGCCATTCGAATGGAACTTCCCCTTTATAGGGCCGTCGTACGTGTTGAACGTCACTGCGCTTTGCTTGATCGTTTTTTTAAATGATGGTGTGTACGCAAGGCAGGCTTGAGAGGAAACATGAAAAAAAACGAGGAGAAAAACGTCGGTTTAAAAAATGACATTAAAAACGATCGTGTGTACGGGGCATAAGGATTCTGGTACTAGAAATCCAGCATGTTGCATGCACTAATGCTCGTAGATTGGGTAGCAATTCAACTCTTCTGTGCAAGGCTAATGCGACTGTGTTGTGAATACTGACACATGGTTCAGGGATTTAAACGACTTAGAATTACGTAACTATACCAAGGTGTAACCTATGCAGAGAAGAAGCGTAATGCCTGGTACATGTTAGTTTTTTTTCTTTCAAACCAGCGGGCTGAATAAAAAGAACACACCGGTCAGCGCTCGCAAATTTATGCTTGTTCGACAGAAGCTGGTCGTGTGATCAGCTTCTGTTGGACAGGGAGCTGTACACACAGGACAAATATCAAATGCTTTCTACTTTACTAGCTGATTTTGGACAATATTCGGCCTGTGTGTACAGGGCCTAAGAAAGATGGGTCGTGGAGTTGCCATTTATGTCACGAATTGCATAAAATTAACATTAATTCAGAAAACAAATTAACTTCTTGAAACCCTCTGGGTTTGCCTACAAACCAGAGAGGGGGTCTTCCCCTAGAATTGGTGTAGTATATAGGTCCCCCAGGACAGTCAAAGGATTATGATAAGCTGGTTGATGAGATAAATGACAATGAAGTGAGAGGTTTTAACTATGGGTGATCTTCAACACATCAGACATTATTAATATACAGGTGTAGCATTGCTCCCTTGGGAGTTGCTTAGAATTTCCAGCCCTCCTGACACACTAGTTTTAGACATGTTGTGTACACCTTTAAATAACACACTGACATAATGTGGATTGATTAGTTCTCTCTGGTTTTACGTGTTCAAGAGAAGAGTCTTATAACAGGGTATTAGTCAGCTAAGTCCTGGATAAATAAACAGCCAAGACTTAGTTATAAAGGTCCCTTAAGGCAATTAAATGACAGTTCGAAATCACAGATATAGAATATCAATGTACACAGAACAGACAATAAATTAATGAATCTCTAAGAAAGGCTACTGGTTGCTGTCTATATAATACCGCTGCTAAAGGGGAACCCCAGGCTGGCCTATTATACCTTTAATCCTAATGATAGATGTGGTAATATAGGTATTAGTAGTGTGTGCCTTTAAATAGCAATAGAATAGCAGTGTCCAAGATGCAAGGCCTTGTAATTATCTTCACCGGCAAGTTGGAGTTTAAAGAACAATAATTCTGAGTGTGGCACAGTGATATGTAGTCAAGGCAAAGCAGCTAAGCCTGGCCAGCAGTAATCCTTAAAGCAATTCTAGGTGTGAGGTGTCTGTATACAGTGTCTTGTGAAATATAAGGCAATTCCAGGTGTAAGGTGTCTATATACAGTGTCCTGTGAAATATGATGTGGCAGGGATTGAATTGGTGGGCAGATGCCCTCTCACCAAACTGGAGAACAGTGTAGGAACCTCCTGAAGAGCGATCCAAGTCGATTCTTCCTTCTGCAGAACAGGCAGAGATAACAGTCTGACTGCTGGGACCGTGAGTTGTCTGATCCTGCTATATACAGCAATGCTGCAATGGTGCCCCTCATGTAGCGTTGGACCCACCTGGGTCGGAGCTGGGATCACCATGTTGATGCGTGGTAGGCCGCAGTCCTCTCACACAGCAGCAGATGGGAGTCTACTTGATGAGATCTGGGAAGCAAGAGGACTTGGGCCTGGTCTGCTGACCCTTTTATAGCCTCTCCCAGAGCTTTTTCCCTGGAGCAGATGGCCTGCTGGGAGATGTAGTCCAGGGATAGTTCTGCTGATCAAGGATGTCTGTTCAGGAGACTACAGTTCCCACAATGCTCTCTGCTTGGCTCAGGAATATGATGCATGTAACCCGAGCCCAGCACTAGAGGAACACAGACACAGTCAAAGAAAGGAGAGGGTACGTCTACAGTACTAGATAACTGTAATCCGCTGTCAACTACATCCTTCCCCCACTTGAAAGTCTTTGGTCCCTGAAGACAGGACATAATCTTGTTACATTTTCTATTAATTAGTACATTTAAAGATATGCAACTAATTATTCTACTAATCAGAAGCTACAGTAGCAAACAACTGACTAATAGAGGGATTTCCAACAATAAACTATATACACCATCAGACAGAGTTATATCATTTTAATGATAGGCCAGTAATAAATTAGTGACCCACCCTGTAGTGTCAGAAGAATCAGAAGAGAAAGCTGGCACTTGGCTAGAACTGAGTTCATCAGAGCTTTCTCCAAGGGTGTCATATGTTAGTCTCCTAGGAGGACAGATTTTCTGCTTAAAGCCCCATACAGTCTATTAGATTTTCTGCTAATTTTTGTGTTCAGATTTACCAAAACCTTATAATATGAGGTCAAACCTTAAGAGTTTCAATTTGTATGCAATCAGGCAGGCCCTTGCACTACATGGTTTTGGTAAATCTGAAGACAAAAATCTGAAGAAAATCTAATAGTGTGTATGGGGTCTAAGTCTTTGTCAGGGCTGGGCTCAGCCCTTCCTTCTCAGAGCAGGCCATTCAGCTGTCGGTTAATTGCCAGCTCCAATCTTTTCCACAGTGACTCATCTGTTCGTCAGTCCTGCTGGTTACTTAAGCTGTTCAGTTCAGTTCCTCTCTGCCTTCGCCTTGGTCAACACATCCAGAGAATCTCTTCTGTGTACCTGTTGAAGACTTGTTTGGCTGACGTCCCTTCTGGTTCCTGATCCTGCTTGCTGTTCCACTACGCTGATTCTCCAGTTTACTGATTTCCCTGGCCTGTTCTGAAGTACGCTAATCTATGGCTCCCTGACATCCTGGCTTGTCTATCTGTTCGGTTACCGAACTCTGGCTATGATTTGACTATGTTGCTAAGGAGACATGGAAAACATTAGAGATACGCATATTAGAAGGAAGGTCTAAAGCGTAAGCCATTGGGTTAATCCTGCAGAGAATACGAAAAGGCCCAATAAACCAAGGTGCCAACTTCAGTGAGGGAAAACAGAGTCAGAGGTTGCGAGATGACAGCCAGACCCTGTCCTCAACCTTTAGGAAGGCGCATGCAGGCGTCTGCGGTCAACATGGAGTCTGTACCTATCATTGGCATGTCGCAAAGCCTCCTGGACTTGTGCCCAAGTGGAACAAAGACCACGAAGATGCGCCTCTAATGCAGGGATGCTCTGCGTAACAAATGAGTCAGGCAACATGGAGGGTTGGAAACCATAGTTTGCCATAAACAGGGACAATCGGGAAGCAGAATTCAAGGCACTATTGTGAGCAAACCCCGCCCAAGGTAAGAGGTCGGACCAGTTGTTATGATGGTCAGAAATATAGCAACATAGAATCTGCTCCAAGGACTGATTGGCTCGTTCTGCAGCCCCATTAGACTGCGGGTGATACGCAGAGGAGAAAGATAGCTGAATTCCCAACTGTGCACAAAAGGCTCGCCAGAACCGAGACACAAACTGACTACCCCTGCCTGAGACAATCACCTTGGGTAGCCCATGTAAGCGAAAGATCTCCCGATCAAAAATGGAAGCCAGTTCCTTAGATGTGGGCAACTTCTTAAGTTGAATACAATGAGACATCTTCGAGAACCAATCGACCACCATAAGGATAACTGTGTTGCCCTGAGAATTGGGTAACTTCACAATGAAATCCATGGACAGGTGGTTCCAAGGCCTCTCTCCATGGGGTATGGATTGTAGGAGGCCCACTGGAAGGTGCCGTGGTGTCTTACTCTGAGCACACATAGAACAAGCAGCTACGAAGGCTGCTACATCAGCATGTAGACTAGGCCGCCAGAATTGTTGGGAAATGGCCCAAAAGAGTTGATTCCTCCCAGGGTGGCCAGCAGCCTTTGGAGAATGGTAAGTCTGGAGCATGGCAGTACGGAGACTCTCGGGGACAAAGCAGCAGTCACAAGGTTTCTCAGGAAGAGCATGGACCTGAGCACCAAGAATTTTGTCACCCAATGGAGAAGTGAGACTGGTGCGAACCGTAGCCAGAATACGATTAGGAGAAATCACAGGAACAGGAACCTTCCATCTTGGAAGTGAAGGAATATTGTTGCGACAAAGCGTCAGCCCTTACATTCTTAGTACCGGGTAAGAATGAGACAATGTAATTGAAACATGACAAGAAAAGAGCCCATCGCGCCCTTCTGGGAGAGAGGCGTTTAGCCTCAGACAAGAATGTGAGATTCTTATGGTCAGTAAGAATGAGAACCAGCACAGTGGTACCTTCGAGGGGATGCCTCCATTCTTTCGGCCGTTCGATCGTTTGACGAAGATCGAACATTAGGGGCCGTTCGCAACAAATTCGAGCGGCGCGTCACGGCCTATAATGCACTGCGTCATCGCAGTGCATTGCTGGCTGATGATTGGCCAAGCATGCACTATGACCCGCATGCTTTGGCCAATCATTGCGCCGTCAGCACAGAGAGACATAATTGGGCAAAGGCAGGGTGCCTTTGGCCAATCATGGCTCAGGGGATTAAGTACACGCCCCACACTATATAAGCCAGCCTGCACGTCGGCTTTGTGTAGTGTGTTGCGGCGTTGAGAGAGAGAGAGAGAGAGAGTGTCATTTAGTTTCATTTAGATAGATTGAGCAGGCAGGCGATTTAGTTGGCTAGATTGAGCAGGCAGTTGATTCAGTTAGCTCCAGTATATTTAGTATATATATCAGGGCCGGCCCTACCATGGGACCCGATGGGACCATTGTCCCAGGCGGCAGGTTCTGAGGGGCGGCACATTGACGCCCATAAATACAGTAATCCCGCCCAATCGGGCTCCACTACGCCCACCCGCTCCGCTCTTCATCCCACTATGTGGATGGCCCAGCGCCGCTGCTATTAGAAGCATTGGCAGACCATTCGCTGCCATAACCGCACAGCTGGCCGCCCGCCCATCCTCTCCACGGCTCCCCCCCATGCTGCTGACGAGAAAGTCAGCTGACGAACAACAGCGTAAAGGGGGAGGAGCTTTCGGCTGAGCAGAGACCCCATGATGGAAGAGGGATCGCTATAGGCGCGGCTGACACTGAGAGAAAGTAAGTGTCACTAATCCCATCTCCACCACCCCTGCCTGTTTCTAACCTCCCCTACCACCTCTGCCTGTGTCTAATCCCCCTGCCTGTGTCTAACCCCCCTACCACCCCTGCCTGTTTCTAACCTCCCCTACCACCCCTGCCTGTGTCTAACCCCCCTACCACCCCTGCCTGTGTCTAATCCCCCCTACCACCCCTGCCTGTGTCTAATCCCCCCTACCACCCCTGCCTGTGTCTAATCCCCCCTACCACCCCTGCCTGTGTCTAATCCCCCCTACCACCCCTGCCTGTGTCTAATCCCCCTACCACCCCTGCCTGTGTCTAATCCCCCCTACCACCCCTGCCTGTGTCTAATCCCCCCTACCACCCCTGCCTGTGTCTAACCCCCCTACCACCCCTGCCTGTGTCTAATCCCCCCTACCACCCCTGCCTGTGTCTAACCTCCCTACCACCCTTGCCTGTGTCTAACCCCCCTACCACCCCTGCCTGTGTCTAATCCCCCCCTACCACCCCTGCCTGTGTCTAATCCCCCCTACCACCCCTGCCTGTGTCTAATCCCCCTACCACCCCTGCCTGTGTCTAATCCCCCTACCACCCCTGCCTGTGTCTAATCCCCCTACCACCCCTGCCTGTGTCTAATCCCCCCTACCACCCCTGCCTGTGTCTAATCCCCCTACCACCCCTGCCTGTGTCTAATCCCCCTACCACCCCTGCCTGTGTCTAACCCCCCTACCACCCCTGCCTGTGTCTAATCCCCCTACCACCCCTGCCTGTGTCTAATCCCCCCTACCACCCCTGCCTGTGTCTAATCCCCCTACCACCCCTGCCTGTGTCTAATCCCCCTACCACCCCTGCCTGTGTCTAACCCCCCTACCCCCCCTGCCTGTGTCTAACCTCCCCTCCCCCCTCACCACAACCGCCGCTGCCTCTGTCTGAACCCCACCACCACTATTACGTGGAAATCTGACTTCCTAATAAATGTAATTTTGTTTTTTATTGTCATAATATAAAATAATACATGTGGGGGCCTTTTGGTGGGCGTGATTATTATTATTATTATTATTTTTTTTTTTGGGGGGGCGGTAGGGAGGAGGGGGGCAGCATTTTGATCCTGGGCCCAGGCAGCACAATGTCTTGGGCTGGCCCTGATATATATATATATGCATTTCAGGCTTTGTATATATGTATATGTGTGTGTATGTGTATATATATATATATATATATATATATATATATATATATATATATATTGTGACAGCAGGAAGGTAAAGTCACCTGGTTGCATCCAGGGGGGTAGATATATTTCGCCCAGATTCAGGCTTTACGCCGACTTATACAACTAGGTGGAGAGTTGTATAAGCCCAGCTGAGGCTAGTGGGCTCATGGATGACTCATACCTCTAGGGAGAGTGTGGGGCGTCGTGCAGACAGGGAGTTGATGAGACCAGCTGAAGCTTGTCAGCTCATTTAGGCCTCTATAAGAACTCCCAGCTTCATTAGATGTTAGCTCATGCCTGGACCCAGACCTGTGTGGACTGTCTAGGGAGAGTGAACCCTTGTGCGGTGAGACAAAGCCTGTGTGGCTATTTGCTTGGACATTTAAAACCAGGGACTTAGGGACTAGGACAGCACTAGGCTGATCCCAGTTGTTAGTTAGGAAACCTGTATGTTTAGTCAGAGGTCAAGTTGACCAGGATTTATTTTGTTTATGTTTCTTTTGCTTTGCTGTGTTTTGTCACTGTAAATAGAAAATAAACCGCACCTTTTTGATTTTGAAAACCACAACCTCCGTTTGCTGGGCCTGTTTTTGTGTGGGGAGCCCATCTCGGGGGTCACACACACCCGCTGCCGAGCTAACCCCCTCACAGTTGGTGGAGAACCAGTGGCAGTTTTTTTTTAAGCCAGCATGGAGGAGATACTGAAGCAGCTGGCTCTAGCAAATGCCAATCAACAGCAGACAAATGCAGGTTTGCAAAAGAGCCTTGCAGCTCAACAACAGAACTTCGCAGCGCAGCAGCAAGCTCATCAACAGAGCCTTGCAGCCCAGCAGCAGACAAACGCAACTTTGCAACAGAGTCTGGAGGCTCAGCAACAAGCCCAGCAGCAATCTGAGGCCCGCTTCATAGACCTGTTGCAGAAGCAAGAGCAGAGACTACAACAACAGATGGAAGCAGCAATGCAGCAACGTCCGCAGACCAGTGAGGAAAGCCGTCCCACTAATACCGCGTCCTTTGGGGTGAGTCGTTTATTGACAAAAATGACTGAAGAGGATGATCCAGAGGTATTTTTGACCACATTTGAAAGGACCGCTGAAAGAGAAAAGTGGCCTGAGGAGCAGTGGGCTGGACTGGTGGCTCCTCTGTTAACTGGTGAATCGCAGAAAGCTTACTATGACCTAGAGCCTAACCAAGCAAAAGACTATGCGATGCTAAAAGCTGAAATATTGGCAAGGCTGGGTGTCACCCAGGCTGTCCGGGCTCAGCGTGTGCATAACTGGACTTTCCAGCTTGGAAAACCCCCCAGGTCTAAAATGTATGATCTCATTCACCTGAGCAGAAAGTGGCTACAGCCAGAGACTTTGTCCGCACCAAAGATTGTGGAACGTGTTGTAATGGATCGGTTTTTGAGAGCTCTTCCTACTGCCATCCAAAAGTGGGTAAGCCATGGAGACCCAGAGACGGCCGATGGTCTTGTGGATCGTGTGGAGAAATACTTGGCTACAGAGAACCTGACGGCCTCTTCCAGAGACACTCGGACTTTCCACCCTAAGACCAGACCATCCCCAGGGGCGGATAAGAGGATTCCAAGGGGTGAGGGTGGAGAGAGTGAGAGGGTGGGAGCTCTACCCCAAGTTTGGCGAGAACAGCCTGGGAAATCAGCGGCTCAAGAGGCCGCAAGAAGGATCGTTTGCTACCGCTGCCGGCAAGCGGAACATATTGCAGCCAATTGCCCGGTTGTGGAGGAACCCATGCAGTGTGACTTTCTGACGGGCAGACGTCAGTCGCTGTGTGCGACAGTCGCATGCACTGCCATTCGAGGAACTGAGAAACATTTATGCAAAATGTGTGTTAATGGTAGAAATGTTGTGGTATTGCTGGATTCAGGTAGCCTTGTGACCCTGATAAAGGCTGAGTTAGTTAAAACAGAGGTCTCTGGGAATAGCAAGGTAGCTGTTATTTGTGTGCATGGGGACACCCGAGAGTATCCAGTGACTACAGTGTGTTTCGAGACCCCCAAAGGTACCCTCTCTCATCCAGTGGGCTTAGTATCTCAGTTACCGCATGACGCCATTGTGGGAAGGGATTTTCCGAAGTTCTGGGAACTGTGGGATGATCCTGAGCCCCCCACTGGTGCCCCTATGTACCAGGAATGTGATAGCCAGAACTCCCCTGAGAGTGGTGAGGACTCTCCGGAATTTCCCTTATCAGTATTGGCAGGGGAGACTCAAGAAACTGGAGAGGAGCCCACCTCCTCAGACGAAAACCTACCGTCTGTGGAGTTTTCTGATCTTGAGGTTCACAGGGAAAACTTTGCCACAGAACAGTTGAAAGACCCCGCCCTAATAAAGGCACGGGAAAACGTAGTGGAAATAGATGGCGAGTTAGTGAACCCAGATAATACCTGCACTTACCCATACTTCAGCGTAGAGAAGGACCTACTGTATCGGGTGGCAAAAAGGGCAGAAGAAACCGTTGAGCAGCTTGTGGTGCCCAAACCTTACAGGAAGTTGGTGTTGGAGTTGGCCCATGGGCACATTCTTGGAGGTCATCTGGGGACAGAGAAAACCCGAGAGAGGGTATTACAGAGATTCTATTGGCCGGGGGTGATGAAGGACATAGAAAATTATTGTTCCTCCTGCCCTGTGTGTCAGAGGTCGGCCCCGATGCCACATTTCCGTAGCCCGCTGGTCCCTCTACCCATCATTGAGGTCCCGTTTGAGAGGATCGCCATGGATTTGGTAGGTCCTATAATCAAGTCCGCTAGGGGGCACCAGTACATATTAGTTATAATGGACTATGCCACCCGTTATCCAGAAGCGATCCCTCTCCGAAATACCTCGGCCAAAACCATAGCCAAAGAGCTATCTCTTGTGTTTAGCCGGGTGGGTATTTGTAAAGAACTGCTTACGGACCAAGGTACACCCTTTATGTCCCGGGTTATGAAGGAGCTGTGTAAATTGTTCAAAGTGACGCAATTACGTACATCTGTGTATCACCCCCAAACCGATGGGCTGGTTGAAAGGTTCAACAAAACCCTAAAACAAATGTTGAAGAAAGTGGTGGATAGAGATGGAAAGGATTGGGACTGTCTACTTCCTTATCTGATGTTTGCTATTAGGGAGGTGCCCCAATCCTCTACGGGATTCTCCCCCTTTGAGTTACTGTATGGGAGACACCCAAGAGGGCTGTTGGATATTGCCAAGGAAACTTGGGAAAGTGAGAGTTCTCCCCACAGGAGTGTGATTGAGCATGTCGCCCTGATGCAAGACCGAATTGCACAGGTAATGCCCATCGTGAAGGAACATTTGGCCCAAGCGCAGTTAGCACAGCAGAGAGTGTACAACCGTGGAGCCAAGACCCGTACCTTTTCCCCGGGGGATAGGATACTGGTACTTGTCCCTACGGTTGAAAGTAAATTCCTTGCCAAATGGCAAGGCCCCTACGAGATAATGGAAAAAGTGAGCGAAGTGAATTACAAGGTCAGACAACCAGGAAGGCGAAAGCCCGAACAGATCTATCACGTTAATCTGTTGAAAGCCTGGAGGGATAGAGAGTCCCTAGTCGCAGACACTTGGTCACCAGCTCAAACTGGTTGCGTGATTCCTGAGGTTGGAATAGCAGCCACCTTGTCACAACCCCAACAACAGGAGGTTAAGGAGTTTGTGCTTCGCAACAAGGAGGTATTCTCTGAGCTGCCGGGACAAACATCTGGGGTAGAGCATGACATCATTACCCCGCCCGGTGAAAGGGTGAAGTTAAAACCCTATCGGATCCCAGAGGCCCGACGGGAGGCAATACGGGAGGAAGTACAGAAAATGCTGAACTTAGGGGTGATAGAGGAGTCCCAAAGTGATTGGTCTAGTCCCATTGTGTTGGTGCCTAAACCGGATGGGAGCTGGCGATTTTGTAACGATTTTCGTCAGTTGAACAAAGTTACAAAATTTGACACCTACCCCATGCCACGTATAGATGAGTTGATCGACCGGCTGGGAACAGCCCGATACATGACGACTCTTGACCTCACAAAAGGGTATTGGCAAATCCCCCTGGCCAAGTCGGCCAAAGAGAAAACCGCATTTGTAACCCCAGACGGGGCGTTCCAATATAAAAGAATGCCGTTCGGGTTACAGAATGCGCCGGCCACATTCCAGCGGAAAATGGACCAGATGCTGAGGCCCCATCGGAAGTATGCTGGGGCTTACCTGGATGACATAATTGTCCATAGCACAGATTGGGCCTCACATCTGCCAAAAGTGCAAGCAGTCCTGGACTCTGTTCGGGAAGCGGGGTTTACGGCTAACCCCAAGAAGTGTACCATTGGGCAGGAGGAGGCCAAATATCTTGGGTACACCATTGGGAGGGGAGTAATAAAACCCCAACTCAACAAAGTCGAGGCCATCCAGAGTTGGCCACGTCCCAACAGCAAGAAGCAGGTACGAGCCTTTCTGGGAATCGCTGGGTATTATCGGCGATTCATTCCCCACTTTGCTTCTAAGGCTGTGCCCCTAACCAACCTGATGAAGGGGAAAGGGTCGGTCATGATTAAATGGACCCCCGAGGCTGAGGCAGCATTCCAATTCTTGAAACAAGCCTTATGTAGCCAGCCAGTGTTGTACTCACCCGACTTCTCTAAAGACTTTGTCGTACAAAGTGATGCGTCAGATGTGGGGTTAGGAGCAGTATTGTCCCAGGTCTGGAACGGGGAAGAGCACCCAGTCATTTACCTCAGCAGGAAGTTGAAGTCCCATGAGGTAAATTACGCCACCGTTGAAAAGGAGTGTTTAGCGGTGAAGTGGGCTCTAGATTCCCTTCGGTACTACCTGCTAGGTAGGCACTTTGACATGGTTACGGATCACGCTCCGTTAAAGTGGATGGCTCAAAACAAGGAAACAAATAGAAGAGTGAATAGGTGGTTCCTGGCCCTCCAGGAATTCAACTTCACAGTAAAGCATCGCCCTGGCGTTCAAATGGGGAATGTGGATGCTTTGTCTCGAGTACATGAATGCCTGATTGCTGGTGTTCCAACCCCGAGGTTAAAACAAGAGGGGGGGGGTATGTGACAGCAGGAAGGTAAAGTCACCTGGTTGCATCCAGGGGGGTAGATATATTTCGCCCAGATTCAGGCTTTACGCCGACTTATACAACTAGGTGGAGAGTTGTATAAGCCCAGCTGAGGCTAGTGGGCTCATGGATGACTCATACCTCTAGGGAGAGTGTGGGGCGTCGTGCAGACAGGGAGTTGATGAGACCAGCTGAAGCTTGTCAGCTCATTTAGGCCTCTATAAGAACTCCCAGCTTCATTAGATGTTAGCTCATGCCTGGAACCAGACCTGTGTGGACTGTCTAGGGAGAGTGAACCCCTGTGCGGTGAGACAAAGCCTGTGTGGCTATTTGCTTGGACATTTAAAACCAGGGACTTAGGGACTAGGACAGCACTAGGCTGATCCCAGTTGTTAGTTAGGAAACCTGTATGTTTAGTCAGAGGTCAAGTTGACCAGGATTTATTTTGTTTATGTTTCTTTTGCTTTGCTGTGTTTTGTCACTGTAAATAGAAAATAAACC
This sequence comes from Rana muscosa, assembly GCA_029206835.1. Classification (NCBI taxonomy): domain Eukaryota; kingdom Metazoa; phylum Chordata; class Amphibia; order Anura; family Ranidae; genus Rana; species Rana muscosa. The sequence continues at coordinate 206,802,675 of CM055121.1, read as the reverse complement.
GCACCTTTTTGATTTTGAAAACCACAACCTCCGTTTGCTGGGCCTGTTTTTGTGTGGGGAGCCCATCTCGGGGGTCACACACACCCGCTGCCGAGCTAACCCCCTCACAATATATATATATATATATATATATATATATATATATATACTGTATACAGTTTAGCTAGATCTCACTGCAGAGCGTTCCTGGTGTACTGTTCCTAATATACTATAGGCAGGCAGTTGATTCAGTTAGCTGCAGTATATTTAGTACTGTATCCTGTGCACGGTGTGCAGCTAGATCTCACTGCAGACCAATGCCATTCCTGTTGTTCTCATCCTAATATACTACAGGCAGGCAGTTGATTCAGTTAGCTGCAGTATATAAAGTACTGTATCCTGTGCACAGTGTGCAGCTAGATCTCACTGCAGACCATTCCTGTTGTTCTCCTCCTAATATACTACAGGCAGGCAGTTGATTCAGTTAGCTGCAGTATATTCAATATATATTTATACATCCCAGCTTTGTGCAGCTGCATCTCACTGCAGGCCATTCCTGGTGTACCTATTCAAATACATCAAATACAGTATGTCTGGAAAGCCAACAAGGAGAGGCAGACACTCACAGGCCACTAAAAGAGGGCAAACAGGTTCTGTGTCTAGAGCCAACAGTGCTGGTCATGGACAATGTGCATCCTCAGCACGTGGCCGTGGGGCACGCTCGTCCTTTTTTCCGGCAGCTGGTCGTGTTGAGCCACAACATGCAGAAGAGTTGGTAGAGTGGATGACCAAGCCGTCCTCATCCTCCTCATTCTGTCACCCAGGCTCAGAGTACCTTGGCTGCCACTGCAGGTGCCAAAGCGGCCTATTCCATCGGCTCAAGGCCATCAGTTACTCCTTCCCTAGCCCCACCATCATGCACGGAGGAGTCCCCGAACTGTTCGACCACAGTGTTGGGTACATGCTGCAGGAGGATGCGCAGCGTTTTGAAGGCTCCAATGATGGTACCCAGCTTGAGGAAGGCAGTAACGTGAGCCCAGAGAGAGGGGGTGCCCAAGAAGGACAACAAACTGGCAGTCATGTTCCTCCCAGCTGCAGCATCTGCCAGGTTTACTCCAGTGACGAGGGGGGAGGGGATGATGAGGTCACTGACTCTACGTGGGTGCCTGATAGGAGAGAGGAGGAGGAAGAGGAGGAGGCACATCTCCAACGAGGCAGGATGCCCTCCAGGGGCCAGCTTAAGGGCAGCCAACCAACTGCATCACACCGCAGAGCTCCGCATGTGCAGGGCGCTGCTGACTCTGCGCGGTTTTCCAAAAGTTCTTTGGTGTGGGCCTTTTTTGACACGTGTGCAGCAGATCGCACCATTGCTGTTTGCAACATATGTCTGAAGCGTATCAAGCGCGGCCAAAACAGAAGCCGCTTGGGCACCACATGCTTGACCAGACATATGTCGAACTCCCATGCAGTCCGTTGGCAAGCGTACTTAAAAGACCCACACCAAAGAACAAAGCGGACCTCTCCTTGCTCATCATCAGCTGGGATCTCCAACCCCACTATACCTTCAGTCCTCTCAGAAACCTGCACTGAGAGAAATGAAGGTGTAGAATTAGGTGTGCCACTGCCAAGTACTAGCGGGCAATCTGCTATCGCTACACCAACGTCCGATTGTAGCAGGCAAATTTCCCTACCCCAGTTGCTAAACTGGCGAAAGAAATTCGCTCCCAGCCATCCACATGCCCGGTTGAATGCTAGCTTGGCTAAATTGCTAGCACTCCAACTGCTGCCTTTTCAGCTGGTAGACTCTGCCCCCTTTTTTGTGAATTTGTGGAATGTGCGGTACCTCAGTGGCAGGTTCCCAAATGGCACTTTTTTCACGGAAAGCGATTCCGGCTCTCTACAGGCATGTGGAAAACAATGTCTTTGCCTCGCTGGACAGGGCGGTCAGCTGTAAGGTGCATATTACCGCTGACTCATGGTCCAGCAGGCATAGACAGGGACGTTACCTATCTTTCACGGCGCACTGGGTGACTCTGCTGGCAGCTGGGAAGGATGCAGGACAGGGTATAGTATTGTTGGGGCTTGTTCCGCCACCACGCCTCCAAAATGCTACTAGTGGTGATTCTGACACACCTCTCTCCTCCACCCCCTCCTCTTCTTCTTCCTCCATGGCCTCTTTCTCTTTTTCTAGATTTGTCCTCGGAACCAGCTGTGCTCTGTAGGCGTTAAAGGGGCTACGCAAGCCCTCAGGCAAAAAGATGCCATGCGGTGCTTGAGCTGGTGTGCTAGGGGGACAGGAGCCACACTGGGGCAGAGATTCTGTCAGCTTTGCAGGGGCAGGCTCAGAGGTGGTTGACGCCACGCCAGCTTCAGCCAGGAATGGTGGTTTGCGACAATGGCACCAACCTCCTCTCCGCCCTCCGACAGGGACACCTGAACCATGTGCCCTGTTTGGCTCACATCCTTAATTTGGTGGTGCAGCGGTTCTTGTGCAGGTACCCGGGCTTACAGGATCTCCTGAGGCAGGCAAGGAAAGTCTGTGTGCATTTCTGCTGGTCATATAATGCCAGTGCTCGGCTGGCTGACCTCCAAAAGGAATACAACCTGCCCAAGAACCGCCTAATCTGTGACATAACCACCAGATGGAACTTAACGTTGGCCATGCTGCAGCGGCAGCACATGCAGCAGAGGGCCATCAATGAGTACCTGTGTGACTATGGCACTTGGAGCTTTGCTTTTTTTCACCAGGCCAGTTGCTCATGATCAAGAATGCATGCACTGTCATGTCACCATTTGAGGAGGCCACGAGGATGGTGAGCAGTGACAGTTCATGCATCAGTGATACTGTCCCCCTTGTGTACCTGTTGGAGCACACGCTGCGTGGAATAATGGACAGGGCACTTGAGGCAGAACAGAAGGAGGAAGAGGAGGACTTCCTTACCTCTCAAGGCCCCCTTTATCCAGACAGTGTTCCTGCGGGCCCGCTGATCACACAGGAAGAGGAGGAGGAGGAGGAGGATGTGTCAGCATGGAGGTGGAGCCTAGCACTCAGCATCAGCAGCAGTCTTCAAGGGATCGTTTACAGTCCCCAGAAACCCATGGACTTGTACTTGGCTGGGAGGAGGTGGCTGCAGATCTTGTCGCCCTTAGTGTCCCAGAGGACTCCGGACCGATTGCCTCAGCAAACCTATGCTGCATGGCCTCCCTGATCCTGCAAAGCCTGCGAAAGTCCCTCGGATTCGTGTGATCAAGGAGAGGGATCATTACTGGCTGGCAACCCTTCTTGATCCACGTTACAAGGGTAATGTTGCGGAACTTATCCTGCCGTCGCAGAGGGAGCAGAGGATGAAACATCTTTGGGAGGCCTTGCAGAAAGGTTTGTGCAACGCGTTTCCAGAGCCTGGGAGGTTACAATTTCCTGGTCCTGGACAACAAGTTGCTGAGGTTCGGTCAGTCACAGAAGGAGCGGTGGAGAAGGTGGCCATCTGACCGATGCGTTCCCACAATTTTTTAGTCCGCAGCCCCAAGATCTGATCGGTTCCAGCAACCATCGCCAGCATCGGATTTACATGGTGCAGGAATACCTAGGGGCAAGATCAGACTTGGACATGTTTCCAATCGAAAATCCACTGGGTTACTGGGTCTTGAGGATGAATCACTGGAGCTTGCACAGTATGCAATTGAGCTACTGGCCTGTCCTGCATCCAGCGTTCTTTCAGAATGCACATTCAGTGCTGCTGGTGGCTTTGTAACCGAATCACATGGTGTGCCTGTCCACCGACTCGGTTGATCGTCTCACCTTCATAAAAATTGATGTAACCGATTATTATTTTTTATGAATGAGATCCCTTCAAGACTGCCTATGCTGATTGCTGAGTAACTATCCTGTTATGCTGAGTGACTATCCTATTCCTCCTCAATGGTCATGTTGATATTTTTGGTTCTGGGCCCAATTTTTCTGCCCCTTTAACGGGGGCGTGTATAATTTAAATTTTTGCTGTAATATTTTGCAGCAGGGCTCATTCCTGCGTTTAAATAGAGTATCTGTGAGGGGTTGCAGTGTTGTGGCACCAGCACCAGTGCCTAAAGCCCAATTTTTCTGCCCCTGTTTAACAGGGACGTGTATAATTACATTTTTTGCTGTAATATTTTGCAGAAGGGCTCATTCCTGCACTCAAATAGAGTATCTGTGAGGGGTTGCAGTGTTGTGGCACCAGCACCAGTGCCTAAAGCCCAATTTTTCTGCCCCTGTTTAACAGGGACGTGTATAATTAAATTTTTTGCTGTAATATTTTGCAGCAGGGCTCATTCCTGCACTCAAATAGAGTATCTGTGAGGGGTTGCAGTGTTGTGGCACCAGCACCAGTGCCTAAAACCCAATTTTCTTCCCCTGTTTAACCACTTAAGCCCCGGACCATTTTGTAGCTAAAGGACCAGGCCCCTTTTTGCGATTCGGCACTGCGTCGCTTTAACTGACAATTGCGCGGTCGTGCGACGTGGCTTCCAAACAAAATTGGCATTCTTTTTTTCCCACAAATAGAGCTTTCTTTTGGTGGTATTTGATCACCTCTGCGATTTAAATTTTTTGCGCTATAAACAAAAATAGAGCGACAATTTCGAAAAAAATGCAATATTTTTTACTTTTTGCTATAATAAATATCCCCAAAAAATATATAAAAAAACATATTTTTTCCCTCACTTTAGGCTGGTACGTATTCTTCTCCATATTTTTGGTAAAAAAATCGCAATAAGCGTTTATTGATTGGTTTGCGCAAAAGTTATAGCGTCTACAAAATAAGGGATAGTTTTATGGCATTTTTATTAATAATTTTTTTTTTTTTTACTAGTAATGGCGGCGATCAGTGATTTTTATCGTGACTGCGACATTATGGCGGAAACATCGGACACTTTTGACACCATTTTGGGACCAAATGCACTGATTACTGTGAAAATGACACTGGCAGTGAAGGGGTTAACCTGTAGGGGGCGCTGAAGGGGTTAAGTGTGACCTAATGTGTAATTCTTACTGTGTGGGGGCGTGGCTTGGCGTGTGACGTCACTGATCGTCGTTCCCTATGACAGGGAACAGACGATCAGTGACAGTCTCACTAGGAAGCACGGGGAGAGGTTTGTTTACTCCCCGTTCTTCAGCTCTGTGACCCGATCGCTGGACACCGGCCGGCGATCAGGTCCCGCGGGCGTGGTCACGGAGCTCAGGACCAGGTCGCGAGCACGACCTATGGCTGGGCTTCTTAAAGAGGACGTACCTGTACGTGCTTGTGCCCAGTCGTGCCATTCTGCCGACGTATATGTACAGGCGGCGGTCCTTAAGTGGTTAACAGGGGCGTGTATAATTTAAATTTTTGCTGTAATATTTTGCAGCAGGGCTCATTCCTGTGCTCAAATAGAGTATCTGTGAGAGGTTGCAGTGTTTTGGCACCAGCACCAGTGCCTAATGCCCAATTTTTCTGCCCCTGTTTAACAGGGGCGTGTAATTACAATTTTTGATCTAATATTTCACAGCAGGGCCCGTTCCTGCGCCCACCAAGAGTAACTGTGAGGGCTTACAGTGTTGTGGCACCACCACCAAAGACCCAATTTTTCTGCCCCTGTTCAACAGGGCCATGTAATTACAATTCTTGTTATAATATTTCACAGCAGGGCCCGTTCCAGCGCCCACCAAGAGTAACTGTAAGGACTTACAGTGTTGTAGCACCAGCACCACCACCACCACCAACGGCCAAATTTTTCTGCCACTGTTCAACAGGGGCATGTAATTACAATTCTTGATATAATAGTTCACAGCAGGGCCTGTTCCAGCACCCACCAAGAGTAACTGTGAGGGCTTACAGTGTTCTGGTACCACCAACCCCTAAGGTAGAGTGACCAGACATCCACGGTTTCCAGGAACAGTCCCCGGATTGAGGACACTGTCCCCGGACCAAGTCTGCCCCCGGTATTGTCCCCGGATTGGATTTGAACAGGGGCTTGGGCAATTTCAAAGACAGTCAGTGCAAAATTAAAAAAAAAAATTCTGAATTACACACCCCCGCTCCTACTAGCTTAGGGGGGTGTATTTTTTCCATTATCTGTGCCCCTTTCTGTTGATCATGTGCTGGTCGGAGCAGAGGGAATATTTCTTCAGTTTCGGGCGCATGCCCATTCAGCTCCGCTCGCATGTTCTTCTGCCTTGGCTCAAGTCCCGGCCAGCCGTCTGCTTATCTCCTTGCCTTCCCTGGCGGAGTGATCTTCCTCCACTTCCCACCCAATAGGGGCCCGGAGAGTGAGACTTGATAGGCCGTGAGGCGGGCCACGGCGGCAGCGATGGGCAGAGAGTTGCTGACTGCCGCCATTACTAGTAAAAAAAAAATATGTCCCCGGATTTCATTTAAAAAATCTGGTCACCTTAACCTAAGGCCCAATTTTATGCAGAGTATATAGTGCAGGCCGTATAGTATATATATACAGGCGGTCCCCTACTTTCAAACATCCGACTTACAAATGACTCTTACTTACAAAGGGAGGGAGACAACAGGAAGTGAGAGGAAATCTACCCCAGGGAAAGAAAATTCTCTCCTGTAAGAGTTAATATGGGAAAAAGGTGTCTCCACTGATGCTTTATCACCAATCGTTGTTTCCGTAAAAAAACCAAATTTTCTAAATCCAATTGTCATTGGGCCAGAAAGAGAGGTGAAATCTTCTCAACAGGGGCACAGACGGCAAAACAAATGTTACAGGGGTGATGATAACCCTTCCCTAGAATATCCAAAAAGCTTAAAAATAGATTTTTTGGCTGGAGCTACACTTACAAAATGTACCTGTTCCAAATTACAAACAGATTCAACTTATGAACAAACTGACAGTTCCTGTCTTGTTTGGAACACCTGTATACTGCTGTTCAGAGTATATAGGGCCTGGGGGCCCAACGCCTTTTATTTTTTTAATTTGGGTGCGGGGTTCCCCTTAATATCCATACAAGACCCAAAGGGCCTGGTAATGGGCTGGGGGAGGGGGGTACCCATGCTTTTTTTTTCAATGATTTTCATCCATATTGCCGGGACCCGACATTACATTACAGCTGCAAGCTGTTTTAAATGACTTTTATTCCTTTAGAGTCATTTTGTGCAGGGACTGTTCTAAACACGGGAAACACGTGCCACTTCACAGGCATACTATAGACACACCCCAGGTACGATATTTAAAGGAATATTTCACTTTTATTTTTTCACTTTAAGCTTCATTAACATCCCTGGCGGTATGATTATTTTTGAAATTTAGGTGCTGAAAGCGGTACAATTATTTTGCATGGAAATTTGGCGTTTTATATTGTAGGCCTGTAATTCTTAGGAATAACTCAACTTAAATCTGTCCAAACAAGAGTCTAGTAATCATCCCGGGTATGATAAAGTTTGAAACACAAAATCATAAATTATAATATAATAAATAACTATAAATAATTATAACAAATAATAATGTAATTATAATAAAAATTATTCAATAATGTAATCAAATCAAAAACACTGAAATTTGCTCAGTTGCAGAATTGTCGCTGTCATTACTTTCAGTGTTTGATGACGAATTTCCCCACAAATCGCTATCGCTCAATTCTTCAAGTGATTCTAATTTATTATTGCTGTTTTCTAGCTGGTCTAAAACCACTTTTGACGCAAACTGACACTTTTTGGTTGCTATGGACAATATCCAGTTTCCATGCAGAAAGAACAGTTTTTATAATATAAAACTGCATGCAGGGCACTGGACAAACCACTAGGGACAAAGGGGATGTGTATTTATTTGATACAGTACTGTAATCTGTAAGATTACAATATACTGTATGTATTGTGTGTTTTTACTTTTTTGAATTTGGCGCCAATCTCCGCCCCCGTGCGTCGCAACGCTCGCAGGGAACGGAGCTCGGCACTGTGTGAATCGAGCGAGACACAGCGGGGAGACATCGCAGGATCCAGGGGACAAGGCAAGTAACTTTCCCTGTATCCTGCGATGCAGCCCCGAGTCTGGCTCGGGGTTACTGCTTTTGGTATGAAAAATTCACCCCGAGCCCGACTCGGGAATACCGCCAGGGAGGTTAACCACTTCAGTTTTCAGCACTGTCGCACTTTGAATGACAATTGCGCAGTCATGCAACACTGTACCCAAATTTAAATCTTTATGTTTTTTTTTCCCACAAATAGAGCTTTCGTTTGTTGGTATTTGATCACCTCTGCTGTTTTTATTTTTTGCGCTATAAACAAAAGAAGAGCGAAAAATTTGAAAAAAAAACACAATATTTTTTACTTTTTGATTTAATAAATATCACAATTTAAAAAAAATAAATACAATTTTTTTCCTCAGTTTAGACCGATATGTATTCTTCTACATATTTTTGGTAAAAAAATCGCAATAAGCGTATATTGATTGGTTTGCGCAAAATTTATAGCGTCTACAAAATAGGGGATAGATTTATGGCTTTTTTTTTACTAGTAATGGCTGCGATCTGCGTTTTTTTTTTATTGTGACCGTGACATTGCGACGGACATATCGGACGTTTTTTGGGACCATTCACATTTATACAGCGATTAGTGCTATAAAACTGCACTGATTACTGTGTAAATGTGACTGTCAGGGAAGAGGTTAACACTAGGGGCGATCAAGGGGTTGATATGTTCCCTAGTGAGTGATTCTAACTGTAGGGGGAGAGGACTCACAAGGGGAGGAGACCGATGTGTGTTCCTCTGTACTGGGAACACACATCGGTCTCCTCCTCTGACAGGACGTGGATCTGTGTGTTTACACACACAGATCCACGGTCCTGCTGTGATCACGGGCAATCGCTGGTGCCCGGCGGACATTGCGGCCGCAGGGCACGCGCACCCGTTCCCGAGCAATGCGGTGGGCGCGTGCGCCCTCTAGACGGCCGGGAAGCCCAGGACGTCATGACGTCCACCCGGAGGGAGAGAGGGTTCCTGCTGGGGTCATATTACTGTGGCCCGGTAAGGAAGTGGTTAAAATCACTGCTCCCGAAAAAACGGCCGTTTCTAAAACTTTTTTTTGCATTGATACATGTCCCCTGGGGCAGGACCCGGGTCCCCAAACCCTTTTTAGGACAATAACTTGCATATTAGCCTTTAAAATTTGCACTTTTGATTTCTCCCATTCGAGTCCCATAGACTTTAACGGTGTTCGAAAGTTCGCGCGAACTTTCGGTCCGTTCGCATGTTCTGGATGCGAACCGAACCGAGGGGTGTTCAGCTCATCCCTAATCGTGTGTACTAGGCTTTAGACAGTGACTGGATGTGGGACTGAAAGGAAATGTCAGAGCCCATGAACTGATCGTTATTTTATACATCTCAATGGAAATGTCAGAAGAGGGGGCACGAGAGGGAGGAAAGATTTGGGACCCAGTGATAGAAATAATTTTAGGAAGTGGTGTGACATCCATACCGATACGTAAGTTAGTAAGCTAGTGATCTGAAAGAAACTGGAGGAGTAGAGTGATAGATTTGCGAGTTATTAGCATTGAGATGGTATTTGAATCTATGGAAGGACACACAGCTGCTATAGAAAGCATGACGTGTTTGCAATCATGTGATTGCAAAGAAGAAGCTCTATTGGCTTCCTTTAGAAAGTCCTCAGGGCGCTGAGCTCTGCGCCCAGAACACTTCCTCTATAGCACTGTTCCATGCTGTGGTGTTTGATTGGCTGGTCCTGTGCCTTCACTTCCAGTTTCTCTGACTCATCCCGGCCGTCCGAAGGTGGAAGACAGCCGACTTGCTATGAGAGCTGTGAGTATGAGGAGGGGAGGAGGGGGTACATCTGCTGTAAAGGGGGACTCTGATGGGGACATCTGATGTGAAGGGGGACTCTGATGGTGACATCTGCTGTAAAGGGGGGCTCTGATGGTGACATCTGATGTAAAGGGGGGCTCTGGTGGTGACACCTGATGTAAAGGGGGACTCTGATGGTGACATCTGATGTAAAGGGGGACTCTGATGGTGACATCTGATGTAAAGGGGGGCTCTGATGGTGACATCTGCTGTAAAGGGGGGCTCTGATGGTGACATCTGCTGTAAAGGGGGGCTCTGATGGTGACATCTGCTGTAAAGGGGGACTCTGATGGGGACATCTGCTGTAAAGGGGGACTCTGATGGGGACATCTGATGTAAAGGGGCACTCTGATGGGGACATATGCTGTAAAGGGGGACTCTGATGGGGACATCTGCTGCAAAGGTGGACTCTGATGGGGACATCTGCTGTAAAGGGAGACTCTGATGGGGACATCTGATGTGAAGGGGGACTCTGATGGGGACATCTGCTGTAAAGGGGGACTCTGATGGGGACATCTGCTGTAAACTAAAGCTGAAAAAAAAACCTGCAGCCACCACATTTAAGGCTAGGTTCACACTATTCCTGCTCTGTGCAGGTGCATTTGAATGGGCTGCTGTACCTGCGGGAAACACAAGGAAAAGGTCCCCGAACCTTTCCTAAAACGCAGCTGCAGGAAACAGGATAGTGCTGAGGCATTGTGTGGTATCCCACACCCGAAAACGTGCTGCCTTTTCAAATGTGTGGGGGTGTCATTAAGAATTAATTGATTAACGAATTCATGGCCTCCCCTGCCAGTCTGCAGCACATTTTAAAAATGATATGAATATAGGGGTGGGTGGCACTGCCGCGAGGTGAAGCTTCACTTTACAAAGAATACCAAATCACATGCAAAGAAAAAAGAAAAACAGCATTTTTGCTTGCACATGATTGGATGATCGAAGTCAGCAGAGTGTCTGCTCATTTACTTAGCTCTGGAGCAACTGTACTTGCAGAGTACTTGCCTATAGTAAATCTACCCCATTTTCAAAATTAGGTTGTTCCTTATGTAGCGATACCCCCAGTTAAGAGGGCTGCCTTGTTTGTTTCGGGCCCTGTAGTGCACCACTGTCAACCCCTGGCAATCGGCTCTAACCTCTCGTGGCACAGTTAGTAAAGGGGATGATAGAATTGCAATCACTCTAATATTCTTGGGTGCCGTGTCTGAGGTTGAGAAGACTGGTGAGCGGAACTTCTCTGGAGAGTCTGGCGCAGCATTGCTGGTGACAGAGAGACCTCCAGTGACTCCCTTGGATGGATTACCTTCCCCTGATAGGGGCTACAATAGTGTCACCAGCAATGCTGCGCCGGACTCTCCAGAGAAGTTCCGCTCACCAGTCTTCTCAACCTCAGACACAGGCACCCAAGGAGTTAGGGCCCCCTCGGATTCCTCCACCCTCGCGGAACTCAGTCGAAGGTACTGAGCTCCAAGCTTCCGCCATAGTACCTCACCCCAGGCTAAAGGTGCCTGAGATGGACTCCATCTCTCGCTCCGGCCAGGTCAAGGGCACCTGGGCCCGGAACTCCGTAACGCCAGCACCCAAGCTGAAGGTGCCTGGGTGCGGCCGTGTCCTCCAACTCTGAACCAAGGTCAGGGCGTCCGCCCCTTTTATCCCCTCGCCCTTTGCGTCACAGCAGGTTCCCCGCCCTGCCCTACCAGCGCCAGGCAAGGACAAAAAGGAACAGTCTTGCGGTGAGTGTTCAGCTCCGGCCAGGGCGACAGCGCCACCTGCAGGCCGCAGGGAACCTCACACCACCAGAGTCCTCTAAGAACCACAAATGATTCTCAGATTCCCTGACAATCAATGCATCTGGGTTACACTACCACCCAGATGCCTCCCCTAAAATCAAACACCCGCTACACTTCCGTTACTGTGACTCGATTCACAGTGTCCATGACACCCGGGTCTTCGGTCCTCCTGATAACAGCACTCAGCAACAGGATCAGACGCTCCGCAAGCTCCTCGGTGGAGCTAAAGGCTCTTTGGAAAAGCACAAGGCCCAGGCTTCAGGCCTTGTACACACAGCAGGTCAGCACAGGGATCCTCTCGCTGGGAGGGCGGTGTCCAAAGAGAAAAAATCCGGCTCCGCCTCTCCCTTATAAAGTCCACCCCAGCAGTCCTTGCGCGGGGCAATGCACCCTGGGTGCCTTAAAGCGTGCTGGGAACTGTTGTCTTTTGGGGTTTAAGAAAACGATACCCCGCTACACTTAGATATGGTGGACACTTATCAACTACTTATACAGCAGGAAAACCTTTGCCCAAAACAAATTTCAATCCCAGTAGGAACAAAAACACTTTTATCCTCGTTAAGTGGCCTTTTTATCACTGACTGCTCTCCTGGCCTCAGGCTGGGTCAGAGCCTGTCTGCAATTTTGGTAGCTGCCTGGTGACAGATAATGACAGAACATGTGGTATTTTCTGTTGTTGTGTGATTGTGTGAGAGGGAATGGGGGTTAGGAGAAGAAATATGTGACCGGCAGCAAAACATTTAAAGGGCCTGGGGTCACTTCAAAGAAAGTTACAGAGTAGTAAAGACAAAAGAGCAGATGAGGGGGGTGACAGCCCTCATTGCAATGGCATGTACAGAATGCATGCAAAGGATATACAGGATATATGGCTGAAAGCAGCAATAGGCGATCACTAATCTGTTATGTAATTATCTTTACTGGAACAGCACCCATCTGTACCTTCTGTGAAGGATCAACTCATATTTTGGATCTTTTTTCCTTTTCTACCTTTTTTCACCTCAGCTGACTCTATTCACTCCATTGCAATGTGTCAGAGCATATTTTATTTATTTATTTATTTCAGGTACCGTACTTACTGTATATAGCTTCGTCAATTTATGCAGCGCTTTACATATACATTGTTCTGTCTCAACTACAAAGCGATAAAGTTCATCTCCAGGTTGATGTAGGCCTTACTCAAGCTGGTTTGCTATTATCCCTTGCATCGATACAGGCAGCTTAACTCAATGAATAAACTCACAGTTAGGACGACAGACGATGAAACCTTTTGAATGTTCCGTTTAATGATGGATATTCATAGGTAGAAAAACGTTGCAGTTGTAAGCCACATGTAAGATGTTTAGCATGGAAGATATACAGGAGTAATGACCAGAATCAGGAAGTGGAGGAGATATATAAAGAACTACGGTGAGAGAGAGAGTTCAGCTAGAAAGAAGGGGACAGATCTTAAAGACACAGAGCAAGAATAATCACATAGTGTAACACAACACTCCCCGTCTGAAATCTTTAGATTTCATAACCTTAAACTAATATATATATTTTCAAAAAGTCCAATACTGACGAATGTCCTGGAACCTGTAATGAAAAACATGCAACAAGCAAATAATAAACGTAAGTTCAACAGGATGAAGAACATAAAGTCACAGTATGATGTCTTCAAATAATTCCAAAGTTCTGAGTAGAACCTGTAGATGGCAGCAATGTACTCCCCGCCGTGCCAACAGCATGGCTAGTCCTTGCACAAGTCACTCACCTGGCAAAAGGAGTACTAACTCTGTAATTGGTCGACTAAAGTTTTGTGTCGATCCTCCCTTGGTTACCTTGACTTCTACCTTCCGGACTTTGTTATCGTCGCTGGGCATAACTTTTAGTAATAAGACCCATAGGCCACTCATTCCGACAAACTTTCTTGTCTTTTAGGAGGATGAGGTCTCCAACCTTAAGATTCAGCTTAGATGCTTGCCATTTGTTACGACCTTGAAGGTGGTGAAGATACTTTTTCTTCCAGCGATGCCAGAACACATTGGCTAGATGCTGCACCTGCTTCCATCGATGCCTGTAATGGTGTGACCGCAGCTTCTGTTTTGTACTTACAGAAGTGTGGAGTGAGGTGTTCACAGTTCTTATTTCCTTATCTTCAGGGTTTACTAGCCCATAAGTGGTGTCAATAGGGAGTAAGTAAGAGTCCTCACACAGAAACCTTGGAGATGACAGCCATAAGCTGTCCTGAAGAGCGGCAGGTGACACGGCTCTGGTCCCACAGTCAGCTGGGTTGAGTTCAGTGGGAACGTGATGCCATTGACTTGGTAGAGAGAATCTCTTGATACGTTCAACCCTGTTGCTGACGTACACATAAAATTGTTTTGTTTGGTTGTTTATGTAACCAAGTACTACCTTACTGTCTGTATAGAAGGTGAAAGAATCAATTCTAGTGTCCATTTCACTTCGTATGACCCCGGCAATTTCTACTGCTAGCACGGCTGCACAAAGTTCAAGTCTTCATATGGTATGTGCAGGCTTGGGTGTGAGTTTTGCCTTGCCTAGGACAAAACTACAGTGTGATTCTCCATTCAGTTCAGAGGTCTTCAAATAGGCTACTGCAGCAATAGCTTCAACTGATGCATCAGAGAAAATATGAATCTCTCTCCGGTTAGCAGTTGAAGTGGATCCTGGAACATAGCAACGGGGAATCTGAAGTTTTTCTAGTGACTTCAAAGAATATCTCCACCTTTCCCACTTGTGTTGATTCTCACTAGGCAAGGGAGTATCCCAGTCTATGTTCTCAGTAGACAACTGTCTTAGTAAAATCTTACCTTGAATGGTAACTGGAGCAAGGAAACCCAGTGGGTCATAGATGCTATTCACCACAGACAGGACTCCTCTCTTAGTGAAGGGTTTGTCACAAGTTGACACTTGGAAGGTGAATTTGTCTTGCTTGATGTTCCACAACAAACCCAGACTTCGCTGTACAGGAGGCACATCTGTACATAAGTCAAGGTTTTTTAGACTAGTGGCATAGTCCTCAGAGTGAAAGGCATTCATAAGTTCCTGGCTGTTGGATATAATCTTGTGCAGTCTAAGGTTTGCTACAGACAGCATCTCCTTTGTTCTGGTGAGAAGATCAATTGCTTCTTTAGCAGTTGGAAAGGACTTAAGTGCGTCGTCAACGTAGAAGTTTCTTTCAACAAATTGACGGGCATCAGATCCATATTCAACTTCTCCAGTCTGAGCTGTTCTCCTTAGCCCATAAGTTGCCACTGCTGGGGAAGGACTGTTACCGAAGACATGTACCTTCATGCGATAATCTAAAACTTCCTTGTTGAGGTCATTGTCCTTGTGCCATAGAAACCTGAGGTAGTTTCTGTTGTCTTCTCTGACGATGAAGCAGTGAAACATCTGTTGAATGTCGGCGATTATTGCTTCAGGCTCTTGTCTGAAAGGAATCAAGACTCCTATTAGACTGTTGTTCAAGTTGGGTCCCGTAAGGAGCATGTTGTTAAGAGAAACACCTTCGTGCTGAGCACTGGAATCAAAGACAACTCTGATTTGGTCTGGTTTGCGTGGGTGATACACGCCAAAGGATGGAAGGTACCAGCATTCTTCTCCCTCCTTTAGTGGGGGGAGCAGGCTCTGTGTGATCTCTGTCAAATACATTTTGCATAAAGTCCACAAAGTGCTTTTGCATCTCTGGTTTCCTGCTTAAGTTTCGCTTTAAGGAGGAGAATCTACTGATGACCTGCTGTAAGTTGTTGGGTAATCTCTCCCTTGTGAGACGAAAGGGTAGGGGTGCTACCCAGTTATTGGAGTCATCTTGAAAGAACTCATTGTCCATTACCGTGATGAATTCTTTGTCTTCCATTGAAGGAGCCAGTATGTCATCTTCACTGGTTGCATTAAACACTGTAGAGCCAAAGTCGCCATCATGGCAGGAGAAAGGGCTTGTGTCACCTGAGATACCATGTTGCCATTCGTGGCTGGCTATCTTCTCTTTCACCCAGTAGTGATGTGGGCATGGCTCAAAGTAAGTGTTTCGGCCATTTGGCAGAACATTTGTCTTGAATGACGAAATGTTGGTAGGTCTTTTCATTTTGCCTATACAGACATTGCCTATGATGACCCACCCTAGATCCGTGTGCTGGGCAAATGGGGCATCTGGGGGTCGACTGACTTGTCTGTGTACCTTGTTAACTCTTAGAATGTCTCTTCCTAACAGAAGAAGGATCTGAGCATCTTTGTCAAGCGGCGGTATCTCATTTGCTATTACCTTGAGGTGAGGGTGATGGAAAGCAGCAGCTGGAGTAGGGATTTCTTCCCTATTGGCAGGTATCTGATTGCACTCAACAAGTGTAGGTAAGGGTAATTGCAAGTTACCTTTGAGAGAAGATACCATGAGTCCATGAGTCCTTCTTCCAGAAACCTCTATAGTTCCACTACAGGTACCCAAGGTGTAAGATGAGCTTCGCCTTTTATTTCAAATAGATTATACAATTCCGATTTTGCAAGTGATCGATTGCTCTGATCGTCTAAGATAGCATATGCCTTTAGAGACTTTTCTGGTTGATCCTTGTGGTATATGTTCACCAAGCATATCTTAGCACAGGACTTACCACAGCGGTCTTCTCCACAAACTTCAGTGCAGGATGAAGAAATGATGGTAGAATTAGGCACTTGGTCTGTATTCTCCCCGCCATGCGTTAACCTGGGAGGAATGTTGACAGGTTGTGCAGAGCTGGGCTCAAGAGGATAGAGGGCTTGCACATGTTCTTCAGAGCCACACTCTATGCACTTGATGGACACATTACAGTCCCTTGCAAAATGTTCTGTAGAAGCACAGCACCTGAAACATACCCTAAATGTCTTTAAAAGCTCCTTGCGCTTTTCCAGAGGCTTTTTCCTAAAGCCGATACATTTATTGAGGGGGTGTGGCTTCTTGTGTATGGGACACTCTCTGTTAGGGTTTTCAATCTTCCTACTCTGTTTGTTCATGGCCAGAACTGTGGTAGGAGTGGGAAGGATGTCAGTCTTTTTCACGGACACTGGGCCTCTATGGTTTCTATAGTTGCCCTGAAGACTGGTACTCTGAGGAAAGGGTGAGAAGAGGCTGTACTCACCGTAGGAAAAACTTGGATCGTTCTTGGTCTCTGCAATTTTCCTGATGAATTCACAGAAGAAAGAGAATGGAGGGAAGGAAACCTTGTTCTCTCTTTTGTATGATGACCCTAGTGCAGTCCATTTCTCTTGCAAACCATACGGGAGCTTGGAGACAATTGGGTTTACCCCTCTTGGGGTGTCAAGGTAACTGAGTCCAGGTAGTTTTGGGTCTGTCTTGGCTAGCTGAAGCTCAAGGAGAAGGTCACTCAGTCTCTGGAACTCCTTGTTGTCCTTACCGGATATCTTTGGGAAAGTTTCCAGACGCATGAACAAAGCATTTTCTATAGCTTCTGGACTGCCATAACTTTGCTCTAGTCGCTCCCATGCAGCTGTGAGGCCTGCAGTAGGATTGTCCATGAAAACCGATCTTAATGGCTTAACACGTGCAGCAGATAGAGGACCAAGCCATTTGATCAGCAGATTCAATTCTTGATCAGCTGTAATGCCAATATTGCTGATTGTAGTTCTGAAGGCACATTTCCAACTTCTGTAGTTCTCAGGTTGGTCATCAAAACTTGTAAGACCAGTCTTTGTGAGCTCTCTGCGAAGCATGTACCTCACAAACTCTTCTGTCTCAGTTGTCTCCGCCTTTATGTGAGATGCTGTTGGCTGTATGGTGCTGATTGCGTTATCTTTGACATTGTTGTTAAAGGACACAGGGAAATATGGTGCAGCAGATGCATCCAGGTGAGTTGCTTGCTTGAAGTCAGTTGTTCCAATGGTACGTTGATTCAAGGCTGTACCGATGACTGGAGATTGATGACTTGCTTGAAGCTTGCGCTGATGCTCTGTGACGTATGAAGGCAGGCAAGGTAGGCAGGTAGGAAATGCAGTGGAGTGATTTTGAGTGCAGGAAGTTGCTGGAACCTCTTTAACTTGAAGCTGTGAAGGAGTCTCTATGTAGCCGGGAGCATTGGAGACAATGGAGTGTGCACTGCAGTGGCTTAGGACATAGTCTTTAGTGCGTTTGAGGGGGTCTTCCATATCTGCTATGTTTAGGTTAATGCTGTCTTTCTCACTTGCACCTTCGTCTGCACTGATAGCTTGCTGTAGGACCCTTAGCTTTGCCATAGCTGCGTCATGTTTACACTGTTCATTTAAGGTTTCCATTGTTGCTCTTTGACGGGCTGACTGAGCTTCCGACTCTGCTCTTTGACGTGCTGACTGCGCTTCCGACTCTGCTCTTTGACGTGCTGACAGCGCTTCCGACTCTGCTCTTTTTTCTGCATATGCCACCTGCACTTTGCTGGCTTCCACTTCAGCGCGGGCATTAATAAGTCGCTCACTGAGTGTTGAGTATCTTGAACTATGGGATCTTGACGAGTTTTTAGAACGTCTGGTGGAAACAGATCTGTGAGATGCAGTGTCCTGTAACAGCTTTATTTTTGCTTCTGCCTTTAATCTGGTTTGCTGGATAAAACTGTCTCTTTCAAGATTAAGAATGTTGACACGCTTTAACTGCCTCATCGCATTTTCTGACTTCATGTTTTGTAAGACATTAGTGAATTTGATGCTGGTAAGCTGATAAAGCTCATATGAGGCAGAAAGTTGTTTAATGGCGCCCTCTAGTGTCAGTAGTTCACGTTCAACAGACACTGTATTGGCTTCAGCAAGGATTTTCTCCCAGACTAATTCCAAGCTATTTGACAATTCAGTCCTTGAAGCTTCATAATTCTCCATTACTTTCCAAGTGGGTTTAACTGAGTGTTTGGGTAACTCAGTTTCTTCAGGAACTTGTGGGGAGGTAGATGTGAGTTCACATGCAGAAGCTTGGTCACTCATGATAGCAGACTGACTGTGAAAGCAGGCAGGATCTGTGTGCTGAAATATGACACCGTGCAGATTGTCTCAGGCTATAAGGCTGCCATGTGCTGCTCTGTCCCTTCCGTCTTGCTATGAGGGCAGTAAATCTTGTCTGTTTCAGTACTGACATGCAGAAATCTTGTAATTAGGCTGTGAAACTCCGTTTTTCTACTGTTCTGTCTCAACTACAAAGCGATAAAGTTCATCTCCAGGTTGATGTAGGCCTTACTCAAGCTGGTTTGCTATTATCCCTTGCATCGATACAGGCAGTTTAACGCAATGAATAAACTAACAGTTAGGACAACAGACGATGAATCCTTTCGAATGTTCCGTTTAATGATGGATATTCATAGGTAGAAAAACGTTGCAGTTGTAAGCCACATGTAAGATGTTTAGCATGGAAGATATACAGGAGTAATGACCAGAATCAGGAAGTGGAGGAGATATATAAAGAACTACGGTGAGAGAGAGAGTTCAGCTAGAAAGAAGGGGGCAGATCTTAAAGACACAGAGCAAGAATAATCACATAGTGTAACACAACATACATTGTACATTCACATCAGTCGAGCATACATGTTTACCACTTGCCTACTGGGCACTTTCACCCCCTTCCTGCCCAGGGCAATGTTCAGCTTTCAGCAATGTCACACTTTGAATGACAATTGCATAGTTGCCAACTGTCCCAAATTTCCCAGGACATTCCCGGTATTTAGACCTTTGTCCCGGTCTTACCATTTCCTGGGAAATGTCCCGGGAAATCTACGTTTTCACGATTTTTTATTTTTTTTGCTGCCGCCACTATAGGTCCACGGCCGGCACTGGTGAATTGCCATTTTACAGAAGACCAGCTATCGTGAGGAAGAAACAAGAGGCGGAACCCAGGCTCCACCTCTTGGTTCTTCCCTTTCGCTTCTACGAGCTGGTCTTCTGTAAGTGGCGAGGAGACCATAAGGAGATGTAAGGAGGGACACCAGATGTAAGGAGGGACTTCTCTGGGAACACCTGATGTAAGGAGGGACTCCGCTGGGGGCACCTGATGTAAGGAGGGACTTTGCTGGGGGCACCTGATGTAAGGAGGGACTCTACTTGGGGCACCTAATGTAAGGAGGGACTCTGCTGGGAATGCCTGATGTAACGAGGGACTCCGTTGGGGACACCTGATGTAAGAGGGACTCTGATGGGAATGCCTGCTGTAGAAAAGGGACTCTACTGGGGGCACCTGATGTAAGGAGGGACTCTGCTGGGAATGCCTGGTGTAAGGAGGGACTCTGCTGGGGACACCTAATGTAAAGAGGGACTCTGCTGGGGACACCTGATGTAAAGAGGGACTCTGCTGGGGACACCTGATGTAAGGAGGGACTCTGCCGGGGACACCTGATGTAAGGAGGGACTCTGCCGAGGGCGCCTGATGTGAGGAGGGACTCTGCCGAGGGCGCCTGATGTGAGGAGGGACTCTGCTGGGACTGCCTGATGTAAGGAGGGACTCTGCTGGGGACACCTGAGCACATCGCTTCTTCTCTTTCGTTCTCCAGACTAGCTAGCACTGTAGGCCTGACACTGACTCAGCCAGGCCTAAAGCAAATGTCCTTCACAGGCAGGCACCGTGGGCCCCTATGGTGTAGCAAAAAATAAATAAAAATTCTGATACTAGCTGTCCCACATGCGGCTACTGATCTCAGTCAGCCCTCTTCAGGCCCTGCCAGCCCTCCTGGCTGCAACTGCCCGACTCCACTGCCCATGACACCACAGTCCTCTCCTCTGGTTCTGCACCCATCTCCGACTGTACTCTCCCAGTCCTTTCAGGTGTTCCTCCCCAGTCCTCCCGACTGTGTATGCCACTCACCAGTAGGGATGAGCCGAACACCCCCAGGTTCGGTTCGCATCCAGAACATGCGAACGGACCGAAAGTTTGCGCGAACTTTCGAACACCGTTAAAGTCTATGGGACTCGAACGTGAGAAATCAAAAGTGCGAATTTTAAAGGCTAATATGCAAGTTATTGACGTAAAAAGGGTATGGGGACCCGGGTCCTGCCCCAGGGTACATGTATCAATGCCAAAAAAAGTTTTAAAAACTGTTTTTTTTCGGGAGCAGTGATTTTAATGATGCTTAAAGTGAAAAAATAAAAGTGAAATATTCCTTTAAATTTCGTGCCTGGGGGGTGTCTATAGTATACCTGTAAAGTGGCGCATGTTTCCAGTGTTTATAACTGTCCCTGCACAAAACGACATTTCTAAAGGAATAAAAGTCATTTAAAACTGCTTGCGGCTTTAATGTAATGTCTGGTCCCAGCAATATGGATGAAAATCCATGAGAAAAACGGCATGGGTACCCCCCCCCCCCCAGCCCATTACCAGGCCCTTTGGGTCTTGTATGGATATTAAGGGGAACCCCGCACCCAAATTAAAAAAGGCCCTACATACTCTGAACAGCAGTATACAGGCGGTGCAAACAACACAGGGACTGTAGGTTTGTTCTTAAGTAGAATCTGTTTGTAAGTTTGAAATGGTACATTTTTAAAGTGTAGCTCCAGCCCCAAAACATTTTTTTAAGCTTTTTGGAAAACATAGGGAAGGGTTATCACTAGGGTTGCCACCTTTTCTTCACGCCAAACCCGAACACTTTTGTGGCACGCGGCAATTTTTTATTTTTTTGCAGTAAACACTATAGGATTATAAAAGACCTGGGACACATTTTAGTCCCCCAAGGAGAGCATTAATGTAGCACACAGAGCGTGCCAATGGGTGTGGCCAAATTGCTCTTGCTGACATCATCACCCCACCCTTCAGTGACGCCAAACCTGCCCCTAAACAGCCACCAGCAGCGGCAACAGATTTGTGTGTGTCTATCTCGGTTACTTGGGAAGCCACAGTCTGGTCTGAATATTGTGTCCTGGTTTCAGGTGGACTGAAACCCGGACACATGATTCAAAACCCGAACAGTCCGGGTGAATCCTGGACAGATGGCAGTCCTAGTTATCACCCCTGTAACATTTGTTTTGCTGTCTGTGCACCTGTTCAGAAGATTTCACCTCAATTTCTGTCCCAATGACAATTGGATTTTGAAAATTTGGAGTTTTTAGTGAAACAATGATTGGTGATAAAGCATAAGTGAGGAGAGAGGTTTTTCCCATATTAAATCTTACAGGAGAGAATTTCCCTTCCTAGGGGTAGATTTCCTCTCACTTCCTGTTGTTTCCCTCCGTTTGTAAGTAGGAGTCGTTTGAAAGTCTGATGTTTGAAAGTAGTGGCCTGCCCTATATACTCTGCAGAAATTTGGGCCTTAGGTGTTGGTGTTGCCACAACACTGTAAGGCCTCACAGTTACTCTTGGTGGGCGCATTAACGGGCCCTGCTGTGAAATATTAGATCAAGAATTTTAATGACATGCCTCTGTTGAACAGGGTGGAAAATATTGGGCCTTTGGTGGTGGATGGTGTGGTGGTGTTGCCACAACACTGTAAGGCTTACAGTTACTCTTGGTGGGCGCAGGAACGGGCCCTGCTGTGAAATATTAGATCAAGAATTGTAATTACATGCCCCTGTTCAACAGGGGCAGAAAAATTGGGCCTTAGGCACAGGTGCTGGTGCCACAACACTGCAACCCCTCACAGAAACTCTAGTTGGAGCGCATGAATGAGCCCTGCTGCAAATTATTGCAGCAAAAATTGTAATTATACGCCCCTGTTAAACAGGGGCAGAATAATTGGGCCTTAGCCACTGGTGCCACAAACTGCAACCCCTCACAGATACTATAGTTGGAGCGCAGGAATGAGCCCTGCTGCAAAGTATTGCATTCAAAATTGTAATTTTCACGCCCCTGTTAAACAGGGCCAGAAAAATTGGGCCTTAGGCATTGGTGCTGGTACCACAACACTGCAACCCCTCACAGATACTCTAGTTGGAGCGCAGGAATGAGCCCTGCTGCTAAGTATTGCAGCAAGAATTGTAATTACAGCGGCTGTTTTTTTTTTTTTTTTTGAAGAGCCTGATTAGAGCCGTGAGCTCTAATAGGTATCCTGATTAGAGCCATAGGCTCTAATAGGCTTCCAAATTGGTAAACAGCGGGAGCAATGCTGTGCGTTTGCTGTTTACACAGTGTTGTGTTAGGGTCAGGGAAGCAATTTATTTGCTTCCCTAACACTGACCCGCCTCTCAGCCAATCAGGTGCACCGGGTCTGGTTACCTGTCACCTGATTGGCTGAAGAGACAGGCGCTGTGATTGGACGCCTATCAGGCGTCCAATCATAGCAGAAGACGGGAAGAGAACGGGAGAAGACATCGAGGACTCGGAGGGAGCGCAGAGGACAGCGCCGTGACCCGAGACAGGTAAGTGCCGGGTGGGGGGGCACACTGGCAGCAATTGATGGGGCACACTGGCAGCAATTGATGGGGCACACTGGCGGCAATCGATGGGGCACACTGGCGGTAAGCTATGGGGCACACTGGCAGCAATTGATGGGCACACTGGCAGTAATTGATGGGCACACTGGCAGCAATTGATGGGCACACTGGCAGCAATTGATGGTTACAGTAGCTGCGTTTGATGGCACAGTAGCAGAAAGTTATAGGTACAGTGGCTGCGTTTGATGGGCACAGTGGCTTCCCTTGATGGGCACACTGGCAGCAATTGATGGGGCACACTGGCAGCAATTGATGAGGCACACTGGCAGCAATTGATGGGGCACACTGGCAGCAATTGATGGGGCACACTGGCAGCAATTGATGGGGCACACTGGCAGCAATTGATAGGGCACACTGCCAGCAATTGATGGGGCACACTGGCAGTAATTGATGAGCACAGTGGCGGCAATTGATGGTTACAGTGGCTGCGTTTGATGGCACAGTGGCTGTGCTTGATGGGCACACTGGCAGCAATTGATGGGATCACACTGGCAGTAATTGATGGGGCACACTGGCAGCAATTTGTGGGGCACACTGGCAGCAATTGATGGGGCACACTGGCAGCAATTGATGGGCACACTTGCAGCAATTGATGGGCACACTGGCAGCAATTGATGGGGCACACTGGCAGCAATTGATGGGGCACACTGGCAGTAATTGATGGGGCACACTGGCAGCAATTGATAGGCACACTGGCAGCAATTGATGGTTACAGTAGCTGTGCTTGATGGGCACAGTGGCTGTGCTTGATGGGCACAGTGGCTGCGCTTGATGGGCACAGTGGCTGCAATTGATGGGTTTTTTTTTCAGTTTGTTTGCGCCCCCCAAAAATTTTGAGAACAAGCCGTCACTGCCCCCGACATCTCCCATTTGAGACAAAGAAAGGGACAGAGGACACGGATTCCACAGTCCCTTTCTCAGCATTGAGACAGAGGCTCCTCTCCATTCATAAACTGAAGCAGAGTAACACACAGGTTACTCTGCTCAGTTATCACAGGACACAGGAGCGATCGGTAACTACCACTCACTATGTCCCATTCAGAAAAGAAAGGGGCCGGTAAAAGACATACTGGCCCCTTTCTCTGCTCTCCATCCTGACAGATTCTCCACCCCCCCGCGCAGCCCGCGGGAGAGGAGGGAACCCTGCTGCAGGGGACAAGGGGGGGCGGATGAGGAGGACACGGAGGGGGGCCAGAGATGAGGGGGGGTGGAGGAGAACATGGGCGCTGGATGAGGAGGAAGACAAGGGGGACAGTCGGGGATAATTGATGCAGTGGGGGGCAGCTGTGAGCACCGATCTCCCTGCATGGCTTTTCAGCTGACAGCCGCTGGAGGGAGAGAAGGAGAAGCGGCTGATGAAAAGCCATGCAGGGAGATCGGTGCTCACAGCTGTCCCCCGCTGCATCAATTATCCCCGACTGTCACTGGACATGCATGTGCGCAGAAGTGACAGGGGGCCGTGAGCGCGCTCTGCTTTTACCCAGAACGCGCTCTGCCTCTCCTGTGCACGCTCTGGCCAAGGGGAGTGTAGAGGTGGGTGAGGAGTCTGCTGGCGTCATGACTCCGCCCACCGAGCAACGGATAACAGACCTGCTCACTGAATCCGGAGTTTTTGGGGGCTCCAAATAGAGAAAGGGGACATATTTGACAGGTAAGGTAAGGATACATGCAGGAGGCCGGTATATCCTTATAGTTCAGCACTATGGCAGAACTTTATACTTGATGAGAGTGGGTTTACATTCACTTTAAAGCTGAACTTTGGAAAGGGGATTTAGGTTTTGCTCAGAGATAGACTTTAAATCTTCTTGCTAAAACTACTGAATAACCGCTGGCACAGACACAAAGCAGTGTAAGCAACAAATAATGTGAAATGTTAAAGTCTTGGGTATATTTTGATGGGATGCCCTTCTTGCATGAAAGGGTAACATCTCACAAACTTTAGAGCCCAAGGAGCAGCCCATCATTTAGTCTTGTACTGGACTTACAACTATTTTTTTGCATACAGCGCAGTTTCATCCATCAGAGGAATCTCCCTACTTCACACAAGCTGTGGTTGTAAATCTGCTCCCTCATGCTGGGAACTGGGTGTTCATTTCAGTGCAGCTTTGTGTGTTCCAAAAAACACCTACTATGTGCATACCAAGATAGGGCACAGGTGTGGGCAGAAGAAGCGACCATCTTGGATGCTTCAGCACGTTGGGAGTGCAAAAAACAGGACCTGCGCACCTATGGCTTTTGCATTGGGTACTAAAGGATCTTGTTGCAGCACTGGTGCATACTGCCTAACTTTCAGAGATGGGGATGAGGGACACTTTATCGCTTATAGTATATAGGCAAACAGTGCCAGTGATTAAATGGGGGCACCCTCGCAGGTATCTGGAGGTTTTTTATGCACGCGTTCTAGTGGGATAACATTGAAATAAGTAGTGTGTACGTCAGCCGCTAGATGGAGATGACCCTCGCTACTGCACATTACACGTACGTAGGTTGTACCAAAATGTTTTACAAACTGACAGCTGAAAGAAAATGAGCTTTTAAGAGACAGACTGTAATGTGAACTTGATGTCTATGGTTTATGTACTTTAATTTGTTATTGGGTACATTCATACAGTATGTTCTCTATAGTCTTTAAAGGAGAAGTCCAGCCTGAGCTTTTTAGGCTGGGCTTCTTCTATGGGTCACAGGAGTGCAATTCGTTTTGCACTCCTGTGACCCGTTTTCAGCGGAGAGCGGTCTGAAGTCCGCTCTCCGCTGACGTCACTGCCATCAGTCGGGGCAGCGCATCATCACGACTTACAAGTCAGGATCCGCCAGCTGCCCTGATTGATGGCTGTCTCAGTGAGCCGCTGAGACGCCCACTCCCGGCCCCTCCACTGCTCAGCGCTTCAATGAGCGCTGAGAAGTAGAGCAGAAGCGATGCTGAGTGACACTTAGCATCGCTCTGCTCGGGGAGGAGTGAGAATTGAGCCATCGGTGGTGTTCGGTGGCTCGGCTCTCAGTGCAGAGACGCCGGGGGACAGATGCAGCATCAGTCTGATGCTCCATCCACCGAGGTAAGTATGAACAGCCCAAAAAAAAAACATACTTCTCTTTTAAAGAGAAGTATGAAAAAAAAAAAAAAAATTAATCATACTAGGGTTGCACCGATACGACTTTTATAAGACAGAGTACAAGTACCGATACTTTTTTTCAAGAACTTGCCGATACTGATTACCAATACTTTTTGGGACAGTGGCACTAATATGCGGCACTGATAGGTGGCACTGATGGGCACTGATGAGGCGTGGACTGTGCCAGTAGTTTTTTTTTTATATAATTTAAAAAAATATATATTTTTTACAATGCTTTCTTTTCTTCTCCTTTGAGTGGAGGGGGAGTGGATGGTGTCAGTGTTTTTTTTTTTTTTTACAATTTAACCTTTTAAATATTTATTATTACAATTCTTTATTTTATTTATTTATTTTATTTATTTTTATCAGCCCTGTTGGGGGGGCTTTGGTGTGATGTCAGGGGTCTAAATAGACCTCGACATCTCCCTTTTGAGACAGGGAAAGGGACTGAGGACACAGATTAACCTGTCCCTTTCTCTGGAGCCTCAGCTGCACTGAAGATGAATGGACAGGAGACAGCAGCTTCATAAACGGAAACATCGTAAACACAGTTTACGATGCTCAGTGACAGTTATGAATAGACAGAGTCAGTGATCACTGACTTTGTTGATTCAGAAAAGAAAGGAGCCAGTAAATTACATATTTACCAGCTCCTTCCTCCGCTCCCCATCCTGACAGATCCAGGACAGGGGGGGACCAGAAGGAGGAGGACGGAGGAGGACACAGGGGACAGTTAGGACGATCGGTGGGGGCAGTTACAGGCACTGATCTCCCTGTATAGCTTTCAATAAAGCTGCTGACAGCCGTGGGAGGGAGAAGAGGAGAAGCGGCTGTCAGCTGATTTTTTGAAAGCCATAGCAGGAGATTGGTGCTTGTAACTGCCCCTACCGCAGCACCGATCATCTGCGAGGCTGCCCACAAGTACTCGTGCAAATGCTCGGAATCGGCACCGATACAGATACTAGTATCGGTGCAACCCTAATACTTAGGTGGGTGCAGCATTGGTCCGATGCTGCATCTGTCCCCCGCCAGACTGAGAACCGAGCGACAGAGGCGGCTCTTTAATTAGGCAAATTAGGCGGTCGCCTAAGGCCTCGCGCTTACAAGGGCCTCGTGGCCACCTAACTTACCCAATGCATTACCCCAGTTTTGAGGGACAGGGGACCTTAACGCTGCTGTGCTCAGGCAGCGTTAAGAGCCCTGACTCAGGAGCAGAGTCGCCACCATCCCTAACAACCAGTGAATATCGGTGACTCCGCCCCTTGTGACGTCAATGACCCAGCATGCCCTCAGTCAATGACGTCACAAGGGGGCGGGTTCACCAGGTGACATAACCGGATGGCCCCCGCCCCTTAGTTATTAAAGAGCAGGATCTGGAGGCCGCCTTGTTAAAGGGGGCTTTTAGATTCCGATAAGCCCTCTGCCCGCAGACCCTCACAACCACCGGCCAGGGTTGTGGGGAAAAGGGCTCCTGTCCTTGAATTATTTTTCCCATCATGGGCATGAGTGGGGCCCCATGTCAAGTTTTGCCTAAGGCCTCACAAAGCCTAGAGCGCCTCTGCCGAGCGATCAAACCCTGCCGATTGTTTGATTCTCAGTGCTCCGTGAGCAGAGAGCTGATGACTGTCAGTCACGTGCTCTCTGCTCTGCCAAGCCACACTCACTGGAGCGCTTGGCTGTGGAGGGGGCCGGGTGCCGTTCCAGGCATGTGGGTGGTGTGATGGACCCTGGACACCCTGCACTGGGTATCTCTGCCAAGAAGCTTCTTCCCAAGTTCTGGAACACAAGACCAATGGATCTGGCTATAGTTACCCAAGAACCAGGCAACACCAGTTTTGGAGTACACCAGTATAAGACTGTTTATTTGAACAAGTATACAGGCTTATATACACTTGAGAAAGACATTCCCCCCCCTCCTGAACATATTGCCCTAACAATACAACTGTAACCAGAAACATAAAATTAACATGAGCTAATTAACTAGTCATTTAACCAGCCTAGGTGGCTCAAACATTACTTCAAGGGTCCCCAGGCATACACCTCACAAAGAGTATTGTTCCCTTAAAATACAGGGCCCATAATTAGTAGGCAAGAGGCTAGCAGTCAGTCCCCTCCAAAAGCCTCTGTCCTGGGTGAGTCTATCACAGGCGAAACCCGACTTCATTGTCGTGATTAGGGATGAGCTTCGTGTTCGAGTCGAACATACGTTCGACTCGAACATCGGCTGTTCGATCGTTCGACGAAGATCGAACGATTTGGGCCGTTCGCGCCAAATTCGAGTGACGCGAACGGCCCACAATGCACTACGCCATCGCAGTGTCATCCAGGCGCTGTGATTGGCCAAGCATGCACTGTGACCCCGCATGCTTGGCCAATGACAGCGCCGGCAGCGAGGAGAGCAATGATTGGCCAC
The DNA here is from genome assembly GCA_029206835.1 of Rana muscosa. Lineage (NCBI taxonomy): Eukaryota > Metazoa > Chordata > Amphibia > Anura > Ranidae > Rana > Rana muscosa. The sequence continues at coordinate 206,774,207 of CM055121.1, read as the reverse complement.
AGGCAGGATGCCTGTGGCCAATTATTGCTGAGGGTGTTTAGTACACGCCCCACACTATAAAAGGCCGCCAGCACGGCGGTCTAGTGTAGTGTGTTCCGGAGCAGGGAAAGAGAAGCATAGGCAGGGACAGTGACATTTATTTTTTTCTTGCTTAACCTGGATTCCTTTAGTTTAGGGAAAGAGAAGGATAGGTAGGGAGAGTGTCAGTGTGTTTTACTGTGCGAATCCTTGTTTCTAGGGACAGGGAAGGACAGTGAGGGAATTCTCCTTGTGCTATAGTGTGCTTTAAAAAAACTTTTTTTCTAGGGACAGAAAACTATAGGTAGGGAGAGTGTCAGTGTGTTTTACTGTGCGAATCCTTGTTTCTAGGGACAGGGAAGGACAGTGAGGGAATTCTCCTTGTGCTATAGTGTGCTTTAAAAAAACATTTTTTCTAGGGACAGAAAACTATAGGTAGGGAGAGTGTCAGTGTCTTTTACTGTGATAATCCTTGTTTCTAGGGACAAAGAAGGAAAGTGAGGGAAATTCTCCTTGTGCTATAGTGTGCTTTAAAAAAACATTTTTTCTAGGGACAGAAAACTATAGGTAGGGAGAGTGTCAGTGTCTTTTACTGTGCGAATCCTTGTTTCTAGGGACAGGGAAGGACAGTGAGGGAATTCTCCTTGTGCTATAGTGTGCTTTAAAAAAACATTTTTTCTAGGGACAGAAAACTATAGGTAGTGTGACAGCAGGAAGGTAAAGTCACCTGGTTGCATCCAGGGGGGTAGATATATTTCGCCCAGATTCAGGCTTTACGCCGACTTATACAACTAGGTGGAGAGTTGTATAAGGCTAGTGGGCTCATGGATGACTCATACCTCTAGGGAGAGGGCTGGGCGTCGTGCAGACAGGGAGTTGATGAGACCAGCTGAACCTTGTCAGCTCGTTTAGGCCTCTATAAGAACTCCCAGATTCATTAGGGGTTAGCTCATGCCTGGAACCAGACCTGTGTGGACTGTCTAGGGAGAGTGAACCCCTGTGCGGTGAGGCAAAGCCTGTGTGGCTATTTGATTGGACTTTTACTAAACCAGGGACTTAGGGACTAGGACAGCACCAGGCTGATCCCAGTTGTTAGTTTAGGAAACCTGCATGTTTAGTCAGAGGTCAAACTGACCAGGATTTATTTTGTTTGTTTCTTTTTGGCTTTGCTGTGTTTTTGTCACTGTACATAGAGAAATAAACCGCACCTTTTGATTTTGAAAACCACAACCTCCGTCTGCTGGCCCTGTTTTTGTGTGGGGAGCCCAACCAGGGGGTCACACACACCCGCTACCGAGTTAACCCCCTCACAGTTGGTGGAGAACCAGTGGCAGTTTTTTTTAAGCCAGCATGGAGGAGATACTGAAACAGCTGGCTCTAGCAAATGCCAATCAACAGCAGACAAATGCAGGTTTGCAAAGGAGCCTTGCAGCCCAGCAGCAAGCTCATCAACAAGCCCAGCAGCAATCTGAGGCTCGCTTCATAGACCTGTTACAGAAGCAAGAGCAGAGACTACAACAAATGGAAGCAGTAATGCAGCAACGTCCGCAGACCAGTGAGGAAAGCCGTCCCACTAATACCGCGTCCTTTGGGGTGAGTCGTTTATTGACAAAAATGACTGGAGAGGATGATCCAGAGGTATTTTTGACCACATTTGAAAGGACTGCTGAAAGAGAAAAGTGGCCTGGGGAGCAGTGGGCTGGACTGGTGGCTCCTCTGTTAACTGGTGAATCGCAGAAGGCTTACTATGACCTAGAGCCTGACCAAGCAAAAGACTATGTGATGCTAAAAGCTGAAATATTGGCAAGGCTGGGTGTCACCCTGGCTGTCCGGGCTCAGCGTGTGCATAACTGGACTTTCCAGCTTGGAAAACCCCCCAGGTCTCAAATGTATGATCTCATTCACCTGAGCAGGAAGTGGCTACAGCCAGAGACTTTGTCCGCACCAGAGATTGTGGAACGTGTTGTAATGGATCGGTTTTTGAGAGCTCTTCCTACTGCCATCCAAAAGTGGGTAAGCCATGGAGACCCAGAGACGGCCGGTGGTCTTGTGGATCGTGTAGAGAAATACTTGGCTACAGAGAACCTGACGGCCTCTTCCAGAGACACTCGGACTTTCCACCCTAAGACCAGACCATCCCCAGGGGCGGATAAGAGGATTCCAAGGGGTGAGGGTGGAGAGAGTGAGAGGGTGGGAGCTCTACCCCAAGTTTGGCGAGAACAGCCTGGGATATCAGCGGCTCAAGAGGCCGCAAGAAGGATCGTTTGCTACCGCTGCCGGCAAGCGGGACATATTGCAGCCAATTGCCCGGTTGTGGAGGAACCCATGCAGTGTGACTTTCTGACGGGCAGACGTCAGTCGCTGTGTGCGACAGTCGCATGCACTGCCATTCGAGGAACTGAGAAACATTTATGCAAAATGTGTATTAATGGTAGAAATGTTGTGGTATTACTGGATTCAGGTAGCCTTGTGACCCTGATAAAGGCTGAATTAGTTAAAACAGAGGTCTCTGGGAATAGCAAGGTAGCTGTTATTTGTGTGCATGGGGACACCCGAGAGTATCCAGTGACTACAGTGTGTTTCGAGACCCCCAAAGGTACCCTCTCTCATCCAGTGGGCTTAGTATCTCAGTTACCGCATGACGCCATTGTGGGAAGGGATTTTCCGAAGTTCTGGGAACTGTGGGATGATCCTGAGCCCCCCACTGGTGCCCCTATGTACCAGGAATGTGATAGCCAGAACTCCTCTGAGAGTGGTGAGGACTCTCCAGAATTTCCCTTGTCAGTATTTGCAGGGGAGACTCAAGAAACTGGAGAGGAGCCCACCTCCTCAGACGAAAACCTACCGTCTGTGGAGTTTTCTGATCTGGAGGTTCACAGGGAAAATTTTGCCACAGAACAGTTAAAAGACCCCGCCCTAATAAAGGCACGGGAAAACGTAGTGGAAATAGATGGCGAGTTAGTGAACCCAGATAATACCTGCACTTACCCATACTTCAGCGTAGAGAAGGACCTACTGTATCGGGTGGCAAAAAGGGCAGAAGAAACCGTTGAGCAGCTGGTGGTGCCCAAACCTTACAGGAAGTTGGTGTTGGAGTTGGCCCATGGGCACATTCTTGGAGGTCATCTGGGGACAGAGAAAACCCGAGAGAGGGTATTACAGAGATTCTATTGGCCTGGGGTGATGAAGGACATAGAAAATTATTGTTCCTCCTGCCCTGTGTGTCAGAGGTCGGCCCCGATGCCACATTTCCGTAGCCCGCTGGTCCCTCTACCCATCATTGAGGTCCCGTTTGAGAGAATCGCAATGGATTTGGTAGGTCCTATAATCAAGTCCGCTAGGGGGCACCAGTACATATTGGTTATAATGGACTATGCCACCCGTTATCCAGAAGCGATCCCTCTCAGAAATACCTCGGCCAAAACCATAGCCAAAGAGCTATCTCTTGTTTTTAGCCGGGTGGGTATTTGTAAAGAACTGCTTACGGACCAAGGTACACCCTTTATGTCCCGGGTTATGAAAGAGCTGTGTAAATTGCTCAAAGTGACGCAATTGCGTACATCTGTGTATCACCCCCAAACCGATGGGCTGGTTGAAAGATTCAACAAAACCCTAAAACAAATGTTGAAGAAAGTGGTGGATAGAGATGGAAAGGATTGGGACTGTCTACTTCCTTATTTGATGTTTGCTATTAGGGAGGTGCCCCAATCCTCTACGGGATTCTCCCCCTTTGAGTTACTGTATGGGAGACACCCAAGAGGGCTGTTGGATATTGCCAAGGAAACTTGGGAAAGTGAGAGTTCTCCCCACAGGAGTGTGATTGAGCATGTCGCCCTGATGCAAGATCGAATTGCACAGGTAATGCCCATCGTGAAGGAACATTTGGCCCAAGCGCAGTTGGCACAGCAGAGAGTGTACAACCGTGGAGCAAAGACCCGTACCTTTTCCCCGGGGGATAGGATATTGGTACTTGTCCCTACGGTTGAAAGTAAATTCCTTGCCAAATGGCAAGGCCCCTACGAGATAATGGAAAAAGTGAGCGAAGTGAATTACAAGGTCAGACAACCAGGAAGGCGAAAGCCCGAACAGATCTATCACGTTAATCTGTTGAAAGCCTGGAGGGATAGAGAGTCCCTAGTCGCAGAAACTTGGTCACCAGCTCAAACTGGTTGCGTGATTCCGGAGGTTGGAATAGCAGCCACCTTGTCACAACCCCAACAACAGGAGGTTAAGGAGTTTGTGCTTCGCAACAAGGAGGTGTTCTCTGAGCTGCCGGGACAAACATCTGGGGTAGAGCATGATATTATTACCCCGCCCGGTGAAAGGGTGAAGTTAAAACCCTATCGGATCCCAGAGGCCCGACGGGAGGCAATACGGGAGGAAGTACAGAAAATGCTGAACTTAGGGGTGATAGAGGAGTCCCAAAGTGATTGGTCTAGTCCCATTGTGTTGGTGCCTAAACCGGATGGGAGCTGGCGATTTTGTAACGATTTTCGTCAGTTGAACAAAGTTACAAAATTTGACACCTACCCCATGCCACGTATAGATGAGTTGATCGACCGGCTGGGAACAGCCCGATACATGACGACTCTTGACCTCACAAAAGGGTATTGGCAAATTCCCCTGGCCAAGTCGGCCAAAGAGAAAACCGCATTTGTAACCCCAGACGGGGCGTTCCAATATAAGAGAATGCCGTTCGGGTTACAGAATGCGCCGGCCACATTCCAGCGGAAAATGGACCAGATACTGAGGCCCCATCGGAAGTATGCTGCGGCTTACCTGGATGACGTAATTGTCCATAGCACAGATTGGGCCTCACATCTGCCAAAAGTGCAAGCAGTCCTAGACTCTATCCGGGAAGCGGGGTTTACGGCTAACCCCAAGAAGTGTACCATTGGGCAGGAGGAGGCCAAATATCTTGGGTACACCATTGGCAGGGGAGTAATAAAACCCCAACTCAACAAAGTCGAGGCCATCCAGAGTTGGCCACGTCCCAACAGCAAGAAGCAGGTACGAGCCTTTCTGGGAATCGCGGGTTATTATCGGCGCTTCATTCCCCACTTTGCTACTAAGGCTGTGCCCCTAACCAACCTGACGAAAGGGAAAGGGTCGGTCATGATTAAATGGACCCCCGAGGCTGAGGCAGCATTCCAATTCTTGAAACAAGCCTTATGTAGCCAGCCAGTGTTGTACTCACCCGACTTCTCTAAAGACTTTGTCGTACAAAGTGATGCGTCAGATGTGGGGTTAGGAGCAGTATTGTCCCAGGTCTGGAACGGGGAAGAGCACCCAGTCATTTACCTCAGCAGGAAGTTGAAGTCCCATGAGGTAAATTACGCCACGGTTGAAAAGGAGTGTTTAGCGGTGAAGTGGGCTCTAGATTCCCTTCGGTACTATCTGCTAGGTAGGCACTTTGACATGGTTACGGATCACGCTCCGTTAAAGTGGATGGCTCAAAACAAGGAGACAAATAGAAGAGTGAATAGGTGGTTCCTGGCCCTACAGGAATTCAACTTCACAGTAAAGCATCGCCCTGGCGTTCAAATAGGGAATGTGGATGCTTTGTCTCGAGTACATGAATGCCTGATTGCTGGTGTTCCAACCCCGAGGTTAAAACAAGAGGGGGGGGGTATGTGACAGCAGGAAGGTAAAGTCACCTGGTTGCATCCAGGGGGGTAGATATATTTCGCCCAGATTCAGGCTTTACGCCGACTTATACAACTAGGTGGAGAGTTGTATAAGGCTAGTGGGCTCATGGATGACTCATACCTCTAGGGAGAGGGCTGGGCGTCGTGCAGACAGGGAGTTGATGAGACCAGCTGAACCTTGTCAGCTCGTTTAGGCCTCTATAAGAACTCCCAGATTCATTAGGGGTTAGCTCATGCCTGGAACCAGACCTGTGTGGACTGTCTAGGGAGTGAACCCCTGTGCGGTGAGGCAAAGCCTGTGTGGCTATTTGATTGGACTTTTACTAAACCAGGGACTTAGGGACTAGGACAGCACCAGGCTGATCCCAGTTGTTAGTTTAGGAAACCTGCATGTTTAGTCAGAGGTCAAACTGACCAGGATTTATTTTGTTTGTTTCTTTTTGGCTTTGCTGTGTTTTTGTCACTGTACATAGAGAAATAAACCGCACCTTTTGATTTTGAAAACCACAACCTCCGTCTGCTGGCCCTGTTTTTGTGTGGGGAGCCCAACCAGGGGGTCACACACACCCGCTACCGAGTTAACCCCCTCACAGTAGGAAGAGTGTCAGTTTCTTTCACTGTGATAATCCTTGTTTCTAGGGACAAAGAAGGAAAGTGAGGGAAATTCTCCTTGTGCTATAGTGTGCTTTAAAAAAACATTTTTTCTAGGGACAGAAAACTGTAGGTAGGGAGAGTGTCAGTGTCTTTTACTGTGCGAATCCTTGTTTCTAGGGACAGGGAAGGACAGTGAGGGAATTCTCCTTGTGCTATAGTGTGCTTTAAAAAAACATTTTTTCTAGGGACAGAAAACTATAGGTAGGGAGAGTGTCAGTGTGTTTTACTGTGCGAATCCTTGTTTCTAGGGACAGGGAAGGACAGTGAGGGAATTCTCCTTGTGCTATAGTGTGCTTTAAAAAAACATTTTTTCTAGGGACAGAAAACTATAGGTAGGGAGAGTGTCAGTGTGTTTTACTGTGCGAATCCTTGTTTCTAGGGACAGGGAAGGACAGTGAGGGAATTCTCCTTGTGCTATAGTGTGCTAAAGCATTCCTCATCAACCATCTTTGAAATCCTTGTTTTTTTGGACAGTCAGGGAAATTGTCGTTGTGCTATTCTGTGCAAAAGCAATCATCCTCAACCATATTTAGAAATCCTTAAGTAAAGGGACAGAGAAGGACACCTGAAGGTAGCCCTTATTGCTTTTTTCCCATCTCCCTGCAGGCCATCTATTAGAATGTCTGGAAGGCAAACAAGGAGAGGCAGACAGTCAGGAGGCAATAAAAGAGGGCAAGCAGGCTCTGTGTCTGGGGGCAACAGTGCTGGTCGTGGACGCGGTGCATTGTCATCAGCACATGGCCATGGGACACGCTTGTCCTTCTTTTCGGCAGCTGGACATGTTGAGCCACATCATGCCGAAGACTTGGTAGAGTGGATGACCAAGCCCTCCTCCTCCTCCTCATCCTCTCTCACCCAGGCTCAGGGTACTGGCAAAGCAGCTGCCAAAGCGTCCTCTTCCCTGGTATCAATGTCAGACTCATCATCAGTCACTCCTTCCCTAGACCCACCATGTCCTCCTCCTGAGGAGTCCCCCGAACTGTTTGAGCACAGTGTTGGGTACATGCTCCAGGAGGATGCCCAGCGTTTCGAAGGGTCTGATGATGAAACCCAGCTACAGGAAGGCAGTAGCGTGAGAGCAGACAGAGGGGATGCTCAAGAAGGACACCAATCTGGCAGTCATGTTCCAGCAGCTGCAGCATACTGCCAGATTGGCTCCAGTGATGAGGAGGGAGGGGATGATGAGGTCACTGACTCCACGTGGGTGCCTAATAGGAGAGAGGAGGAGGAGGAGGATGAGGAGGAGGCACATCTCCAACGAGGCAGGATGCCCTTTGGTGGCCAGCGTAATGGCAGTACACCGACGGAATCACACCGCAGAGCTCCGCCTGTGCAGGGCGCTGCCTCTGCCCGTCATTCAAAAAGTTCTTTGGTGTGGGCCTTTTTTGAGGCTAGTGCATCAGATCGCACAGCTGCTGTTTGCAACACATGTCTCAAGCGTATATCGCGTGGCCAAAACATCAGCCGCTTGGGTACCACATGCCTGACCAGACATATGTTGACCTGCCATGCAGCTCGTTGGCAAGCCTACCTCAAAGACCCACACCAAAGAACAAAGCGGACCTCTCCTTGCACCGCATCAGCTGGGATCTCCAACCCCACTATAACTTCAGTCCTCTCTGAAACATGCACTGAGAGGAATGAAGGTGTAGAATTAGGTGTGTCACAGCCAAGTACTTGCGGCCATTCTGCTAGCAGTACACCGACGTCCGATTCTAGCAGGCAAATTTCCCTGCCCCAGCTGCTGGACCGTCGAAAGAAGTTCACTCCCAGCCATCCACATGCCCAGTGGTTGAATGCTAGCTTGGCTAAATTGCTAGCGCTTCAACTGCTGCCTTTTCAGTTGGTAGACTCGGCCCCCTTCCGTGAGTTTGTGCAATGTGCGGTTCCTCAGTGGCAGGTTCCCAAACGCCACTTTTTCTCACAGAAGGCTATTCCGGCTCTCTACCGGCATGTGGAAGGCAATGTCTTGGCCTCGCTGGACAGGGCGGTCAGCGGTAAGGTGCATATTACCGCTGACTCATGGTCCAGCAGGCATGGACAGGGACGTTACCTTTCTTTCACGGCCCATTGGGTCACTCTTTTGGCAGCTGGGAAGGATGCAGGACAAGGTGCAGTAGTGTTGGAGGTTGTTCCACCGCCACGCCTCCAAAATGCTATTACTGGTTGTGACACACCTCTCTCCTCCACCCCCTCCTCTTCTTCTTCCTCCATGGCCTCTTCCTGTGGTTTGTCCTCGGAACCAGCGGTGCTCCGTAGGCGTTCAAGGGGCTACGCAAGTACGCAGGCAAAAAGATGCCATGCCGTGCTTGCGCTGGTGTGTTTGGGGGACAGAAGCCACACTGGGGCAGAGGTCCTGTCTGCTCTGCAGGGCCAGGCCGAGAGGTGGTTGACGCCACGCCAGCTTAAGCCAGGAATGGTGGTTTGCGACAATGGCACCAACCTCCTCTCCGTCCTCCAACAGGGACAACTGACCCATGTGCCCTGTGTGGCTCACGTCCTTAACCTGGTGGTGCAGCGGTTCTTGGGCAGGTACCCGGGCTTACAGGATGTCCTGAGGCAGGCCAGGAAAGTCTGTGTGCATTTCCGCAGATCTTATAATGCCAGTGCTCGCCTGGCTGAGCTGCAAAAGGAGTTGAACCTGCCCAAGAACCGCCTTATATGTGACATGCCCACCAGGTGGAACTCAACGTTGGCCATGCTGCAGTGGCTGCACACGCAGCAGAGGGCCATCAATGAGTACCTGTGCGACTACGGCACCAGGACAGGGTCAGGGGAGCTTGGTTTTTTTTCTCCACGCCAGTGGGGCATGATCAGGGATGCATGCACTGTCCTGGCACCATTTGAGGAGGCCACGAGGATGGTGAGCAGTGACAGTGCATGCATCAGTGACACTGTACCTCTTGTCCACCTGTTGGAGCACACGCTGCATGGAATAATGGACAGGGCACTTGAGGCAGAACAGAGGCAGGAAGAGGAGGACTTCCTTGCCTCTCAAGGCCCCCTTTACCCAGACAGTGTTCCTTCTGTCCCACCCATCGCACAGGAATAGGAGGAGGAGGAGGAGGAGGAGGATTGTGTCAGCATGGAGGTGGAGGCTGGCACTCAGCATCATCAGCAGCAGTCTTTTAGGGATGATTTACAGTCCCAAGAAACCAGTGGACTTGTACGTGGCTGGGAGGAGGTGGCTGCGGATCATGTCGTCCTTAGTGACCCAGAGGACTCCGGAGCGAATGCCTCAGCAAACCTACGCTGCATGGCCTCCCTGATCCTGCAAAGTCTGCGGAAGGATCCTCGTATTCTTCGGATCAAGGAGAGGGACCATTACTGGCTGGCCACTCTCCTTGATCCACGGTACAAGGGTAAGGTTGCGGACCTTATGTTACCGTCGCAGAGGGAGCAGAGGATGAGACAACTCCGGGAGGCCTTGCAGAAAGGTCTGTGCAACGCGTTCCCAGAGACTGGGAGGTTACAAACTCCTGGTCCTGGACAACGAGTTGCTGAGGCTTCGGCCAGTCAAAGAAGGAGCGGTGGGGAAGGTGGCCGTCTGACCGATGCGTTCAGACAATTCTTTAGTCCGCAGCCCCAAAGTATGATCGGTTCCAGCAACCATCGCCAGCGTCTGATAAACATGGTGCAGGAATATCTAGGGGCAAGGTCAGACTTGGACACCTTCCCCACCGAAAATCCTCTGGCTTACTGGGTCTTGAGGATGGATCACTGGCCAGAGCTTGCACAGTATGCAATTGAGCTACTGGCCTGTCCTGCATCCAGCGTTCTTTCGGAACGCACATTCAGTGCTGCTGGAGGATTTGTCACGGATCACAGGGTGCGCCTGTCCACCGACTCGGTTGATCGACTGACTTTCATCAAGATGAACCAGTCTTGGATCACCACCAGCTACCACACACCTGATGCTGATATAACAGACTAATTGATTTTAACATGTCACATCCCTTCAAGACTGATGCTGATGCTGAGTGCCTGTGCTGTTATGTTGACTGGCTATCCTCCTCCTCCGAGTCCTCAATGATACGATTGATGATGATAGCTTGGAAGATCATTTTTGTTTATGGGTGCCGCCACCAGTGGCTAAGGCCCAATTTTTCAGCCCCTGTTTTACAGGGGCGTGTAATTACAATTTTTTTAGCAATAATTTGCCATAGGGCTCATTGCTGTGCTCCAAGTACAGTATCTGTGAGGGGTTGGAGTGTTGTGGCACCAGTGCCTAAGGCCCAATTTTTCAGCCCCTGTTTAACAGGGGCGTGTCATTACAATTTTTGAAGCAATACTTTGCAACAGGGCTCATTGCTGTGCTCCAAGTACAGTATCTGTGAGGGGTTGTAGTGTTGTGCCACCAGTGCCTAAGGCCCAATTTTTCAGCCCCTGTTCAACAGGGGCATGCAATTACAATTCTTGATCTAATAATTCACAGCAGGGCCCATTGCTGCACCCACCAAGAGTAACTCTGAGGGCTTACAGTGTTGTGGCAACGCCACCACCACCACCACCACGAAAGGCCCAATTTTTCAGCCCCTGTTCAAAAGGGGCATGTAATTACAATTCTTGATCTAATAATTCACAGCAGGGCCCATTCCTGCACCCACCAAGAGTAACTCTGAGGGCTTACAGTGTTGTGGCAACACCACCACCACCACCACCACCACCACGAAAGGCCCAATTTTTCAGCCCCTGTTCAACAGGGGCATGCAATTACAATTCTTGATCTAATAATTCACAGCAGGGCCCATTGCTGCACCCACCAAGAGTAACTGTCAGGGCTTACAGTGTTGTGGCACCAGCACCACCATCAAAGGCCCAATTTTTACTACCACTGTTCAACAATTATATGTAATTAAAATTCCTGATATAATAGTTGACAGCAGGGCGTTCCAGCACCAACCAAGAGTAACTGTGAGTGCTTACAGTGTTGTGCCAACACCAACAACTAAGGGGCCTATTTCTGCAGAGTATATACGGCAGGTCCCTACTTTCAAACATCCAACTTACAAACGACTCCTACTTGCAAACGCAAGAAGACAACAGGAAGTGAGAGGAAATCTACCACTAGGAAGGAAAATTCTCTCCTGTAAGAATAAATATGGGAGAAAGGTGTCTCCTCTGTACTGATGCTTTATCAGCAATCCTTGTTTCAAGAAAAACACCACATTTCAAAAACAGTTGTCATTGGGACGGAAAGTGAGGTGAAATGTTCTGAACAGGGGCACAGACAGCAAAACAAATGTTACAGGGGTGATAACCCTTACCTATGTTTTCCAAAAAGTTTAAAAATAGATTTTTGGGCTGGAGCTACACTTCAACAATGTACCTGTTCAAAATTACAAACAGATTCTACATAAGAACAAACCTACAGTCCCTGTCTTGTATGCACCGCCTGTATACGGCTGTTCAGAGTATATAGGGCCTTTTTTATTTTATGTGCGGGGTTCCCCTTAATATCCATACAAGACCCAAAGGGGCTGGTAATGGGCTGGGGTAGGGGGGGGGGGGTCATGGGGTAGCTATGCCATTTTTCTTAAAGATTTTCATCCATATTACCGGGACCAGACATTACATTAAAGCCGCAAGCAGTTTTAACCACTTAACGACCGCCCACCGCCGATTTACGTCGGCAGAATGGCACGGACAGGCAGAATCACGTAGATCTACGTGACTGCCTTTGTACAGTTGGGGGGTCCATCCGGACCCCCCTTCTGTGCCGTGAGCGGTCGTTACTTCACCGGGAGCGATCCCAGATGAGGGGGCGGCCTTTCGATTCCGGCCCCCCCCCTCGCGATCGCTCCCGGCGAATGGAAATGCCTCCTCTGTCTGTTTCAGACAGAGGAGGCAGGAGGAAGTGATGTCATCTCCTGTGCGGCGCTCACATATACCGAGCGCCGTACAAGAGAAGACATCAGGTCAGTGAGCACAACACTACACTGACACCAGGACACATAGGAACACTAATCGCCCCCCCCAGGACCCCCAGACCCCCCCAGATCACCCCCCAGATCACCCCCCAGCCCCCAGTCACAGTGTCACTGATTGCAGTGACCATTTATTTAGTGATCACTGCAATCAGTGACATTTGTGACTGTGAAAGTGTCACTAAAGTTTAGTTTTAGGTCCAGTGTAGCCCCCTAACCCCCCCTAATAAAGGTTTAACCCCCTGATCACCCCCCAGATAACCCTTTCACCCCCTATCACCGCTGTCGCTATGCGATCATTTTTCTGATGGCTGTCTTAGCATCAGTGATGGCGATCGGTAGCCAGTAATTTTTTTTAGGTTCGCCGCAGGTTTTTATAGCGTCGGGTACCCCAATATATTATCTAATAAAGGTTCAACCCCCTTGATCGCCCACCAGGTAACCCTTTCACCCCCTATCACCGCTGTCGCTAATCGATCGTTTTTCTGATGCTGTCTTAGCATCAGTGATGGCGATCGGTAGCCAGTAATTTTTTTTAGGTTCGCCGCAGGTTTTTATAGCGTCAGGTACCCCAATATATTATCTAATAAAGGTTAAACCCCCTTGATCGCCCCCCAGGTAACCCTTTCACCCCCTATCACCGCTGTCGCTATGCGATCATTTTTCTGATGGCTGTCTTAGCATCAGTGATGGCGATCGGTAGCCAGTAATTTTTTTTAGGTTCGCCGCAGGTTTTTATAGCGTCGGGTACCCCAATATATTATCTAATAAAGGTTTAACCCCCTTGATCGCCCCCCAGGTAACCCTTTCACCCCCTATCACCGCTGTCGCTAATCGATCGTTTTTCTGATGCTGTCTTAGCATCAGTGATGGCGATCGGTAGCCAGTAATTTTTTTTAGGTTCGCCGCAGGTTTTTATAGCGTCAGGTACCCCAATATATTATCTAATAAAGGTTAAACCCCCTTGATCGCCCCCCAGGTAACCCTTTCACCCCCTATCACCGCTGTCGCTATGCGATCATTTTTCTGATGGCTGTCTTAGCATCAGTGATGGCGATCGGTAGCCAGTAATTTTTTTTAGGTTCGCCGCAGGTTTTTATAGCGTCGGGTACCCCAATATATTATCTAATAAAGGTTTAACCCCCTTGATCGCCCCCCAGGTAACCCTTTCACCCCCTATCACCACTGTCACTAAGCGATCGTTTTTCTGATCGCTGTCTTCGTGTCGGTGATGCCAATCGGTAGCCAGTCATTTTTTTTAGGTTCGCCGCAGGTTTTTATAGCGTCAGGTACCCCCAAATATGATCTAATAAAGGTTTTAACCCCCTAATTGCCCCTAGTTAACCCTTTCACCAGTGATCACCATATAAGTGTTACGGGTGACGCTGGTTAGTTAGTTTGCTTTTTATAGTGTCAGGGCACCCGCCGTATATAACCCAATAAAGGTTTAACCCCCTGATCGCCCGGTGGGTGATATCAATTAGGTTTTAGCGTCAGAGAGGGTCTGCGTCACACCCCAGGCAGCGTCAGGTTAGTGCCAGTAACGCTAACACCCACGCGTAAAGCATACACCCCCCTTAGTGGTATAGTATCTGAACAGATCAATATCTGATCTGATCAGATCTATACCAGCGGTTTAGGGTTCCCAAAAACGCAGTGTTAGCGGGATCAGCCCAGATACCTGCTAGCACCTGCGTTTTGCCCCTCCGTCCAGCCCAGGCCACCCAAGTGCAGTATCGATCGATCACTGTCACTTACAAAACACAACACACATAACTGCAGCTTTCGCAGAGACAGGCCTGATCCCTGCGACTCCAGTGCTGTAGGAGGTGATTTCACCACCACAGTTAAAAAAAAAAAAGCATATATGCCGAAGCATGGGGGCAGCAGGGGCAGCAGGGCGGAGGAGCAATTTTGCTCCTAATGCCGCATACATACGGTCGAAATTCCGACGGAGGCTTGCCCGTGGAAACGTTTGACCATGTGTGTGCGGCATAACTTTTTTGCGGGAGGATGCCCCCATGCTTCGGCATATATAAATGGTGCATGTATGCCCATCATTAGAAGTGGGTGGATGAAGGGCGGTATTCTAATGGTGGGCATACCCACCGATCAATCTCTTTTTTCGTTCAGCCAACAGGCTGCATGAAAAAAAAAGATTACAATACATGTCCAACAAGGACCAGCAACGTACTGGTATGTTGCTGGACTTTGAATGGTTATACCAGATTGATGCCTGCGGGTTTAGGCATCATCTTGGTATCATTCTTTTCAGCCAGCGGCCGGCTTTCATGTAAAAGCAATCACAGCGGCTAATTAGCCTCTGGACTGCTTTTACAAGCAGTGGGAGGGAATGTCCCCCCCCCGGATATAAAAAGCGCCATTGGGAAATTGGGAAAGCATTTTATCACACCGATCTTGGTGTGGTCAGATGCTTTGAGGGCAGAGGAAAGATCTAGGGTCTAGAAGACCCCAGTTTTTTCAAAAAAAGAGTACCTGTCACTACCTATTGCTATCATAGGGGATATTTACATTCCCTGAGATAACAATAAAAATTATAAAAAAAAAAATATATGTAAGGAACAATTTAAAAATAAAATAAAAAAGCAAAATTAATAATAAAAAAAAAAAAAGCACCCCTGTCCTGCCCTGCTCTTGCCCAATGGCGAACGCAAGCGTCGGTCTGGCGTCATATGTAAACAGCAATTGCACCATGCATGTGAGGTATCACCACGAAGGTCAGATCGAGGGCAGTCATTTTAGCAGTAGACCTCCTCTGTAAATCTAACGGGGTAATCTGTAAAGGCTTTTAAAGGCTTTTAAAAATGTATGTAGTTTGTCGCCAATGCGCGTTTGTGCGAAATTTTAAAGCATGTCGTGTTTGGTATCTATGTACTCGGCCTAAGATCATCTTTATTATTTCATCAAACATTTGGGCAATATAGTGTGTTTTAGTGCATTAAAATTAAAAAAAGTGTATTTTTTCCCCAAAAAATGCGTTTGAAAAATCGCTGCGCAAATACTGTGTAGAAAAAAAAAATGCAACACCCACCATTTTAATCTGTAGGGCCTTTGCTTTAAAAATATATATAATGTTTGGGGGTTCAACATAATTTTCTTGCAAAAAAAAAATATGTTTTCATGTAAACAAAAAGTGTCAAAAAGGGCTTTGTCTTCAAGTGGTTAGAAGAGTGGATGTAAGCTTCCTAATGTTGTGTATAAAATGCCAGAACAGTTCAAAACCCCCCCAAATGACCCCATTTTGGAAAGTAGACACCCCAAGCTATATACTGAGAGGCATGTCGAGTCCATGGAATATTTTATATGTTGACACAAGTTGCGGAAAAAAGACAATTTTTTTTTTTAAATTTTTTTTTTGCACAAAGTTGTCACTAAATGATATATTGCTCAAACATGCCATGGGCATATGTGGAATTACACCCCAAAATAAATTCTGTTGCTTGTCCTGAGTACAGGGATACCACATGTGTGAGACTTTTTGGGAGCCTAGCCGCGTACGGGACCCCAAAAACAAAGTACTGCCTTCAGGCTTTCTAAGGGTGTAAATTTTTGATTTTACTTCTCACTGCCTATCACAGTTTCGGAGGCCATGGAATGCCCAGATGGCACAAACCCCCCCCAAATGACCCCATTTTGGAAAGTAGACACCCCAAGCTATTTGCTGAGAGGTATTGTGAGTATTTTGCAGATCTCGCTTTTTGTCACAAAGTTTTGAAAATTGAAAAAAAAAAAAAAAAAAAAATTTCTTTCTTCATTTTCAAAAACAAATGAGAGCTGTAAAATACTCACCATGCCTCCTCAGCAAATAGCTTGGGGTGTCTACTTTCCAAAATGGGGTCATTTGGGGGGGTTTTGTGCTATTTTGGCATTTTATGGCCTTAGAAACTGTGATAGGTAGTGAGGAGTGAAATCAAAAATTTGTGCCTAGAAATCCTGAAGGCGGTGCTTGGTTTTCGGGGTCCCGTACGCGGCTAGGCTCCTAAAAAGTCCCACACATGTGGTATCCCTGTACTCAGGAGAAGCAGCAAAATGTATTTTGGGGTGCAATTCCACATATAACCATGGCATGTGTGAGCAATATATCATTTAGTGACAACTTTTTGTAATTTATTTTTTATTTTTATTTTTTGTCATTATTCAATCACTTGGGACAAAAAAAAAAAATATTCAACGGGCTCAACAGGCCTCTCAGCAATTTCCTTGGGGTGTCTACTTTCTAAAATGGGGTCATTTGGGGGGGTTTTGTGCTATTTTGGCATTTTATGGCCTTCGAAACTGTGATAGGTAGTGAGGAATGAAATCAAAAATTTAAGCCCTTAGAAATCCTGAAGGCGGTGCTTGGTTTCCGGGGTCCCGTACGTGGCCAGGCTCCTAAAAAGTCCCACACATGTGGTATCCCCGTACTCAGGAGAAGCAGCAAAATGTATTTTGGGGTGCAATTCCACATATAACCATGGCATGTGTGAGCAATATATCATTTAGTGACAACTTTTTGTAATTTTTTTTTTTTTTTTTTTTTTTTGTCATTATTCAATCACTTGGGACAAAAAAAAAAAATATTCAATGGGCTCAACATGCCTCTCAGCAATTTC
This sequence comes from Rana muscosa, assembly GCA_029206835.1. Classification (NCBI taxonomy): domain Eukaryota; kingdom Metazoa; phylum Chordata; class Amphibia; order Anura; family Ranidae; genus Rana; species Rana muscosa. Next base: position 206,757,347 of record CM055121.1, on the reverse strand, counting down.
CTTGGGGTGTCTACTTTCCAAAATGGGGTCATTTGGGGGGGTTTTGTACTGCCCTGCCATTTTAGCACCTCAAGAAATGAGGTAGGCAGTCATAAATTTAAAGCTGTGTAAATTTCAGAAAATGTACCCTAGTTTGTAAACGCTATAACTTTTGCGCAAACCAATAAATATACGTTTATTGACATTTTTTTTACTAAAGACATGTGGCTGAATACATTTTGGCCTAAATGTATGACTAAAATTGAGTTTATTCGATTTTTCTTATAACAAAAAGTAGAAAATATCATTTTTTTTCAAAATTTTCGGTCTTTTTCCGTTTATATCGCAAAAAATAAAAATCGCAGAGGCAATCAAATACCATTAAAAGAAAGCTCTATTTGTGGGAAGAAAAGGACGCAAATTTCATTTGGGTACAACATTGCATGTCCGCACAATTTACAGTTAAAGCAGCGCAGTGCCGAATCCCAAAAACAGGCCTGGTCCTAATGGCCCGAAATGGTCCGGGGCTTAAGTGGTTAAATGACTTTTTTTCCCTTTAGAAGTGTCATTTTGTGCAGGGACAGTTCTAAACACGGGAAACACGTGGCACTTCACAGGCATACTTTAGACACCCCCCAGGTACGATATTTAAAGGAATATTTGACTTTTTTTTTTTCACTTTATGCATCATTAAAATGACTGCTCCCGAAAAACGACCGTTTTTAAAACTTCTTTTTGCATTGATACATGTCCCCTGGTGCACAACCCGGGTTCCCAAACCCTTTTTAGGACAATAACATGCATAATAGTTGTTATAATTAGCACTTTAGAATTCGAACGTTCGCATCCATTGTATTTAATAGGGTTCTAATGTTCGTACGAACTTTCGGTCCGTTCGCGGGTTCTGGTGCGAACCGAACCCGGGGGTGTTCGGCTCATCACTAGTCGTGATCTTGGCCTGAGCCTGGACGGGCTCTGTGACGTAAGCCGATAGTGGCTTTAGCCCGCTGTCTGCTGAAAATGGGTCACAGCAGTGCAGAACGATCTGGGAAGCAGTGATCTTTTATTTTTATTTTAGGCTTCCCAGCCTAGAGGTGAGATGTGGGGTGTTATTGACCCTATATCTCACTGTAAAGAGGACCGATCATGCCATATTCCTATTACAAGGGATGTTTACATTCCTTGTAATAGGAATAAAAGTGATCAATTTTTTTTTTAAAGTGTCAAAATAAAAATGTTTAAGTAAAATTAACAATAAATTATTATTATTTTTTTTTAAAGTGCCCCTGTCCCCGTGTGCTCGCACCCAGAAGTGAACGCATATTTAAGTCCCGCCCACATATGAAAACGGTGTTCAAACCACACATGTGAGGTGTCACCGCGAACGTTAGAGCGAGAGAAATAATTCTAGCCCTAGACCTCCTCTGTAACTCAAAAGATGTAACCAGTAAAAAAATTTAAAGCGTCGCCTATGGGGATTTTTAAGTACTGAAGTTTGGCGCCATTCCACGAGCGTGTGCAATTTTGAAGCATGACATGTTAGGTATCTATTTACTCGGCGTAACTTCATCTTTCACATTATGCAAAAAAATTGGGCTAGTTTTTTTTTTTTTTTTTAAAGCATGAAACTGTTTTTTCCCTCCAAAAAAACGTGTTTGAAAAATTGCTGCACAAATACCGTGCGAGATAAAAAGTTGCAATGACCGCCATTGTATTCTCTAGGGTCTCTGCTAAAAAACATATATAATGTTTGGGGGTTCTATGTAATTTTCTAGCAAAAAAAAATATGATTTTTACTTGTAGGAGAGAAATGTCAGAATTGACCTGGCTGTCAAGTGGTTAAACGGCATGGGGACCATAGGCTGTTGTCTACTCTGCCTACTTGGTAATCTGGCACTGTAGGCAAATGGTTTACCTTCCGGAACATATTACATGTTCTACCCTGTTTTAGGGTGGAATATGTAACATGTTCCCGCTCCTATAGATCTCCCCCCAATGCCCCCCTCCCTGTGACAGTGGGCCTGCTGTCACAATTTGAAAAGAGCGCCCACACGGCCGCGTAATTCATTCACAGAGTTCTGTGAATAAATAGACTACAAGTACTGACATTCATTGCGGCTGATGACTTGTAGTTCTCAATGAACTGCGATCCCACTGGTTAACAGTGGCGGCCAGTCCATTAGACTGCCCCCCTATCCATGCGTTCAGGGCGCCGGACGCATGGATTTCAATGAGGGTTTTTTTTTAAAGCACGTAGTTAGAGCCAGAGGCCAGAGCACTGCGCCTTGAGCCCACCCAGTTTTGTGACAATAGCGAATGAATATTCGCTATTGTCACACTGATTCTCCTCCCAGCCAATCAGGAAGCGAGTCCTGAGACCCATTTCCCGATTGACCGAAAGGAGAAGCCATCCTATTGGCCTAGGAGGAGGAGGGAGGAGACGCACGGCTGCTGTGATTGCCCGAGGAGACGCAGCAGAAGGCCGTCTGACAGAGGGGGGGACATGGGGGAGACTGAGGGGGAAGCCGCTGCCGCCTCAACGTGTCAGTCTGGGGCAGCACAGGGGGAGTGAGCCGGCGACCGGGGGGGGGGGAGGAGGTGTGGTTATGGTACGTGCTGTGGGCTGGAGCGATGGGGGAGGTCTGTGGTCAGGTCTGTCTGATGCCCCCAGACCGATTGAGCACCAGTTGCCACTGCTGGTGAGCATCCTCATAGTTCATTGAATCTTCTTGGAGTGGGGTGCAGGCATACCTTTCTGAGGTACAGGCAGACAGCTACACTGACAGTCTCCAGGAGCCTGACATTGCACCTGAGATCTGTTGATTGCCGTTGCAATGTTTTCCAGGCCCCTAAGAATTTTTTTTGTAAAAGCACATTTTTTTACCTGCAAAAAAATGTGCATTTGTTATAATTTTTTTAGAAAAGGTGAACTTATCGTTTAAACCAACAAGTGCTTTTCTTTTTCACCTCTAATTTCAAATATACTAGCTTTTCAAAATAACAAATTGAATAATTTAGAGACTAGATAAAAAGTTTTTTTATAAAATATACCACTTTTTAGTAGGTAAGCAATTCATTTTTTATACAAGTGTATATATCCCCCCCAAAAAAGGGTCAACTGAGGAGGAAAGACAGACACGGTTCTGAAAAAAGGACAGTCCCAGGCACCTTCAGCCTGAGGGCGGTGGTTCGTGTCGGTCCTCTAGGCGGCCTAGGCCTAGAGGACGTCCGGAGGTCGTGTTCCATCCCAGGCACCTTTGGCCTGGGGTGAGGTACTCGGATGGAGGTCTGGAGCTCAGTGCCCAACACTGAGTTCCGCGATGGAAGGAGGTCCTAGGGAACCCAGGGATTAGGTGCCCGAATCCGGAAGGCGTAATGAGAGCTACTCACTTGAAGACCGGGTGCAGCAGATTGCCAGTGACAGGTGAGCCTCCCATCGGAGACCGCCTGGAAGGAAATCCCCCCCGCTCGGAGACCTCAGCCCACTTTCAGGGAGGAAAGTGGAGAGTTCATTGTGTCTGGGTCTACTCGCATCCACACCTCTTTGTTTGTTCTTTTTTTTAAGGGAGTCTAACTGATTATGCTGTTCATTCAAGAAGAATAAAGGAGTGTTGGGCTTTAATGGTGTGGGGCTCTTTTCTGGTGGACATTGTTAAAGGTAACTCTAGGTGCACAACACTGACCCGAAGGTAGAGAAAGAACTTTGCTTACACCGCACAGACACCTGTGGTGAAGGCTTGGCGTGGTGACCCCGCTCCCTCCCCTCTCAGGTACCCCTAGACAAGAGAAAGACGAGCTGATGCAGAGAGGGGAGTAAGGAGGCCGCTACATATATATATATATATATATATATATATATATATATTTTATATTGTGTAGAAATAAATATATATATATATATATATATATATATATATATATAACATACTTTTTTGCTGACAAGCCAGGGTTCACATAGTTTTAATTGTATATGTAATATATATATTTATTTTTACACTATATATATATATATATATATATATATATATATATATATATATATATATATATATATATATATATATGTAGCGGGGTCCCCTTTAAGACTCCCAGGACTACCTTACCCAGAACCCCTTTCGGCAATGTTTCCACCCAGAGACTCATGGAAGGGGTTATAAAAGGAGGAGGCGAGGCTGGGCTCGGCCTCTTTGGGACACGAGACTTCAGTGACTGATCCTCCTGTGCGGATGTGCCGGTGTGCAAGGCCTGAAGCCTGAGGCCTTGTGCAGCACCAAAGAGCCTTCCACCCGGCTGCGAGCCTGGGTGGCATCTGACTTCGCTTATCCACAGCCTTGGTTGGATCGGGGACCCGATCGCTGGAGACACTGTGTGTAAGGACACAGTCAGTGGAAGTTCCCGGACTGGGATCGCGTCCGGAGGGGTGAGCGAGCGTATGCTCAGACCATATACTGTTTATTGCTGATGTGCCTATAGACTGCCGTGGCCCACAAGTTTATATCTGATTCTCTCACTGGAGATCCATATCAGAGTTGAACTCAGAGGTTCTTCAGTAAAGTGTTTGTTCTGTCACAATCTTCCCACTGGATTACAAATGTTATTCTGTTATGTGCACCACCTTTAAAGACTTGCCGGTGAAGAAACCATCATCCCCTAGAGACTGAGTTTTAGGTATCTGAGCCAGACCTGGCCAGCTAGTTAGTTCATTTAGTTGCTGCGCCACAGGGTGCCTAGTTAACGGTCGCCCACGCGGCGCACCTTTACTGTTCTATTAATGTATAAGTGTGTTTAGTGCTGCAGGGCTCTGCAACCTATTTCATGTAAACTGTTACCACTGTTAACCCTTTTTACCACAATCTAAAGTAAATTAGATACCCCCTTTCATTATTGCCTTGGTGTCTGAGTTTAATCATATAGCATAAGAATTATATTGTTGCCATAACTAACTGTGCCAGTAGGGGGTCGAGTAAATTGCCAGGGGTTGGCGGAGCTGTCTTCAGGGCCCAAACTAAATCTGCAGCCCTCTTAGTTGAAGGTATCGCTACACGTGGGGGTTCTCGTCCGGGATCCTGATACAGCAGTTGAACGCCAGAGGTGCCGGCATGGACCCACAAGCAGTAGAAGAGTGGTGCAAAGCCTCTAGGGCAGAGCCAAACAACTCGATAGTCATCAGCCTCCCAGGGGAGGAATGGAAGACTGAGATGGTAGAGGAGTTAATGAAGTTAGTGTCCCCAGATCACACACCATGGGTGATAGATATAAAGGCAGACCCAAACACTTCATATCAGTATGCACTGGTGGAATATGGAGACGGGATACCAGAGGCTTCCAAGCACAAGTGTGTAAAGACGCCAGACAATAGAACCTATAGGTTGGCGCCCACAGTAACTATAAAGAAGGAACCATCACAGATGGGATCACCGCAGGCTGCGGCCCGTACCTCTCCAGAAAGAGGAAAAGAGGAGACGGAGTGACACCCCCGGTGGCACCCGCACCTGCCACTGCTATATCACCAGAATTGATAAAGGCAATAGGGGACCTACTAATCAAATGTCAGAAGACAAACACGGTGCATGTAGAGACTAGCTACCGGAGACTGAAAACATTCTCAGGGAAGCTTTCTGTCCCTGCAGTGGAAGAAGATTTTGATACCTGGGTGGAGCAGGCATTACAAGCAGAAGAGGCATGGGAGGTGCCTGAAGCGCAGAAGAGGCAATGAGTGATAGAAAGCCTCAAAGGCGCAGCAGCAGAAGCAGTGAAAAGCTTTCGGTTTGGGAATGCAGATTGCACGGCTCAAGACTGTCTAGCCATGCTACAGGAAGAGTTTGGTCAATTGGAAAAGGTGACAGAGATGGTCTACCATTTTGAACATACTTTCCAACAGGCAAGGGAGAAACTTTCAGAGTATGTTAGGAGACTTAACAGGTTGCTGTGCAAGATTGTGTTGAAGAAGTTAATGAAGCCCCAAGATACAGATGCGGCAAGAATGAAGCAAGTCTTAAAGGGAGCGTTACGCTCGGATCCAGTCTGGCTGCACCTGAAAACCTCGGGAGGAGGAACGTTACTGACTTATGCTGACTTGATAAAAATCATCAGAGATGAGGAGGCGCTACAACAGGACCAGCAAATGATTAAGACAAATGTTGTCCCCGTACAGGTGCTAGTCAATCCAGTGATGACCCCTGAAAGAGACTCAGAGGTAGACACTCTAAAATCACAAATGTCCAAGGTGTTAGAGATGTTGACCTCTCTGATAGCAAAAGACCCAGAGGGTCCCAAGAGAGAAGTACCAAGGAAGGAATTATTCCCAATTGCCTCAGCACCCGCATCTTTACAAGAATGGGGAGATATAGTCTGCTTTAACTGTGGAGGAATTGGCCATATTGCAGCTACATGTTCCAGTCCCAAGAAGAAGAAAACGGACAACCGCAAGCCAGTGGGAAACTTCAGAGGGCCCCGGTGAAGGAGTCAACCGGGTGCCCATCACCTTCAGTTAGCTCCAAACTGAATGCAGAAGCCGCTGAATTCATCCCATCTAGTCCTTTATCGGATTACTGGGAAGATGCCTGTGATGTTTACCCTGAACAGGACCCTAGAGACTCTATGTATCCCTCGGCTCCTGAAGCAGATGTTACAGAGCCTGCCGTGTCGCCTGAACCTGTTACAGAAGAAGAGTCTGTGGCGCTAGAGCCAGAAACCCCAAGGGAACAAAGGGCTCGCAGAGTCATAAGGCCTCCCAGAAAGTTGACCTACCCACAAATGGGGAAGAGCTCAGAAGATTCTGTGGTCACTGCCAGGAGGAGTGTAGAGAATCCGGATCCCTCCACTGTTCATTTGGTAGAGGGCAACCCCCACTCACTCTCTGGCACAGTTAGGCAGGCCACTCAGAATAGTGTGACCTGTGGGCAAGGGAATCCAACCCCTCGGTTTTGGTGAGAATTCCCTATGCCAACCTCTTATGCAATGTTGTCTGGGGTTGTACGCAGTGTATGCTAGAATTTTCTTTGGGGACCAAAGAATTTAAGTGGGGGGGGGAGTGTGTAGCGGGGTCCCCTTTAAGACTCCCAGGACTACCTTACCCAGAACCCCTTTCGGCAATGTTTCCACCCAGAGACTCATGGGAGGGGTTATAAAAGGAGGAGGCGAGGCTGGACTCGGCCTCTTTGGGACACGAGACTTCAGTGACTGATCCTCCTGTGCGGATGTGCCGGTGTGCAAGGCCTGAAGCCTGAGGCCTTGTGCAGCACCAAAGAGCCTTCCACCCGGCTGCGAGACTGGGTGGCATCTGACTTCGCTTATCCACAGCCTTGGTTGGATCGGGGACCCGATCGCTGGAGACACTGTGTGTGAGGACACAGTCAGTGGAAGTTCCCGGACTGGGATCGCGTCCGGAGGGGTGAGCGAGCGTATGCTCAGACCATATACTGTTTATTGCTGATGTGCCTATAGACTGCCGTGGCCCACAAGTTTATATCTGATACTCTCACTGGAGATCCATATCAGAGTTGAACTCAGAGGTTCTTCAGTAAAGTGTTTGTTCTATCACAATCTTCCCACTGGATTACAAATGTTATTCTGTTATGTGCACCACCTTTAAAGACTTGCCGGTGAAGAAACCATCATCCCCTAGAGACTGAGTTTTAGGTATCTAAGCCAGGCCTGGCCAGCTAGTTAGTTCATTTAGTTGCTGCGCCACAGGGCGCCTAGTTAACGGTCGCCCACGCGGCGCACCTTTACTGTTCTATTAATGTATAAGTGTGTTTAGTGCTGCAGGGCTCTGCAACCTATATCATGTAAACTGTTACCACTGTTAACCCTTTTTACCACAATCTAAAGTAAATTAGATACCCCCTTTCATTATTGCCTTGGTGTCTGAGTTTAATCATATAGCATAAGAATTATATTGTTGCCATAACTAACTGTGCCAGTAGGGGGTCGAGTAAATTGCCGGGGGTTGGCGGAGCTGTCTTCAGGGCCCAAACTAAATCTGTGGCCCTCTTAGTAGAAGGTATCGCTACATATATATATATATATATATATATATATATATATTGTAACCTGGGGGGCAGGTAGTAGGTACAAAAGCTCCCTGGGATGAGCAGGCACAGATACCAAGTCCATTGGATCAGTGAAAACACAGTGGGGTTTATTGGTGCTATATACAAAGTCAATGACAGGTGCTGTACAGTGCGGTGAAAACAAACAGAAGAAAAAATAGCTAAACAAAAGCCTAGCCGTGTCTCGGCTCTAACTACACAGTATGTACAGGCCCTCACTACCAGGCTGGACAAGCCTAACGCTTGTCAGCTTCCACATTCACAGAGTAACAAGTTTTACCAACCTTCTTGCTCTCACAAACCAACGTTGTCTGTGTTTCCCAGGCTGAGCAAAGGCTGTCTGCTCAGGTGAGCTTTTAATTAAGCTGGTGGAGAGAACCAACACCTGAAGTGGATCCTGGCTCAGAGATCCCTGAATGTATATGAGAGGAGCCTGGGAGATGTATAAACCCCGAACAGGACTTTCCCAGGCTCTCTCTGGGATGCTCTGTCACACATCCTCCCCCCTTGTTTCAACCCCAGGGTTGGAACACCTGTAGCCCAACAGGAGTGAACACGGGAGAGGGCATCTACATTCCCCATCTCAACACCTGGCCTGTGTTTTACCGTAAAGGCGTAATCTTGTAGGGCCAAAAACCACCGGTTCACCCGCCTATTAGTCTCCTTCTTTTGGGCCATCCATTTCAGGGGAGCATGGTCAGTTATTAACTCAAACTGGCGCCCCAACAAGTAGTACCTGAGCGCGTCCACGGCCCACTTTATGGCCAGACACTCCTTTTCAATGACTGCGTACTTCTTTTCATGGTCATTGAGCTTTCTGCTTAAGTACACCACAGGGTGTTCTTCCCCATTGTGTACCTGTGAAAGTACTGCCCCGATACCAACATCAGACGCATCTGTCTGGACCAAAAAGTTTTTGGAGAAATCGGGGGAGTATAGGATTGGCTGTGCACAAAGAGCCTTCTTCAGGACTTGAAAAGACTCTTCTGCTACTGGAGACCATTTCACCATTACGGAGGCTTTCCCTTTCGTAAGGTCTGTCAGTGGGGCAGCTATAGTTGCGAAATTTGGGATAAATCTTCTATAGTACCCCGCAATGCCAAGAAAGGCCCTGACCTGCTTCTTGTTTGCAGGGCGTGGCCACTCCTGGATGGCTTCTATTTTATTCACCTGGGGCTTTATGACACCCCGGCCAATAGTGTAGCCCAAATACCTGGCTTCCTCTAGCCCAATGGCACATTTTTTTGGATTTGCCGTAAACCCCTCCTTGAAGAGGGAATCCAGGACAGCCTGGACACGGGGCAAGTGAGACTCCCAGTCAGTGCTATGCACCACTATGTCGTCCAGATAGGCTGCAGCATACTGTCGGTGAGGTCTTAGGGTCCTGTCCATAGCCCTCTGAAATGTTGCAGGGGCATTTTGCAACCCAAAAGGCATTTTCTTATATTGAAACGACCCCTCCGGGGTCACAAATGCAGTCTTTTCTTTGGCACTACCAGTCAGGGGTATTTGCCAATATCCTTTGGTCAAGTCCAAAGTGGTCAGATAACGGGCCTTGCCAAGTCGGTCTATAAGCTCGTCTACCCTGGGCATTGGGTATGTGTCAAACTTTGTTACCGCATTAAGCTTTCTGAAGTCATTACAAAACCTCCAAGTGCCATCCGGTTTTGGGACCAATACAATGGGGCTAGACCAGTCACTATTGGATTCCTCAATAACATCTAGCTCCAACATCCTTTTAACTTCCTCACCGATGTCCTTTCTTCTAGCTTCGGGAATTCGGTATGGTTTGAGCTTGACACGGACTCCAGGTTCAGTAACAATATCATGCTGAACTGCTGAAGTCGTGCCCGGCAACTCTGAAAATTTCTCTTTATTCCTCATCAGGAACTCTCTAGCTTCCTGTTTCTGGGAACATGACAGGGTGTCTGGAATCGTGACCTCAGGGATCAGAGGGGATTCAGTACCTTTAAGGGTTACCGGGAGGGACCTCGCAGTTAATGCCAGTCTATCCTTCCAGGGTTTTAACAGGTTTATGTGGTAAATCTGTTCGGGCTTCCTTTTACCTGGTTAATACACCTTGTAATTGACCTCCCCAACTCTTTCAATTACTTCAAAGGGTCCCTGCCACTTAGCCAGGAATTTGCTCTCAACAGTGGGAACTAACACGAGGACCCGGTCACCAGGTGAGAAAACACGAAGTTGGGCCCCCCTGTTGTATATCCTCTGTTGGGCTGCTTGGGCCTGCAGTAAATGTTCTTTTACTACCGGCATGATTGCTGCAATCCTATCCTGCATTTGAGCGATATGCTCAATAACACTTTTGTGAGGTGTCTGCTCCCCCTCCCAAGTTTCCTTGGCTATGTCTAAGAGTCCCCGAGGGTGTCTCCCATAAAGCAACTCAAATGGAGAGTACCCCGTAGAGGACTGGGGAACTTCCCTGATGGCGAACATCAAGTAAGGTATCAGGAAGTCCCAGTTTTTCCCCATCCTTATCAACAACCTTTTTTAACATACTCTTTAATGTCTTATTGAAGCGTTCCACCAAGCCATCCGTTTGAGGATGGTACACTGAGGTACGCAACTGCGTCACCTTAAATAACTTGCAGAGCTCCCTAGTTATTCGTGACATGAATGGGGTACCTTGGTCTGTAAGGACTTCTTTCGGGACGCCAACCCGACTGAACACCATAAACAGCTCTTTGGCAATGTTTTTAGCAGATGCAGTGCGTAAGGGAACGGCCTCGGGGTAACGGGTAGCGTAATCCATGATCACGAGGATATGTTGATGACCGCGGGCAGATTTGGGGAGTGGACCCACAAGGTCCATGGCAATCCTCTCAAAAGGCACTTCAATAATGGGCAAGGGCACTAACGGACTTCGGAAGTGGGGTTGGGGGGCTGACATCTGACACACAGGACAGGATTGACAATAATTTTCTATGTTTTTCCATATCCCAGGCCAGTAAAACCTGCGCAACACCCTTTCAGTGGTTTTCTCAACCCCTAAATGGCCTCCTAGCAAGTGCCCATGGGCAAGTTCCAACACCACCCGTCTGTATAACTTAGGGACTACCAACTGTTCAACCACTTCATCATTAGATTTACATACACGATACAGTAAATCCTCATTGCTGCAGAAATATGGAAAACAGAGCCTGTCCCCTGGTTCGACAGGTACCTCATTAATCACTATTACATTTTCCCAGGCCCTGGCAAGGGTAGGGTCTTTTCTCTGCTCCGTACCAAAATTTTCCTTGTGCACATTAAGATTGGCAAACTCTAACGTAGGCTCAGATTCAGCAGGCGGCTGTCCAGCTCTACTGGTTGTGGGGACTTCTCCCGGCTCCCCCAGCTCTCCTGCCATAACTGAGAAAGGATCACCCGGAGAGCCCTGAGAGGAGTCCCCTGAACTCACAAGGTCAGTAATGGCCACGAGTTCTGGCTCTGCGACTGAGTTAGGTACTGCGACTGGGTCGGGACAATCCCACAGTTCCCAAAACTTAGGGAAGTCCCTACCAATGATAGCCTCATGCACCAAGTGGGGCACCAGTCCGACCGAATGGGTCACCGTACCTAAGCCAGTTTTAAACTGAACAGTGGCTATTGGATACTCGCGGGTATCCCCATGTACACAGATCACAGCAACCTTTTTTGCATGAAAATTCACAGTTTCAACCATCTCAGCTGTAACCAAAGTAACCAGACTTCCAGAGTCCAGCAAGGCCATAATAGGCTTATTATTAATAGTCACATGACACATGTGTTTTCCCACATTTGGCATTGCAGCGCATGAAACAGCAGCAAACATAGACTGCCTTCTAAAAGATAGATCACACTGCATTGGTTCATCTGTCAATGGACAGTTTGCTGCAACATGTCCCAGTTCTTGGCAACGAAAACACCTGATGTTTCCCCAGTTTGGTTTGCTGACAGGCAGTGGCTTCCCTTGTTTGGGCCGCCAAACTTCAGTCCTGGCACCAAAAATCCTCCCCCCTATTTCCTTGCCATGCTTACCACCCACTTCCCCTGGAACAGTCTTACCGGTTGCCTGGGGAGACCGTGGCTTTGGGTGGAAAGTCCGTGCGGCTGTAGGGGTGGTGACCAGGTTCTCTGCAGCAAAGTACCTCTCAACGAGCTCCACCAGGTTGTCTGCTGACTTGGGGTCTCCTTGACTCACCCACTTCTGCAGGGGAATTGGCAGTGACCTCAGGAATTGGTCCATGACCACACGCTCCACTATTTGTGGCGCAGACAGGGACTCCGGCTGTAGCCATTTCCGTACCAGGTGGATCAGATCAAACATCTACGATCTTGGGGGCCTCTTATCTTGGAAGAACCAGCTGTGGACCCGCTGAGCTCGAACAGCCAAGGTGACACCGAGTCGTGCCAGGATTTCCCGCTTGACCTTCTCATAATCTCCCGCTTCTGCTGACTCCAGATCATAGTAGGCCTTCTGCGCTTCTCCAGAAAGTAAGGGGGCGATCAGTCCTGCCCACTGGGTTTGGGGCCAACCTTCCCTCTCAGCGGTCCGTTCAAATGTTAGTAGGAAAGCCTCTGGATCATCATCTGCCGTCATCTTTGAAAGAAAGCGACCCACATGGATGGTTGAGGGCTTGTCTCCAATATCCTTCATTATCGCAGGTGACCCCTGTGCTAGCGTCTCCACAACCTCAGTAAGGGTTTTTCTATCCGCTATTGCAGCAGTGGCAAGCTGTTCAAACAGCCTCTGCGATTGCTCCTGTACAGCACCAATCTGTTGGAACAGCACCTTGGTTTGCTCCTGTGCGATAGCGTTGGCTTGCTGTAATGCAGCGTTAGTTTGCTGTTGTGCAGCGTTTGCTTGCTGCTGTGCAGCGTTTGCTTGCTGCAATGTAGCGTTAGTTTTCTGTTGTGCAGCGTTTGCTTGCTGCTGTGCAGCGTTTGCTAACACCATTTGTTTGAGGATGTCCTCCATGTTGTCACTTTAGGTACTGGCCTTTTAAGTAGTAACTTACTACAGCTGGTCGCAGCCTCCACCATATGTAACCTGGGGGGCAGGTAGTAGGTACAAAAGCTCCCTGGGATGAGCAGGCACAGATACCAAGTCCATTGGATCAGTGAAAACACAGTGGGGTTTATTGGTGCTATATACAAAGTCAATGACAGGTGCTGTACAGTGCGGTGAAAACAAACAGAAGAAAAAATAGCTAAACAAAAGCCTAGCCGTGTCTCGGCTCTAACTACACAGTATGTACAGGCCCTCACTACCAGGCTGGACAAGCCTAACGCTTGTCAGCTTCCACATTCACAGAGTAACAAGTTTTACCAACCTTCTTGCTCTCACAAACCAACGTTGTCTGTGTTTCCCAGGCTGAGCAAAGGCTGTCTGCTCAGGTGAGCTTTTAATTAAGCTGGTGGAGAGAACCAACACCTGAAGTGGATCCTGGCTCAGAGATCCCTGAATGTATATGAGAGGAGCCTGGGAGATGTATAAACCCCGAACAGGACTTTCCCAGGCTCTCTCTGGGATGCTCTGTCACAATATATATATATATATATATATATATATATGTAGCGGCCTCCTCACTCCCCTCTTTGCATCAGCTCGTCTTTCTCTTGTCTAGGGGTACCTTAGAGGGGAGAGAGCGGGGTCACCACGCCAAGCCTTCACCACATGTGTCCGTGCGGTGTGAGCAAAGTTCCTTCTCTACCTTCGGGTCAGTGTTGTGCACCTGGAGTTACCTTGAACAATGTCCACCAGAAAAGAGCCCCACACCATTAAAGTCCAACACTCCTTTATTCTTCTCGTGTGAACAGCACATTCAGTTAGACTCCCTTAAAGAACAGAACAAACAAGGAGGTGTGGATACGAGTAGGCCCAGACACAATGAACTCTCCACTTTCCTCCCTGAAAGTGGGCTGAGGTCTCCTAGCGGGGGGGAATTTCCTTCCAGGCGGTCTCCGATTGGAGGCTCACCTGTCACTGGCAATCTGCTGCACCCGGTCTTTAAGTGAGTAGCTCCCCCCGGTCCATTACGCCTTACGGATTCGGGTACCCAATCCCTGGGTTCCCTAGGACCTCCTTCACTCGCGGAACTCAGTGTTGGGCACTGAGCTCCAGACCTCCATCCGAGTACCTCACCCCAGGCTAAAGGTGCCTGGGATGGAACACGACCTCCGGACGTCCTCTAGGCCTAGGCCGCCTAGAGGACCGACATGAACCACCGCCCTCAGGCTGAAGGTGCCTGGGACTCGACCCCGTGACAAAGATGGCCGGCCCCTTTATACCCTCTCCCAGCAAGCACGGCGGGTTCCCCGCCCCACCATACCGCTGCCGAGGGAGGACAAAAAGGAGGCACAGCACACAGCAATGGTTCAACCCCAGCCCAAGGCGACAGCGCCACCTGCTGGACCGCAAGAAACTGCACATCGCTGGTGTCTCTGTCAGTTTGAATTACACCCGGGAAAGTACATACCCGCTACACTCTCCCCCTGGTGATTTGACACTGGTCCCCAGTGTCTGGAACAAATCATACCCTCAAGGGCTGGCATAATCCAATCCAGAGACCGACTAACAAATGTACAAAAATATAAAACTTTTGAAAAAAACTTGATCAACTAAAGCAATTGTGTCTGAGCCCTATATAAAAAAAAAGGAAGGGAAACAACAACATTTAACCATAACTTTTTTTTTGAATCACATATTCACATTATGCTTTTCCCACCCATCCTGACTAAGACCCACCCCATACTCAGTGGTCTTGATGGGATGCTCTCCTGCAGAGAAAAAAGAAAGAAAATTAACACACATAAACCCTGACACATATATTCTTGTGAGAGAAAAGAAACTTCTTCGTAAAGAAATCCCTTTTCTCCAAGGAGTGATGCCGCGTACACACGACCGCTTTTCTCGACGAGAAAAACTGCATTTTTTTTTTTCGCCGAGAAAAACGATCGTCTGTGGGCTTTATGTCGTTTTTCTCATCTAGAAAAACGGCATAAAAAACGACGAGAAAATTTAGAACATGTTCTAAATTTTCTCATCGTTTTTTCCAGCATTTTTTTCCGCGGCAGTTTTCCCATAGGGAAACACTGCCGCGGAGCCCACAGACGGTCGTTTTTCTCGTCAAGAGAAAAAATGACGGGAAAAACGACCGTGTGTAGGGAACCAAGCGGTTCCCTCGTTTTTCCTGTCATTATTCACGGCGGTTTTTTAACCGCCGTGAATAATGATCGTGTGTACGCGGCATGAGTGTGTGAAAAGTGTTTAACGTTGCGCAACACTGCCACCTGGTGACAGCATCGCGGTAACTGTACTGGTGGAACTTTTCCTCTTCTCTTGAGCCCTATCTACCCCAGAGTCTGTGATCTCTTGCTGGAAAGTGAAGAACAAAACAGGAACAGTCCTTCATTCCTCTGGGTACAAGGACAACGGGCCCCAGAAAGTTCAGCAGCATACAACAAGAACGGAGTCTTTCTCTTCTACAGGTAGAAGCGGGGATGCGGCAGAACAAGTGGCTTCAAGTGCTGATCCATGGTCTCCAGATGATATTCTACATCTTCTCCTTCCTTGCGCCGTATCAGCACTTTGTCTGCATGGATGTGCCGTCCCAACATCCACTCTGCCTTGCAGTCCTTAAAATGCTGAGAGGCATTGGGAGAGCATGCCAGGTACCTGCGGGCGTGTGGAATCTGAAGGTGAGTCCACACAAAGTCATTGTACCAGCGCTCCCGGCACACTTCCACCTCATAGAGCAGCTCCTTGGACAAGTATGGATACTCCCATCCGTACTCTGCAGCAACCTTCTGGCCAAATAGGCGTTGTAGTCTGGCCAAAGGAGGCATAGTAGCTCTGTCCCCTTCGCCAGGCAAAACTATCGAGTCCGGGTGGCGAGGGACCTTGATTACATCTGATCTGGGCATTGGTGCCCGCAACAGCAGTCTCTTTTCCCCGGTCTTCGGTGCAGATGGTACCGGGGATGTAGAGGCAAGCCGGGGACGGGACCCCTCTTCAGGCGCTGGTGCCTCCACCTGGGGTGTACTTTCCCCTGTAGACATGGGTGGATCCCTGGTTCTGGGAGAGGAAGCGAGAGGTACTTTGTCCCAGCCCTTTTCTGCAAACAGTTCGTCTATAGCAACGTCGTCTCCCATGTCCGAGAGCGACTCCAGGTCAGAGGTGTCACACTCCTCCGCGGGTAGGTACCCTGTAGTGGAGACTGAGTTTTCACCTCTTCCCACACACCAAATCTCTCCGCCTGGCTTACCTCGGCCTTTGCTTGAAACAGGACGTCCGGAACTCTTGCCGACGGATCCATCTGGGCCGGGCGTAAGCGGGCGAGATGGTCCACCACAACCGCTGGTCAGGGCTACCATACCGGTCTTTCTCTTCGGTGGTGGACGCTGCGAGATCGTGGTGACCGAGTCAGCATCCTCGGATTTCTCCCGTTGATTTTCCACGACCTCCTCCGTGGTCCATTGCACACTGCAAAGTTTTTGCGCCAACGTCCCACGTGTAGTCCTTCACACGTATTGGACTCCTCCCCTTTGCTCCAGTCCACGGGCTTTTCTTCTTTTTTCCTTCTGAGTCACGCCCACGAACTATGCGGTGGGGGTGTGCCTGGTGGCGCAGTGCAAATAGAAGCCCCCACGTGTAGTCCTTCACATGGCTGAGCTTCCCCCTTTCCTCGCTCTCTTCTGCGCGGGCCTTTCCCTTCATTGGGTCATGTCCACGACTTCAAGCAGGGATGCACTTCGGCCAATGAAGGCCTGCCTACTCGTAACTCCTCCGGGCAGACACGTTCAATTCCGTAGTACACGAACACTATCCCGGACCCGAGCCCCCACGTGTAGCGGCCTCCTCACTCCCCTCTTTGCATCAGCTCGTCTTTCTCTTGTCTAGGGGTACCTTAGAGGGGAGAGAGCGGGTCACCACGCCAAGCCTTTACCACATGTGTCCGTGCGGTGTGAGCAAAGTTCCTTCTCTACCTTCGGGTCAGTGTTGTGCACCTGGAGTTACCTTGAACAATGTCCACCAGAAAAGAGCCCCACATCATTAAAGTCCAACACTCTTTTATTCTTCTCGAGTGAACAGCACATTCAGTTAGAATCCCTTAAAGAACAGAACAAACAAGGAGGTGTGGATGCGAGTAGGCCCAGACACAATGAACTCTCCACTTTCCTCCCTGAAAGTGGGCTGAGGTCTCCTAGCGAGGGGGGATTTTCCTTCCAGGCGGTCTCGGGTGGGAGGCTCACCTGTCACTGGCAATCTGCTGCACCCGGTCTTCAAGTGAGTAGCTCCCCCCGGTCCATTACGCCTTCCAGATTCGGGTACCCAATCCCTGGGTTTCCTAGGACCTCCTTCCCTCGCGGAACTCAGTGTTGGGCACTGAGCTCCAGACCTCCATCCGAGTACCTCACCCCAGGCTAAAGGTGCCTGGGATGGAACACGACCTCCGGACGTCCTCTAGGCCTAGGCCGCCTAGAGGACCGTCACGAACCACCGCCCTCAGGCTGAAGGTGCCTGGGACTCGACCCCGTGACAAAGATGGCCGGCCCCTTTATACCCTCTCCCAGCAAGCACGGCGGGTTCCCCGCCCCACCATACCGCTGCCGAGGGAGGACAAAAAGGAGGCACAGCACACAGCAATGGTTCAACCCCAGCCCAAGGCGACAGCGCCACCTGCTGGACCGCAAGGAACTGCACACCGCTGGTGTCTCTGCCAGTTTGAATTACATCCGGGAAAGTACATACCCGCTACATATATATATATATATATATATTGTGTAAAAATAAATATATAGTTTATATATTGTGCGTGTGTGTGTATATATATATATATATATATATATATATATATATATATATATATTACATGTCTTTGGTATAAAAAAAAAATCCCAAGTGTATATTACCACTTTCCATATGCCCGCAGCCCGAATATATGGCGGCCGGAAAGCAGTGCCAAATGTGGGTTAACGTACCTGTACGTCAGCCCACATAGGAGCAGTAGCGGCTGGTGCTCAAAATTTTTTGGGGGGCGCAAACAAATTGAAAAAAAAAACATCAATTGCAGCCACTGTGCCCATCAAATGCAGCCACTGTGCCTGTCAATGGCATATTAGCATCCTGATCACTGTCATACCCCATACCAGCGTCATGATCATCACCATACTCCCGCCATGATCATCACCATAACCCATACAAGCATCCTGATCAATTGTAGTAGTAGTAGTAGTATATATATATATATATATATATATATATATATATATATATATAAATATATATAGCACACAGACCCTTCCGCTTCACCCATTTGCAGTAAGGCACACCTGCTACTTACCCGGCATCCAACTCCATGTATCTAGAGGCGAGCAGTGCTAGATTTTGGGCCTTGCGGGGAGTTACCTCTCCGGAGTGGATCCCTGGTCTCCGTTGTCTTGGCGGAAGCCCCTTTGTAATAAAGCCAATGTCCACACAGGTGTAAAACCCAAGCAGCAAGGTTTTATTCTTTTCTTGAGGTAAACTTGAAAGAGAGAGTAGAAGCGACAGAGTAGGGGAAGGTTCAGGCACGCAACACTCAAAGAACACTTTCGTCGCCACTCAAGCCTGAATGGGTATAGCTCACCCGGATAGTCCCTTTTAAGAGCCGTCCTAGCAACCGGAGTGGAGCACGGATTAAAGCTTTCCTTTCCTTGTAATAGGATGCGATCAGGAGAATTCCTCTGCCACAGGAATTATTACTGTCCTGAACCTCCACAAATAAAGATGGCGGATCCCTCTTTAGGCAAGCCTCCAGGCCTCTCCCCGAGATAGCAGTACCGTCGCTATCTCCGCCAGAACCGATCTTCCCCTGGACTCCTTTTCCTAAAGTTGGGCTCCCAAATGGTGGGCAGCCTGGGATCCCTTCCGTAAGGTGTAGGCCCCAGCCAGCCGAGCCGGGCCTACCAAACAGCGATGCAGCCTCGGGCTGAAGGTGCCCGAGACTGAAGCACATGCATGCACCCCCTGGCCATGAGGGCCACAAAGGTGGGGTACGCGCCACACGTCCTCCAGGACCAAGGGGTCCCCTGGAGTCCAACCACCACTGATGGCGTCTGCCCCTTAAGTACCCCCTCCCAGCAGGCACAGCGGACCGACCACGCCCAACGCACCGCTGCCGAGAGAGAAAACCCAATAGTGCTGCGATACCTCCTGTGGTTCAACCTGAGCCCGAAGTGACAGCGCCACCCCAGGCAACAGGGAACTGTACTGCCAGGCAGCATCGCACCCAGAGCAGAAGCACAATTTGTTCTAATCAACAGGTCCGAGCCTAACTAATGGCTCGGGCCACCCCTAAATTTACACATATAGCGTCCCATAAATTGGGATGGGCGCTACACACACCCCCTCCTCAAAAAGACACTGTCCCCTGGCTAAAGAAACCAAAACCCTTCAATCCTGAAGGTCGTTGATTTCTTTGCAACTATAATACAAAAATGTGCCTGAACCAAACATTTTGGAAGGTGGGAAGGGAGAAAGGAAAAGAAAAGAAAAGCAAATCATATAAATGACATCCCATTCTCAAATGTCACATTTCAATTATACATTCCACCCCTTCGCTAACTACCTATCCAACCCCATTCTCCGGTGGTTTTGATAGCAGCTTCCGGTACCTGAAAAACAAACACAAGCTAATGCATAATAAAATATATATATATTTTTTACATCCTATCCACTACTCACAATCTATTATATAAGTGAAGAATACTATTCCCTCGAGAGGGAACAATTTCCTTCTAAGGGTTCCCCATGCTAAGCCTAGCATGGAGGAAAGAAAAAAAACATTCTAAACATTTCTATTGATAACTGTTTACCTAGCAGACCACCGCCACCTAGCATCGGCGGGACCTGAATGTTCTGCACAAGTTGCGCATAGGACTGCACATCACTCCTAACACTGCAGTCTTGACCACGGCGTCTTTTCACATGAATTCCTATCTGACTACCCCAAGTTCAATTTAGGAGGAAAAAAAAAATAGTCACTTTCTTATGGAGAGAAAAGAACAAACACAAGCTCTCCAATTTTCCTCCGTGGAGCAGACGTCCCCTTTCCAGTGGAACAAAGTTACTTGAATCCAGGGCACAGTTTGTCTATGCAAAGACAGGATGAAGAAAAAAAACACAAGTTCCTGTCTCAGAGGTAATAGTGGGGATCTGGAAGAATAAGAGACTTCCACTGCTTGTCCAGGGTCTCTAAAAAAAAACAGCGTCCTCTCTCCCTGGGCAACAGATCACCACCCTGTCGGCATGTATGTGCCTGCCATAATTCAAGTCCCGGCGGCAACATTTGAAACGCTCAGTCATGGCGGCTGAACAAGCGAAGTACCTGTGGGACTTGGGCACTTCAAGATAGTCCCATATGGCTTCAGCGTTCCACCTTTCTCGATAGACCTCTATCTCGAACAGTAGCTCCTTGGGCACATAAGGGTAATAGGGGTACTTCCAGCCATGCTCACTGGCCACTCTCTTGTTGAGGATTCACTGCAAGCGGGCAAGATGGGGAAGAGTTTTGCGATCCCCACTTCCAGCGAGTACAATGGCGACCGGCGATCTCCGGACTGTAACCGTATCAAGCCCTGGTAGGGGTTCTTCACCTGGGGCAGACACAGCTTTCTCCTCTATGGCCGGGACCTCCACATGGGGTGTAGTACTCCCCGAACTCATAGGCGATCCCAATTTCAAACTGCGGGCTGGGGCAACAGTTTTTACCTTGTCCCATCCCTTTCTTATGAAAATGTCCTCGATCTTAGCATCCTCCCCCACATCGGACGATGAGTCCAGGTCGGAGGTGTCATACTCCTCTGCAGGCAAGTAATTGCGGGTAGATGCAGACATATTTTCCCCAGCCTCCTTACCATCACCTGGCAAGGACTTCTCGGGCATCCTCCTGCTCTTGAGGTCCGGATCTGGTAGGCGCTGGGGCAGGCTTCGACCGCGGCCGCAGGAGGCCTTAACATATCCCACCTTTTGCTTGGCTGGCGGGATATGTACTTCAGTAGTGACGGAGGCAACATCCGCTGCGGTATCCGCCGATGGCTCTGCAGCAGCTGAGACATCTTCGTTGGCCACATCCGTGGCAGTCAATGTGGTGCATGTGAGCTTGGCTGTGGGAGTGCAGGTATCCTCCTCTGGAGTAACAGCACCTGTAAGGCAGTGGACCCAGTAGACCCAGGGTTTCTCTGTGGGCTGGTCCACTTCGAAGAGGAACTCTCCACAGGATGCACACCTTCCGAACGGCCGCAGTTGAACAGCCAGTCCTTGACATTTGGGGCAGAGCACGCCCAGGGCCTCCGCTTCTCTGCAGATGTACAGAGCGAAGCGACCCCGGGGCCTGAGCCGGATCCCCGTATCCGTAAGTGGGGCTGTGAGTGGGGCAATGTCCATAGTGGAAGACATCGGAAACATCCGGGGTCCCGACAAAGTTGAGGTTCCTGGAAAAGCGGACATATTGCTGCTCACTCGATCCAACTCTCTCTGTCTTCTGGCGCCTATGCGCCCACATGAAACACACAGGTTGCAGGAACTCCTCCCCTTTTCTTCTTCCTGCACGTAGCTCACAGTTTTTTTTTCTTCTGGACACGCCCACGAACTACGCAGTTGGAAAAACCACAGTTCTGTGCCCCATAACCCCTTTTTCTCTCTCAGAATACAGTAACCCAGTTCAATTTCTTCCATGGCCGACTTTCCAAGCACATACAAAATAGTCCACTCATGCGAGAGATAGCCACAAATCCCGGACATGAGCACTGTGGCACACAGAACCTTCCGCTTCACCCATTTGCAGTAAGGCACACCTGCTACTTGCCCGGCATCCAACTCCATGTATGGAGAGGCGAGCGGTGTTAGATTTTGGGCCTTGCGGCGAGTTACCTCTCCAGAGTGGATCCCTGGTCTCCGTTGTCTAGGCGGAAGTCCCTTTGTAATAAAGCCAATGTCCACACAGGTGTAAAACCCAAGCAGCAAGGTTTTATTCTTTTCTTGAGGTAAACTTGAAAGAGAGAGAGAGTAGAAGCGACAGAGTAGGGGAAGGTTCAGGCACGCAACACTCAAAGAACACATTCCTCGCCACTCAAGCCTGAATGGGTATTGCTCATCCGGATAGTCGCTTTAAGAGCGGTCCTAGCAACCGGAGTGGAGCACGGATTAAAGCTTTCCTTTCCTTGTAATAGGATGCGATCAGGAGAATTCCTCTGCCACAGGAATGATTACTGTCCTGAACCTCCACAAATAAAGATGGCGGATCCCTCTTTTGGGTCCCTCTTCCAGGCCTCTCCCCGAGATAGCAATACCGTCGCTATCTCCGCCAGGACCGATCCTCACCTGGACTCCTTTTCCTAAAGTTGGGCTCCCAAATGGTGGGCAGCCTGGGATCCCTCCGTAAGGTGTAGGCCCCAGCTAGCAGAGCCGGGCCTACCAAACAGCGATGCAGCCTCGGGCTGAAGGCACCCGAGACTGAAGCACATGCACGCACCCCCTGGCCATGAGGGCCACAAAGGTGGGGTACGCGCCACAGGTCCTCCAGGACCAAGGGGTCCCCTGGAGTCCAACCATCACTGATAGCGTCTGCCTCTTAAGTACCCCCTCCCAGCCGGCACAGCAGACCGCCCACGCCCACCGCACCGCTGCCGAGAGAGAACACCCAATAGTGCTGCGATACCTCCTGTGGTTCAACCTGAGCCCGAAGTGACAGCGCCACCCCAGGCAACAGGGAACTGTACTGCAGGGCAGCATCGCACCCAGAGCAGAAGCACAATTTGTTCTAATCAACAGGTCCGAGCCTAACTAATGGCTCGGGCCACCCCTAAATTTACACATATAGCGTCCCATAAATTGGGATGGGCGCTACATATATATATATATATATATATATATATATATATATATATATTGTGGTAGTGTGGTACCCCACCAGTGTATGAATACAGGATTCTCAACCAGGCAGGTTGAGGGGCTCCAGGGTATTTGCTTGTTTGGCAGGAAACTGGCTTTTCAGTTTCCTCATGATTTACTAAAATCCACTTTGGGACCCGGAGCTTGGGGATTTCTTAGAGATCCGGGTGAGATGAAATCCCTAGTCCTGGATCCGGGTTTTGAGACTCAACTGCACACTGATTGTTCAGGTGTGTGTGGGCCTGATAGTAGAATCAGGACCAGCATTCTGGGCCCCACCCTCCCGACGAGTGCAGGTGTGCACTGGGGAAGCCATAGAGTGCAAGTGTGCACTGGAGAAGTCAGAGAGTGCTTGTATGCACAGTGGAAGCCAGAGACCCAGGTCTGAGGGTCAGAGCAGCAAGGGGCTGCTATCCAAATGGATGGTGTTGCAGATGGAATAGTCTATAGGAGACAGACAAGAGCCTGAAGTGGAAGGCCTGAGCAGCACTGCTGTATGTATAAGCCAGGAGGCTGAATGTCATTTTGTTGTTGAAAAGGAGTACTGAAACCCCTGCGAGGGAAAACCTTTTGATTTTGTTTTAAACTTCTTTTAATAAAAATGGGCAAACAACCCTTAAAAAGAAGAACCAGCGAGTGGCGGTGTCCTTCAAGCTCTACACTTGAGGCTAGTCCTTCACAAGTGGTGGAGAATTTTGGCACAATCTGAGATCCCTACAATCAAGTAAGTTCATCTGTTATATGAACTGTGTTTTTGGTGCATGAGACTGCATAATCTGTGTGTGTGCAGGTGAGGAGAACCTGCAAGCGAAAGGTAACTAGCCTTGAAGAGACAGTGCTCCAATTTGTTGCAGGTGGTGTACCTGTGAACAAAAAGTCAATTTTTTTTTCTCTGCAGTGAACTGCTGCTAGCTGTGTGTGGCAGCCAGGCAAACTGCATTGCGCAGAAGTTTATTTGATGGACTGTTGCATGCAGGTTGTGTACCTGTGAAAGGAGAAACAAACAGGTTTTTTTTTTTTTTTTTTTTTTCTCCGCCAAGAACTGTTAGTTGCTGTGTGCAAGACTGCAAGGATGGGGCGATCAAAACGCCTAAAAGAAGCAAGGATGGCTGAGATGAGGGATAGAGCTCTGTGGCTGGAGGGGTTGTTACCGCCTGATCGAACCCCATACATGCCTAAACAGAGTTTTCCAAGGGAAAAGAGGGCTGCTGTTGTCCCTAGCAACCCTGGTGCAATGAATGCACAGATGACTGCTAGTGTGGAGAGTCCACCAGCGTTTGAATCTGCAGTGGATTGGTGCAAGCGACACCTGGCAGGATTGGACCAAGCTAAAGTGGAAGGCAAGCCAACCTTCCATACAAAAAGAGAGCTGCCGAATGTCCATGCCTGGGAGAGGGGTGGTGTTGTCCCTGGCAACACTGCTGCAGTTAAACCAGCAGCTGTTGTGAAAAGTGTGAAAGTGACACAGCTTGAGACAGGGTCCAGCAGATGCAGGGTGGGAAACCCTGAAAAGACATGGAACCAAGTGCGCTGTTTGCGGTGCAGTGAGTGGGGGCATGCAGTCTCCAAGTGCCTTTTGTCCCTGGCTCCAGTGCAAAGCTACCTAGCAAAACAAAGGTCTGAGAAGCCTGTGTTATATGCCAGAAGAGAGGCTGATCAAAGGCCAGGACAGAGAGTGGTTGCCCATAGCAACACAGAGGAGGCCAGTCGGGCTGTCTGTGGACCAAGGGGTGTGCCTCCCATGTGTCGTGACAAGTGGCTTCCGGAGGAGCCAATACAGCATGTTGGAGAGAGCCAGCAAAGCTCTGCTGGGAGACTGCGATCTCCCATGGCAACGAGAGTGGAAGTTATGCCTGGAAGGAATCATCAGGAGAGAAACGCACTAGGGAAAAGTCATCCAGTACCATGCCTGGAATGTGGCCAGCTGGGGCACGAAATATTGTCTTGCCCTATATTCTGGGGTGCACCTAGAGGTAATGTTGCTAAACAGAGAACTCTTTATCTGTGGGCCAAGATCCCTTTGCAAATATGTTTGCAGTCACCCCTGGCAACAAGGAGGAGTTTTCTGTGGTGTCTGCAGGGGGTGCTAAACAGTGGGAGATGCCTGCTGAGATTTCATCCCATGGCCACCAGGGGGAGTTGGCCAGTAAATGTGCGGCTGAGGACTGGTTCTTAAGACAACGTACTCAAATGAAGATGGAGACCCCAACTACTGTGGTGGGTAAGACTATCTTTAATGAAATGATGCCTGGAACTGCTGATTTCAGGTATAAAAGAACTGGCTACGAGACTGTCCATGATGATGTGAGAGTGACCCCAGTTAGTGGGGCCACAGAATGTGCACTTGAGAATGACTTTTTCATACCCAGTGGGAATGCAGGGGTTAAAGTCCAAACAGAACCTGTGTTGATGACTAAAAGTGTTGTGTCTAATGTCTGCCAGCCTCAAGTTGGCAGTGGGCTAGGACAGCCTGCAAAAACTAAAAATGCTATAAGTATTACTGTTAATGAAAAGTTTGCTGCTGTTGGGAAAACCCCAGGTTCTTCCAGAGCAAAAGCTGTTGTCACAAATGGGTCATTGCCTGTAGCAATTGGTGGTAAGACAGCACAGTTGTCCCCAGAAATCTCCAGGGAACTTCATGTATTGGAGTCGGAGGTTGCCATGGACAACTGCGATGTCACTCTGGTGGGACAAAGTGGAACTGTACCGTGTAATGGTAATGTGTTAGTGCAAGCTGCTAGTACTAAAAATGTGCCGCTAAATGGTGGGTTAACACAACCTGTGAAAAATGCAAAGGTGTGTGAGGCTTATGAAGCGCCGCCCGAGCAAGGTGGTGGTTGTGGTGTATTGCAACCTGCGGTGCTAAAACATGTGTTACCGAAGTCTGCCATGATTCGTAATTTGGGTGATGGGTTTAGTTTTAGATTCATCTGTTCTAATGTGTCTCCTTGGGCGGATGGAACAGGGCTGAGGAACGCCAGTGAATGGAGCACAGCTACAACGGATTGGGATAGTTGGGGTAAAAATCTAATTTCCCTGATAGATGAGGCTTTCATGCACAAAAATAAGGTGGACAAAGTTTCTGCTGTGCCAGCAGGAGGGACGGCAGAACAGCTTATACCTGAGGGCGCGGTGGCTAATGCAGGGGTTAACCCTCGTGAGAAATATGGACCATATAAGGGCGAGCACACAGCAGACACTTTGTCAGTAACCTACAAAAATTATGCTGACATGGCGTGTCAAAGTGACATTGTCACTGGTAATGTGAAGCAGTTCATTGGTGCTGAACCTGAGAAGTTGGGTATGAGTCAAGCACCTGGCAGCGCTCTGGTAGAGCACCAGGCTGTGGTTGTCTCCAGCTGGGAGAAGGTTCCATTAAACCTTGCAACCTCTCACGTCTCAGCAAGTGAGTCTGTCTGCATCCCCAGTGTCAGGAAAGTCCCCAGGAAGGACTTGGGTCTGGAGCCAAGGGTATGGTTTCTAACAAAAGTGTTAAAAGAGATGCTTAAACTTTGGGATGTACAGCCAGTCTATACTGGGGTGTCTCCACCACAGTCAGACAGTCTGGTACTGCGGAGCACCATTAGGTGGACCCCTGAGTGGCAGGTGGTACAGCACAAAGGAAGACAAGACAGAAATGGTTTATTTATGACTGTATTACTAGTGTTAAAAATTGCCTCTAGGTATGCTGATGGGTTACTTCCTGTACAAGAGGTATATGGGAGAGGCTTTGGTGAAAAAAAAGTGTCTGAGGTTTCACCACCTAACAGCCAGGTGGAAGGCATTTCTGCTGCTATGGTCCAAGGTAGTACTGGTCAGTTGTCGGTGAAGGGTGTGGAAGAATCACATGAAATGGAAGGGCCAAGTGTGGACCAGAAAGCAGCAGAAATCCTGACCGGGGCTCAACCGAAGGTGGTTAAAAAGACTGGGGTCCCCAGTCCGATGTTTGGTTTAGGTGACAAACCTAATAAGGTCCCCGAGACAGGGAAACGGATAAGAAGTGCGGTAAAAATGGTATGTGGATCAGACAAGAGCTTGTCTGTTCAGGTGGATAAAAATACAGATGGCATCAGAACAGGTCAAGTGGTAGGACAGCTGCCTGCAGAGTGGGTGAACCCAGGGGAGGTGACGTCCTGTGAGGTTCCCGTGGGTAATGGCGGCCCTCCATTATGTGTGCCCTCTGCAGACGCTGCCCTAGCAAATGCTGAAAAAAAAGGCATTGGTGATCTGTGCAACGTTGAGAGGTGTAATGTTGGTTTGAATATGTCTGTCAATGATGAACCAAATAGTTTGTTAAAGGTACATGACAGTGTGGTGCCCAAAGGTATTGGGAAACCTGGGAACCTGAAGCGTGGAGGCAGAAGGGTTGGTAGAAAGACCAGGGGTGCCCTGTTAAAATTTCAGGAGAGGCAGTGCTTATGGAACCCCAAAAGAAGAGGGAGAAGGCTGAGTATAGGGAAATATAGGACCTTGTTAAGATCCAGGGTGGGACATACCTGGAAGCGCACCCGGAAAAAAGGTTGGGCCTACGTGGCTGACGGCCAGCACAGAGGTGTCCCAACCATAATGATGGGTGCTGGTGTTCCTCCCTCCGGATCGAAACAAAGGGGGAGGGTATGTGGTAGTGTGGTACCCCACCAGTGTATGAATACAGGATTCTCAACCAGGCAGGTTGAGGGGCTCCAGGGTATTTGCTTGTTTGGGAGGAAACTGGCTTTTCAGTTTCCTCATGATTTACTAAAGTCCACTTTGGGACCCGGAGCTTGGGGATTTCTTAGAGATCCGGGTGGGATGAAATCCCCAGTCCTGGATCCGGGTTTTGAGACTCAACTGCACACTGATTGTTCAGGTGTGTGTGGGCCTGATAGTAGAATCAGGACCAGCATTCTGGGCCCCACCCTCCCGACGAGTGCAGGTGTGCACTGGGGAAGCCATAGAGTGCAAGTGTGCACTGGAGAAGTCAGAGAGTGCTTGTGTGCACAGTGGAAGCCAGAGACCCAGGTCTGAGGGTCAGAGCAGCAAGGGGCTGCTATCCAAATGGATGGTGTTGCAGATGGAATAGTCTATAGGAGACAGACAAGAGCCTGAAGTGGAAGGCCTGAGCAGCACTGCTGTATGCATAAGCCAGGAGGCTGAATGTCATTTTGTTGTTGAAAAGGAGTACTGAAACCCCTGCGAGGGAAAACCTTTTGATTTTGTTTTGAACTTCTTTTAATAAAAATGGGCAAACAACCCTTAAAAAGAAGAACCAGCGAGTGGCGGTGTCCTTCAAGCTCTACACTTGATGCTAGTCCTTCACTATATATATATATATATATATATATATATATATACACATACACACACACACACACACACACACACACACACACACACACACACACACACACACACACACACACACACACACGCACACACGCACGTGTGTTTCATAGTTGCCAACATTGGAAAAAAAACATCTGGGACACTTTTTTTTGTATTGAGGCGGAGCCTTGCTATAATCAGGGGGCGGGGCATTCGTTTGTAGGCGTGTCATGCTGAAATGAAAAATGCGGCGTGCAAAGCGCGCCGCCGTGAAAAATGGGCGTGGTTTACGCACAATAGTGGGTGTGGCTTAAATGGGCGTGGTTCAAAGGGGTGTGGCTACAGTCCGAGGTGAGAGAAAGAGAGAGAAAGAAATAGAAAGAAGCCAGATCCTACACCACAATAGAAATGTGTAACAAAATTGGCAGATAAGTATACTCCAAAACACCTGTTGGCGCTTCAATCATCCCGACACCATGTTTGTTATGGTGTCAGGATGATTGAAGCGCATTATTTCTATTATTACATTGTAATATAAAATTAAATCATTCAACTCACCATAATGCCGAATCACTGTAAGCCCCAAGTGTGTCACCTGCCACGTCGCCTGCCACCAGATGCCATCAGCTTTACCCAGCGGAGTCCTTCCTTGCGTCAGGTGTCCCCAGCGGAGTCCTTCCTTGCGTCAGGTGTCCCCAGCGGAGTCCTTCCTTGCGTCAGGTGTCCCCAGCGGAGTCCTTCCTTGCGTCAGGTGTCCCCAGCGGAGTCCTTCCTTGCGTCAGGTGTCCCCAGCGGAGTCCTTCCTTGCGTCAGGTGTCCCCAGCGGAGTCCTTCCTTGCGTCAGGTGTCCCCAGCGGAGTCCTTCCTTGCGTCAGGTGTCCCCAGCGGAGTCCTTCCTTGCGTCAGGTGTCCCCAGCGGAGTCCTTCCTTGCGTCAGGTGTCCCCAGCGGAGTCCTTCCTTGCGTCAGGTGTCCCCAGCGGAGTCCTTCCTTGCGTCAGGTGTCCCCAGCGGAGTCCTTCCTTGCGTCAGGTGTCCCCAGCGGAGTCCTTCCTTGCGTCAGGTGTCCCCAGCGGAGTCCTTCCTTGCGTCAGGTGTCCCCAGCGGAGTCGTCCCCCCCCCCTTGCGTCAGGTGTCCCCAGCGGAGTCGTCCCCTGCGTCAGGTGTCTCCTGTCTCGACCGCCATTACTGTTTCCCCTTCCCCGAGGGGGAACAAAATAGAGGCGGAGCCGACCGCGTGGCTGCACAAAAAATTAAGCTGTGGCGCCGCCCACCCCCGCCCCTTTCCATTACAGACAGACCTGCAGCGGGGCGGGGGGGGTGGCCGGCCGGCCAGCCAAAACACGGATGTAGTACAATAGAAGATAAAGCTGCTGCGGCGCCGCCCACCCACGGGGAGATGCGGGGTATGGGCGGCGCCGCAGCAGCTTTATTTTCTATTGTACTACATCCTGGTTTTGGTCTTCTTTAAAATGGCGGCCGGCGGAGACATTGTCTCCGCCGGCCGTGGACCTCTAGCGGCGTCGGCCCGCGGCGGCCAAAGTCGTGGAAACCGGGAAAAAATGGATTGGCCGGGACAAAATAAATCAGGGAAAAGGGTTTGAATCCCGGGAATGTCCCGGCCAATCCGTGACTGTTGGCAACTATGGTGTTTGAGCTTTGGTTTGAGGTGCACACCCTAATGCAATAGGCTGCGCACGCCTATGCCTGGTATTTAATGCCCCTTTAAGACCCTCCTACTGTTCCCTGAAATTTGACTGACCACACCCACTATTTGATGTGATTTGGAGGGTGTGTGTAGGGGGAGGGGTTTTGTGGGGTCGTGGTTAAGTTCCAGCACCTATTGTTTGAGGAAAAAAAGCCCTGTGAAAAACACACACATCAAACATGTTCAGCCTTTAAAAGCTCTTGCAGCTTTAGGGCTCATGCACACAGCTGTAAAGTTTGGCTGTATTCCCTGCCCAGGAACTGTAGGTGCTGCATAGAGCTGCCGACAGACATGAATTGGCTGTGCACAGCTGTATCCGGGTATGTGCTGGAACTTGCACTTAAGGACCAAGCCTGTTTTTCAGACTCGGTGTTTACAAGTTTAAAACAGGTTTTTTTGCTAGAAAATTACTTAGAACCCCCAAACATTATATATTGATTTTTTTTCTAACACCCTAGAGAATAAAATGGCGGTCATTACAATACTTTTTGTCACACCGTATTTGCGCAGCGGTCTTACAAGCGCACTTTTTTTGGAAAATAACTTTTTTTAAATAAAAAAATAAGACAACAGTAAAGTTAGCCCAATTTTTTTTATATTGTGAAAGATAATGTTACACCGAGTAAATTGATACCCAACATGTCACGCTTAAAAATTGCGCCCGCTCATGGAATGACGTCAAACTTTTACCCTTAAAAATCTCCATAGGCGAGGTTTAAAAAATTCCATAGGTTGCATCTTTTGAGTTACAGAGGAGGTCTAGGGCTAAAATTATTGCTCTCGCTCTAACCATTGCGGCGATACCTCACATGTGTGGTTTGGACACCGTTTTCATATGCGGGCGCTACTCACTTATGCGTTCACTTCTGCGCGCGAGCTAGTCAGGACGTGGCGCTTTAAAAAAATAACTTTTTTGTTTTCTTATTTATTTTACTAGATTTTTATTTATTTTTACACTGTTTTAAAAAAAAATAAAAAAAAATAAGAGTGTCACTTTTATTCCTATTACAAGGAATGTAATAGCAAAAAGCATGACAGGTCCTCTTAAATATGAGATCTGGGGTCAAAAAGACCTCAGATCTCATATTTAGACTAAAATGCAATAAAAAAAATTTAAGTTGTCATTTGAAAAAATGACAACAAAAAAATGTCCCTTTAAGATAGGGTGACCAGAGATCCCCGGTTTCCGGGGACAGTCCCCGGATTGA
The DNA here is from genome assembly GCA_029206835.1 of Rana muscosa. Lineage (NCBI taxonomy): Eukaryota > Metazoa > Chordata > Amphibia > Anura > Ranidae > Rana > Rana muscosa. The sequence continues at coordinate 206,726,182 of CM055121.1, read as the reverse complement.
GGACACTGTCCCCGGACCAAGCAGGGGCGGATCCGGGGGGGGGGCAACAGGGCAATTGCCCCCCCCCCCCGAGAGAGACCATTTGTCACACTCGCTTGCTTGCTCTGTTTTTTTTTTTTTTTTTTTTTTGTGCCTGATCTCCCGGACTTTGGGGACCCGGTACCGGACGTTCGTAGGTCCCCTGGACTCACATATAGCCCCATGTCTCCTCTACAAGTGTGCAAAGTTTGGTGTCTGGGAGACCTATGGCCGGGGAGAACCGATTTTTCAAAGCCGGGCACTCCTTCCATAGACTCCCATGTTAAACATCAGTCTAGTCGTGGGCACAGTGAAGCATTGAAGCATGGGCACAGTGAGGCATGCAGATGGACACCCTAGGCTTATACTCGCGTCAATACGTTTTCCCAGTTTATTTGGGGTAAAATTAGGTGCCTCGGCTTATATTCGGGTCGGCTTATACTCGAGTATATACAGTACTTGTTCTGCGACTGCCGCTGCCTCTCTGAGTCTCTCTCTCGGTTTCTCACATCAGCCGATCAGTGGCGCCAAGAGAGAGAGACTCGTCGAATGTAGTTACGCGGCGCACTGACACAATACCAGGAGCGGAGGAGGAGGTGGGTGGAGCCTCTTCCCTGCACTCGTTGCTAACGCCTGGGCCGCTTGGCGTCTAGCAACGAGTGACGTCAGTGAGTCACGTCGGGCCGCTCTGCGGGCAGGTGTGATAGCGTGCGGCTCCACAGACGGGTAAGAAAGCGTGCGGCGCGGTTTGCGGGCGGCGCGGTTCGTGGGCAGACCGTGCTGCTCAGTGTGTTGGCAGCGCAGGTGAGAGAGCTGGCTCAGTGTGGCAGCTGGCCAATCGGCTATCCAGGAGCGGGGGAGCAGAGAGATAAGATCATCTCTCACCGCCCGTGCCTGCCCTGCATTCCTGTAGTGACTTCCACCCTCACTGTGCAGGCAGCAGAGAGATTACATTATCTCTCTGCTGCCTGACTCTGGGAGTCTGGGACACAGCAAGAGACAACCAAAACTACACCTTAGCAGGCAAGTTAGTGACAATCCGCAAGGTGTGGCAGGCGACGTGGCAAGTGACAATCCGCAAATTGTGTCAGGTGACGTGGCAAAATGACAATCTGCATCTGGTGGCAGGCAAGTGACAATCAGCAAGGTGTGGCAGGTGACAATCCGCAAGGTGTGGCAGGTGACGTGGCAAGTGACAATTCACAAGGTGTGGCAAGTGACAATCCGCAAGGTGTGGCAGGCGACGTGGCAAGTGACAATCCGCAAATTGTGTCAGGTGACGTGGCAAAATGACAATCTGCATCTGGTGGCAGGCAAGTGACAATCAGCAAGGTGTGGCAGGTGACAATCCGCAAGGTGTGGCAGGTGACGTGGCAAGTGACAATTCACAAGGTGTGGCAAGTGACAATCCACAAGATGTGGCAGGTGACGTGGCAAGTGACAATCCACAACGTGTGGCAAGTGACACGCTCAGGGCTCCCACTAATTGCAGGCGACGGTGGCAAGTGACACACTCGGGGCTCCCACTGATTCTGCATTGAACTATTTAATTTTATATTACAATGTAATAATAGAAATAATGCGCTTCAATCATCCTGACACCATAACAACCATGGTGCCGGGATGATTGAAGCGCCAACACCAGCCATTTCCCCGATAAATTTCCCACAAAAAACATTTTTTGGCAGTGCCCCTCCCGAGAAAAGACTCTGGATCCGCCCCTGGGACCAAGTCTGTCCCCAGTTTTGTCCCCGGATTGGATTTGAACAGGGGCTGGGGCAATTTCAAAGACAGTGTAGAAGTAAAAAAAAAAATCTGAATTACACACCCCCGCTCCTACAAGCTTAGGGGGGTGTATTTTTTTCCATTATCTGTGCCCCTTTCTGATGATCATTTCTTCAGTTTCGGGTGCATGCCCATTCAGCTCCGCTCGCATGTTCTTCTGCCTTGGCTCAAGTCCCGGCCAGCCGCCTGCCTGATTATCTCCTTGCCTTCCCTGGCAGGGTGATCTTCCTCTGCTCCCCACCCAGTAGTAGTTGGGGCCTGGAGAGCAAGACTTGACAGGCTGTGAGGCGGGCGGCGGTGGCGACAGGCAGAGTCGTTGATTGCTGCGAATACTAGTAAAAAAAAATATGTCCCCGGATTTCATTTAAAAAATCTGGTCACCTTACTTTAAGACGCATGGGCGGAGCTGACGTTTTGATGTCGCTTCCGCCCTGCTATGGTGACGGGTGGGGGCCATCTTCCCCTCACTCGTATCCATACCACAGAGGGACCAGAACCCGATCGCCTCCGCCGCTACCGACGGCTCCGGAAAGCGGTGGGGGGGGGGAACCTCTCCCGCCGCAGATAACGGTGACCTAGCGGTGAATACGCCGCAGAGACCACCATTATCGTTTACAGGACCGGCTCCTGAAGAGATGGATATCTCGATTGTGACAGCAGCTGCTGCCGTTACCGAGATATCCCTCTTTAAAGTGCCGACGTATATGTACATGAGCCGTTCTTTAAGTGGTTAAACCCACACATTCATACAGATGTAAAACTCAATACGCAGTCCGTATTCGTGGTTTTACGTTTGTATGTTTGTACGAATGTGCAGGTTTACACGTTTGGACACCCTGCAGCTGTATGCAGCACCCGTGGCTCCTGGGTGGGGAAATACGCCAAAACGTTCCATTCTATGGCCCTAGGTGGTGGGATGCTTGAACCCTTAGTCAACAGAACGGCAAAACAAACAATTAGAAAAGATCAGTTTGATGTTTGTAATGTCATCAGAGTGTGTTAATGCTTTATAAAAAAATAAAATAAATTATTTATTTATTTTAAAGGTGGAGTTGGACTATAAAAGAAGCAAAGTAGAGTGATTGTGAATGGACTGTTTGCTCCCTCTAGTGGTTAATCCACAAACGGCTATATTTAAAGTGGTTGTAAAGGTTAATTTAAAAAAACAAAAAACAAACCTGTCATACTTACCTCCACTGTGAAGTTCGTTTTGCACAGAGTGGCACCGATCCTCCTGTTCTGGGGTCCCGCGGCGGCTCTCTCTGCTCCTCCCCGCAATAGCTAACCCCCTCTGGGAAGCTCTATCCCGAGGGGGTTACCTTGCGGGCGTGCTCCAGTGTCATACACTCGGCGTCCATAGACACCGAGTGTATGACTTGGTCCTGGCCCCCGGCGGCCACGTCATTGGATTTGATTGACAGCAGCGGGAGCCAATGGCTGCGCTGCTATTAATCTATCCAATCAACGCTGAAACTCCGTGGAGAAGAGGACGCCTGGGACGAGCCGAGTAGGTGAAATGGCTCAGGTAAGTAAAACGGGGGGGCTGGGGGGCTTGTGATTGCCAGGTGTTTTTTCACCTTAACCACTTCAGCCCCGGACCATTTTGGCTGGTTAAAGACCAGGCCCCTTTTTGCGATTCGGCACTGCGTCGCTTTAACTGACAATTGCGCGGTCGTGCGACGTGGCTCCCTAACAAAATTGACGTCCTTTTTTCCCCACAAATGGAGCTTTCTTTTGGTGGTATTTGATCACCTCTGCGGTTTTTATTTTTTGCGCTATAAACAAAAATAGAGCGAAAATTTTGAAAAAAAAATCTATTTACTTTTTGCTATAATAAATATCCCCAAAAAATATATAATTTTTTTTTTCCTCAGTTTAGGCCGATACATATTCTTCTACATATTTTTGATTAAAAAAAAATCGCAATAAGCGTTTGGTTTGCGCAAAAGTTATAGCATCTACAAAATAGGGGATAGTTTAATGGCATTTTTATTCATATATTTTTTTTTACTAGTGATGGCGGCGATCAGCAATTTTTATTGTGACTGCGACATTATGGCAGACACATCGGACACTTTTGGCACATTTTTGGGACCATTGTCATTTTTACAGCGATCAGTGCTATAAAAATGCACTGATAACTGTGAAAATGACACTGGCAGTGAAGGGGTTAACCACTAGGTGGCGCTGTAGGGGTTAAGTGTTCCCTATTGAGTGTTTCTTACTGTAGGGGGATGGGCTGTGTCACATGACACTGATCTTTGCTCCGAGTACACGGAGCGGAGATCCGTGTCATTGTCACTAGGCAGAGCAGGGAAATGCTTGTTTACACATCTCCCCGCTCTATACCTCTGTGAGACGATCGCGGGGATTCCCGCGGCGATCGAGTCCACGGGACCCGCGGTCCGACTCACGGGTAAGGCGGCAGGGTCGCGAACGCACAGCCGGCGGCACGCGCGACCACACGTCAGGCATTTAAAGGGCAACGTACAGGTACGTGATTGTGCCATTCTGCCAACGTAAATTTACATGGGCCATGGCTAGTAGCTCAGACTTTGAAATTTTGAGGCCTGTGATATGGTACATACAGGGGGTATAACAGGTCATAGGTGTCAGTGTGATGTGGTACATACAGGGATATAACAGGTAGACATGTGCACTGCCGAAAAATTATTTTTTTTCTTTTTTTTTTTGCTTCTTTCGGAAATTAGAAAAATTTGTGTGTGGGGGTTTTTTTTTTTCTTTTTTTTTGCTTTTTTCGGAAATTCAGGAAATTCATAATTTGGAAATTCGTAATTACGAATTTTCGAATTCCGAAATTGAATTTCCAAAAAAACGAATAAAACCAAAATGAAAAAACTAATTTTTTTTGAATTTCTGAAAAAAGCAAAAAAAAATTCGGAAATTCAACTTTTCGGATTTTAGATTTTCGGATTTTAGAAATTTCCAGTTTTCCAGTTTCCCAAATTCAGAATTTCCCAAATTCAGAATTTCCCAAATTCAGAATTTTTGGAAATTGAAAAGTTCGGAAATTGAAAAATTCTGAGATTTTGGAATTAACGAATTTCTCTAAATTTGTGAAAAACGAATTAGAAACTAAACAAATTGCACATGTCTAATAACAGGTTATAGGTGTTAGTATGATGTGGTACATACAGGGGGTATAACAGGTTATAGGTGTCAGTGTGAGGTGTAGGGTTGCCACCTTAGCTTCAAGCCAAACACTTAGGCCCCATGCACACAGGGCGTTTTTACAGCCGCTTTTTTTAGAGCTTAAAAACGCCTGTCCATGTTTTGTAAACATTTTTTGACCTTTTTTAAAAAAAAAAAAAAAAAAAAATCCTGGACCTCAAAAACGCAAATCGCTGCGTTTTTTGCGCGTTTATGCGCGTTTAACCACTTGACAACTGGGCACTTAAACCCCCTTCCTAACCAGACGAATTTTCAGCTTTCGGTGCTCTCACATTTTGAATGACAATTACTCAGTCATGCAACACTGTACCCATATGAAATTTTCGTCCTTTTTTTCACACAAATAGAGCTTTCTTTTGGTGGTATTTGATTGCCTCTGGGTTTTTTTTTTTTTTGTGCTATAAATGAAAATAGACCGAAAATTTTGTAAAAAAATGAATTTTTCTTAATTTCTATTATAAAATTTTGCAAATAAGTAATTTTTCTTCATAAATTTGGGAAAAAATGTATACTGCTACATATCTTTGGTAAAAATAACCGAAATTAGTGGATATTATTTAGTCTGGGTGAAAGTTATAGGGTCTACAAGCTATGGTGCCAATCACTGAAAATGTATCAATTTGATTACACCTGATGTACTGACAGCCTATCTCATTTCTTGAGACCCTAACATGCCAGAAAAGAACAATTACCCCCCAAATGACCCCTTTTTGGAAAGTAGACATTCCAAGGTAGTTAGTAAGAGGCATAGTTAGTTTTTTGAGGTTGTCATTTTTTCTCACAATTCTTTGCAAAATGAAGATTTTTTTTTTATTTTTATTTTTTTTCACACCAAATTGTCATTATAACAGGTTATTTCTCTCACATGGCATGTACATTCCACAAATAACACCACAAAATATATTCTGCTACTCCTCCTGAGTATGGCGGTACCACATGTGTGAGACTTTTATACAGCCTGCCCACATACAGAGGCCCAACATTGAAGTAGCCCCTTCAGGCGTTCTAGGAGCATAAATTACACATCTAATCTCTCAACCACCTATTACACTTTTGAAGGCCCTGGAGCACCAGGACAATGGAAACGCCAACAAAGTGACCCCATTTTGGAAAGCAAACACCCCAACGTATAATCTATGAAGCATTATGAGTCTTTTGAGCTGTTCATTTTTTTCCAGAAGTTTTTGGAAAATGTGGAAAAAAAATGAAAACGCATTTTTTTTTACACAAAGTTGTCCATTTATAAGATATTTCCAACACATAGCATGTACATAGCAAAAATTACACCCCAAAATATATTCTCCTACTCCTCCTGAGTATGGCGGTACCACATATGTGAGACTTTTACACAGCCTGGCCACATACAGAGGCCTAACATTGAAGTAGCAACTTCAGGCGTTCTAGGAGCATAAATTACACATCTAATCTCTCAAACACCTATTACACTTTTGAAGGCCCTGGAGCACCAGGACAATGGAAACGCCAACAAAGTGACCCCATTTTGGAAAGCAAACACCCCAACGTATAATCTATGAGGCATTATGAGTCTTTTGAACTGTTCATTTTTTTCCAGAAGTTTTTGGAAAATGTGGGAAAAAAAATAAAAACACATTTTTTTTACACAAAGTTGCCCATTTATAAGATATTTCCAACACATAGCATGTACATAGCAAAAATGACACCCCATAATATATTCTCTTACTCCTCCTGAGTATGGCGATACCACATGTGTGAGACTTTTACACAGCCTGGCCACATAGAGGCCCAATATCCAGGAAGCACCATCAGGTGACCTAGGGACATAAATTACGCATCTAATTTCCTTACAATCTATCACATTTTTGAAGGCCCTTCATATTTCTAGCATATAGCATGTACATACCAAGAATTACACCCTGAACTACATTCTGCTGAGTAAATGGTAAACAAAAGATTACCTGTGGTTTTAGTAGTGCAATTGTCCACAGAAGGAGAGCCCTGATCCAGGCAGCAGGCAGGGACGTGGTCAGCGTCAGTGAATGTAATTGTCCAGGCAGCAGGCAGGAATATTGTCCATAGTCAGTACAGGCAGAGATACTGTCCATATACAGTCCAAGGTCAGTGCAAGTAGAGACATTGCCAGCAGTGCCAAAATATTGGTCCTGGTAGTAAGCAGAAACATGGTCCAAGTAGCAGGCCAGGAAAGAATGGGGACAGGGGTAGAGGCTTCTCCCACCCAAATCTCTTTGAAGCCTCCGAGTCTCCAGACCCTAATCCGGGAATGAGAAAACTAAAAAATTTGTTTTCTTCATCCAGAAAAACAATTCTGGAGCCCCTCACATATGTGAGACCCCTGTGTCCCCATTAGCATAGCAGGGTAAAAGATCAATCCAAGAGGCAGGCAAAAAACGTGGTCAAACAGTCCAGGGTCAGTTCCAGAGCAGGCAGAGGTAGGTACAGTTTAGGGTTAGGCAGAAGCGTGGTCGTATAACAGGCCAGGGTCAGTTCCAGGGCAGGCAGAGGTAGGTACAGTTTAGCGTTAGGCAGAGGCGTGGTCGTTTAGCAGGTCAGGGTCAGTTCCGGAGAAGGCAGCGGTATGTACAGTGGCATAAGGGGTGTGGCGGTAAATGACAATTAGGTTTACCATACTTTCCTAATAATGTAGAAAAGTATGGTAACGACGGAAACATCGACCAAAACAAAGGCTTGGTTGGGAAGGACAATCGGGACAATAATACACAGTGTCTCTTCTAGTTCCTTCTTTGGAGCACACCCGGCATCTCTTCTGACGTTTTCGGCCTGTTTCATGGGGGGGGGAGTTTATCAGGAAAGTGGCGTTCATGGAGTCTGCTCACTGAATCTGAGCGAATGCTTTCTGGTGGGTCTTCAGGGTACAAAAGGGCTTCGATAATTTCTTCTTGGTACTGAAAATAAGATAAGGGGGTCCTTGTAGATTTACGGTAAATGACATAAGTATTGTAAAGGGCCATACTGAAAAGATATATGGAGACCTTTTTATACCAATAGCGGCTTTTTCTTGTGGGAAGATAGGGTTCAATCATCTGATCATTAAAATCGACTCCCCCCATGAACAAATTATAATCATGAACACATGCTGGTTTTTGGATAGGGCCGTTTCTTTTGGGGATTTCCACGTAGGTGTCGTTATGTATCGTTGAGAGCATGTGGACATTTCTTTTGTCCCTCCACCTGATAGCCAATAGCTCTTCATTCCGCAAAGACGCCGTCTCCCCTTTTCGTAGTCTTTCAGTAACGAGTCTTTGCGGGAAACCCTTCCTGTTGGCTCGCACTGTACCACACGCTGGAGTGCCCTTCCGGTAAAGGTTGCGGAAGAGGGGGATGCTGGTATAGTAATTATCCACATAAAGGTGGTAACCCTTTTCAAGGAGTGGATATATAAGCTCCCAAACAACCTTTCCGCTGGCACCGATGTACTCAGGACATTCAGGGGGATGCAGTTGGGAGTCCTTCCCTTCATACACCAGGAAGGCGTAAATGTAGCCAGTGACCCGGTCACATAGCTTGTAGATTTTAACCCCATATCGGGTCCTTTTGCTTGGAATAAACTGCTTGATGCCAAGCCTGCCTGTGAAGTGGACCAATGACTCATCCACGGATATATTTTGGTCGGGGATATATAACTGGGGGAATTTCTCAGAGAAAAAATTTAGAAGTGGCCGAATTTTAAATAATTTGTCATGTGATGGGTCATTTCGGGGAGGGCACTGGGTATTGTCATTGTAATGGAGAAAGCGCATTATCATGAGGTATCTGGATCTTGACATAATGGATGAAAAGACTGTCATGTGCTGGATGGGTTTGGAGGACCAATAGGAGTATACTTCATTTTTTTTTGAGAGCCCCATGTTGAACGTTAGGCCTAAAAATAATTTAAATTCCTCCACTGTCAATTCTCTCCACACATAGGGACGGGCATAACTTGAATCAGGGTTGTTAGTTATGAATTGTTGTGCAAAGAGGTTGCACTGGGTCACGATGGAGGATAATAGGTCTTGGGTAAAAATTAAATTAAAAAAATCAATAGGGGCAAAATTCTCTGTGTTCACCTGAACACCTGGCTGGGCGGTGAAAGGGGGGATGTTTGCTGCTCCTGAATTGGGGGGAAGCCACAGAGGGTTTTCAAGGGCATAGGGAAGGCTGGCATGGGTCCTAACCCTTTGGGTCTGAGATGACACCCCGCTAGTTCTTGGCCTTTGCTGTAGTGGTACTTCATTTCTTGTGGATGGCACTGTGCTACTGGTGGATGGCACTGAGCTGCTGGTTGATGCCACAGCACTACTTGTGGTAGCCTGCTGATCCATGTCAGAACGCCTTCGTTTCCTGGGCACACTTTCCTCTTCCTCTGAATCTGTAGAAGACCCACTGCTTATAACAGGTTCATATTCTGAACCAGAATCAGACTCAGAGAGCTCGTCGCTGCTCTCGTCAGTCAAGCAAAGCTGTTGGTATGCCTCCTCAGCGGAAAACATTTTTTTCGCCATACTGGTGACTGTGGGCTGTGGTGACAAACTGTGGTAGGAAAACTGGAACAGATATGGCTGCACTGATGGGTGCTGATGAGGCTGGTCTAATGAGGCTGCACTGCTGGGTTCTGATGAGGGTGCTGCTGGGTTCTGAGGAGGGTGCTTCTGGGTTCTGATGAGGATGCACTGCTGGTAACTGATGAGGGTGCAGATGAGCACTATAGTGGCGCTGATGTGGTACTGATGGCACCGATGTGGCACTAGGCACTGTAGTGGCACTGGCGGCACCGATGGGCACTGAAGTGGCAGAGGTGGCACTGATGAGCACTGGTGACACTGATCAGCCTTGTGGTGACACTGATCAGCCTTGTGGTGGCACTGATCAGCCTTGTGGTGGCACTGATCAGCCTTGTGGTGGCACTGATCAGCCTTGTGGTGGCACTGATCAGCCTTGTGGTGGCACTGATGGACACTAGTGGCACTGATGGGTACTCTGGTGGCACTGATGGGCACTGTAGTGGCACTGATGAGTATTTTTGTGGCACTGCTTACACAGATGGGTACTGTAGGGGAGCTGTAGGGGCGCTGATGGGTAGTGTGGGGCACAGATTGGCACTTAAGGGCACTGCTGAATATATATGAGACACTCACTGTTAAAAGGATCTCTCCTCTCCTCACACGCTGTATCGGTGTGAGGAGAGAAGAGAGCTGGACCTCTGTTTGACCCCAGTTTGTTTACATTCTGATCGCTCCCTCATTGGAGGGAGCGATCAGGTGGTAAAGAGCCGCTATCATTGGCTCTTCACCGCGATCCTTGTTGCAGTGGGAGCCGTGAACTCGGCGAACACGGACACTTCCGCGAGCGCGCACCAGGGGGCGCGCGGGAAGCGCGAATGCACGAGGACGTCCCAGGGACGTGAGCTCAGGATAACTCGACCACTCTGTGGACGTCTTTTGTCCATGACGCGGTCGGGAAGTGGTTAATAGCGTCAGGCGTTTTTGCAGCTCGAACCTGGAGCTCCAGAACGCACTGGAATTGGTTTTTTTTGCAGCTGGAAAACGCCTATGCCACTTGGAGCTCATAAAAGCTCTAGTGTGCATGACACAATAGAATAACATGGATGGGCGTTTTGAAGCTGTAAAAAAAAAAAACGTCTAAAGCTGCTGTTAGCAGCTGCAAAAACGCCCTGTGTGCATGGGGCCTTAAGCAGCACATACTTTTCTTAGTAGTATACATAACAAATGAAAAATTTAATATACGGTAGTACAAATAGATGTAAAATCTGTATAACCTTTTTAAAAATGATGCTGCACCAAAACGCATGATACTTTGTTACCATACGTTTCGCTGCAGTTGAATTAGCGCAGAAGCAAGAGGTGTGGTTGTGTTATTAAGACTTTATCGCACAACTGCACTTCTGCAAAAGGGCTGTGTGTTTTTGTGTGTAGCGGGGTGCCTATTTGTAGTGTGTTATAAAGAATTATGGTTATATTGAGAATATCCCCAGCTCCCTCCGGAGTCTATTTAAGATATTGCAGCAACTGTTATTTACCTTATTGAACATTGCCTTAGGTATCTAATATACTATGGTACCCACAGTGCAGCTGTACTCCCAAAGTGCATTGCATTCTCGCACAGCTTTCTGGGGGAAGTTACTTAAAGGAAGGGAGGGGCTACGCTCGCTCTCTCTGGACTTCGCCCTCAATCTAGCAGGAAGTCGGTGTGAGGCCTGCTGCCGGAGCGACTAGGCCTAAAACCTGGGCCTACAGCTTTTGCAGAGGATCACTCAGCTAAAAGAGGGATCCTCTCTTGTGTGAGCAGCTCGCGTTTCTCAGAGACCGGAGTCATCTTTCAACCGACATCTACTGCGGCTGTGAGAGGAACCGGAGACTCCAAGTTGCGGTGGGGTCGCGGATCAAGGTACTGACAGAGGGACGTACCGGAGGGACGAGGCCTACTTTGGTGAAAGGGCACCTGCCCGGATTTCATTAACTGTTTTTATAGGCCTGTGACTTTGTAAGGCCCACCATTTATTAGAAGTGCACCACACGCCAGGACATAGCGCATCTCACGGAGGCCGCATGGCTTAAGGTTGGCGTTTGCACCGCTATAGTTTTCTTTCACAAACATTGTGGAAGTTTAGTTTGCTTTCCTTTAATACCCATTTGGATTACAAATGTTATGTGCACCAATATTTGCTAGCGAAGACTCCTACCACTGAAGGAACTGGACACTGAACTTAGTCAGGCCTGACTAGGATTGATAGTGACGGGACACAGGCACAGTATTGCCCATTAGGGGGAGCTCGCGAGCATAGGCTGGTTACTTATTTAGAAAGTGCGCATTTAGATTGTGTTATAATATTGTCATATATCATTGACTCTGCAGGGCCCTGCACAAGTCAACTGTACAGTTGTTTAACTCTGCTATTTTTATCACTAAGTAAACGTGATTTTTGGTTAAGCAGAATACTGTGTGGAGTTCTCTATATTATCCTGCCGGACCAGTTGTGCCAAGGGAGGGTTCGAGACAGATTCTTGGGGTTGATAGCTAGGGTACAGACCCAAAACAAACCAGCAGCTCTCTTAACTGGGGGTAGTGCTACATGTGCATTTCAGAAATGCTCTCTATTAAACCACAGTAGGCCAATCGCATCCATATTTTTAAAAAAAATCACGTTCCATCTGGTGTCCCCGTCAGAGTTCCCCCCCTTGCCTCTGGTGTCCCCGTCAGAGTTCCCCCCCCTTGCCTCTGGTGTCCCCGTCAGAGTTCCCCCCTTGCCTCTGGTGTCCCCGTCAGAGTTCCCCCCTTGCCTCTGGTGTCCCCATCAGAGCGATCAAGGGTCTCCCTCAGCCAAGGGTGGAACACAATGACCACAACCACAATGACCCTGAAGACAAGTGACACATTTACCCCCTTGTGCAACTCCCCCTTGCCCCCCTTCCACTCTCCTTGTACAGTTTCCCCATCCCTCCTGCAGCTCAGTCTCCAATTCTCGCAGCCCTGCGCGGGTGGTAGCCGGTGTTTGGCCAGCGGCCCCCGGGACAGCGGGATGGAAGAGGTCGCACTGCCTGCACACCACAGTTGCCATCTTAAGGCTGTTCTAGCACAGCTGGCACCGGAGGGCGGCCGGAGTTAGGTACGGAGGTGGACCGGGCTAGGAAAACTCCACGTTTCGGCAAAAGCGTCATTGGTTTCTAGGAAACTGGTCCTAGCTGCCAATTACTTCAGAGCAGATCATGTATGTGAGCAGGGGGGTGGAGGGGTGGGTGACGGCAGGTGCCCAGCGGGAGAGAAAGCAGAGGGACACAGAGGCTCCACAGGACAGCCAGATTTACCCGACTGGATATATGTTGTGTCCGGGTTTCCAGGGGACAGAAACCCGGGCACAAGTTGCCAAACCCGTACTGTCCGGGTCAATCCCATACAGGTGACAACTCTAGTGCTGCTTCACATTTCACTGCCCTGGCACAGACTGAGAAAAATACCTGTAAGTGCTATATAAAGTGTATGTAAAGCCTAACAATGAACTTCTCTTATTTGCTCCATCTTGTTTGGTTAAATATACCATCAAAGGTGTTTTTCTTTCTTTTTGTTTGAGTGCCAAAACTACCTGTTGATCCTGCCAGAAATCTTAGCTTTTACATTTACTTCTGAGGACTACAGAACCCCTCACCAGGTTTCTTCCCTAGCAGGCTTAGGAGGGCCAATCAGGGGCGTATTTACCGAAAGGCAAAGAAGGCGCTTGCCTGGGGCGGCATTATTTAGGGGGGCAGCGGCAGCTGCAGGCATCACCCCGATATAATTTTTTAGAGCTGGTGGTCGGCTCTCTTGGAATAGCAATCGGAGCGGCTTACTAGCCACTTAATTTCTATTACAAGCAGTGGGAGGGGACGCCTTCCGCCGTCCTCCGTGGCTCTCCTGTCCCACCGGGAGACTCGAGCAACCAGCCGACGCATCTGCCAGCTGGCTGGACAGCCAAGCAAATCCGGAATCGGCTTTTCTCGGCTGTCATGCGCAATTTTAAAGCAGCTGGGATGGAACACATTTAGATGGTGGGAGGTGCCCTATTTTAGTCTTGCCTAGTGTAGCACAAAACCAAAATTCACCACTGGGGCCGATAACAACAGGGCTTTTGGATAAGTCAAACACCCCCCCCCCCCCCCATATGAAAAAGGGAAGGCACAGAGCAGCCATCATATCAGTGAAATGGAAACTGTTATAGAGAAAGCTGACAAACTGCATAGGGAGAGATTAGGGGCAGTTTGGAAATTGTACTTTAAAGCTGATCTCCAGCTTTTGTTAAAGTTGAAATAGTTAGATTGGACCAAGTTGGTCTGAACAAACCAGGACTTTTTTTCTCAGAAAATAGGTACATTGACTCAACCACGACCCCCCCCCCCCCCAAAAAAAATACCGCCCCCACACATACAACCTCCAAACCACATCAAATAGTGAAAGTGGTCAAACTTCACTAGCAGTGGGAGGGTATTAAAGGGGCATAAAATACCAGGAGTGCATTACGTAGAGAGTTCGAGGGGGGGAAGGTGCACTGCATACAGAGTGCAGGATTCTGGGGTGCGGTACACACAGAGTGCAGAGTTCTGGGGTGCGATACATACAGAGTGCAACCTTCTTCCACCACTACTTACCTCTGCATCCGTCATCCACAAGTCACTTTTGCCCCTGTTCAGTTCTGACTTCTGCATGCAACTCTATCCTCCACTGCCCCCATCTTCTCCCCACTTCCTTAAAAGCTCCACCATCTTCCACATGTCTTACTTTTGTTGCTGTATTAAGCTGAAGCACCCAGCTGGCTCTAGTAACTCCCCTTACACTGCAGTTGGCTCCGCCTCTCTCACTTGCTGGGAGGTCATCCAGTGGGAGTGTTGGCATCTGCACTGCACCCCGGGCACCTGCATCTCCCTTGTCCCTATCCAGGAGATCAGATTTATGGGAGCTGGTGGGAGACAAGCTGCCACCTGTAAACACAGAAGCCGGACTTGGCAAATGGGAAAAAGATTTACAGCTGCCCAGAGATCACAAACGGGTTCAAATCTGGACTGTTACTAATGCCGCGTACACACGACCGTTTTTATTGTAATTTTAAAAAACAACGTTTTTCTCAACGTGATTTTTCTTGTTTCCTCTCAAGCCTGTCTTGCATACACACGTTCATTAAAAAAAAACGCTTGAGCAAAGCGCAGTGACGTACAACACGTACGACGGCACTTCGGATGGCGCCACCCTTCATGTTAGTAAAGTTTGTTGAGCGACGATTCACGCTTTTCAGCCTCGTGCTTTTCCGTCCGTTACAGCGTGACGAATGTGCTATCTCCATTACGAACCCTAGTTTTACCAGAACGAGCGCTTTTTTTCCCCCTCGTAAAAGCATACACACTAACGTTTTTCACGACGTTAAAAAAAACGACGTGAAAAAATAGAGCAGGTCCTCATTTTTTTTTTTTTTAGGCCGTTTTTCATGTCGTTAAAAATGCTCTGGAGCCTACACACAATCATTTTTAATGACCAATTTAAAAAATTGCATTTTTAACGACGTGAAAAACAGTCGTGTGTACGCGGCATAAGTCCTGCTCATGTAATGCAACTGCCTTTGAAAATAACTGTAAAGTAATACTTTGGTGATTCCCACTTGACCAGCAGTATTAACTGTTAATACTAACTGTTAATATTAACTTCTTAATTTTTGCTTTCCTGGTTGTTCGGACATAAGCTCATTTATTCATATTTGGTGAACTTTCCAGGTGGCCTATCGTCAATGGCAGCAAGTGTACTGCATCTTGAATACCACTCTTTGGACAACACTTCTAATGAAACCACTTGATGCCCTCCTCAATCGGAAGTCTGAGATATCTAAACTTCAGTTTATTCTCATGACCCATGTTCTCAGTGCCACGAAGGAGACGACACCAAAAACTTGGCGAAACATAAATCAGTGTCTGAGGTTAAATTCTGAGTCCACTGGACTATGCTTAATGAGAAATTGACAGCCCGGCTTCAGGACAACACACCCAAATTTCACAGAGTTTGGGAACCATGGGTTTCTCATAAGCTTCCATGAGACTTTGACAACCCCCCTATTAGAATTGTAATCTCCATTCTTGCACACACTGACAGAGGTTCCCCCTGGCTGACTTTCCCCTTTCCCCCCCATCTCTCACAATTTCTCAACTATCATATTTCTGTTTCTAATTGTAACGGGAGGGCCCGGGGAGCCCAGAATCTCTTAGAAAGTATGAGATACCCTTGCTTTAGCTTCCCCAATGCCTCTTATGTGTAAACCACCCTGTGTCCCTACTTGGGGCACAGGGTGAAGGAGAACCCCACCATGATCTGTGATAGCCATATCCAATACGGTATATACAGGGCACATATTGGGTATATACTGTGTGTGGGCTGTGTATGTAATACTTGCTGTGATGGTGTGTGACTACATTCAATTGTCTATAGTGGCTTGTGGGAGTTAAGCCTGTAATTATAGGTTGTGGAACTAGCAGACAGGTTAATTGAAGAGACGCTGAGGTGTTACCTGTCTGCTTATGTAATGCTAATGATCCTTTCATTGTGTGAAGTCTTTTGATAATGCGGATTGGGAGACAGGGCATGTGTCTGAGCCATTCACTGTAGTTAATTGGCTCATGTAAATTGGGTCTGGTCAGAGGTGTATGATGAGAGGAGGGTCAGAAGCTTCTCTCTGTGGATATAAAAGTTGTAATGTTTTGCAATAATAAAGGAGTTCATTTTTGGAAAGATACAGAGTGCGTCTCGTTCTTTTGGAAGGATTAATTCCTATGGGAAGTGGTCGTCTGACTGTGGAGGATCGGCAGTGAATTTGTGTCCAGGAGAGGGAATATCTTTTAAACGGCGTTAAACCCCTTTCGTATTTGGGGTGTCACACTAATCATTTCTTGTCTGACTCATTCAGGTCAGTCATTACTGTTGACAATCATGTGATCCATAATAGTTGTTCTTCCGTATTGTGACTCTATCGATAATACCTCCTTGAATAAAAAAATAAATGTGTTTACATCCCTGCAAACTGCTATTGTTACATTCTAAAATTATTTGTAGTACATAGGGGTTATCGACTATTATATTAATTTTTTTTTTTACATTTTCAAATGGGAAGATTGAAAAAGAAGAAAAAAATTGCGTTGTTACATGGCAGTGCCCAGTTTACAATGCGACTTCAATGAACGGGATTCGATTTTGAATCGACTTTGAGATGATTGCGACTTGTCCTTGTGACCACTCAAAACAATTCCTTTGCCTCTGGTATGAATGAAATCTCACGCCAAATTTATGGGGGAAAAAAACGGCGTGGGGTCCAAGACCATACCAGATGGATTTTGAGGGTAAAACCCATGGCCAGAAAAAATGGAGTGGGGTCTTCCCCCCCCCAAATCTATAACAGACCCTTATCCGAGCATGCACAAGGGGCCTTTTCCCATCAACCATGGCTGGTGGTTGTGGGGGTCTGCTGAATATGGTAATGTACCCCTACCCAGTCACCAAAAAAAAGCAGTGTAGTGTTACAAAAAACATCAATCACAATATCTTCTTTCTCCGCTAACTCTCGTCGCTTGGATAAGAATCTGGTATGGATTTTGGTGGGGACACTATGCCGTTTTTTTTGTTTTTGGCGTGGGGTTTACCCTCAAAATCCATACCAGGCTTAAAGGGCCTGGTATGGATTGGAGGGGGGGCACAGCATTTTTTAAGGGGATTTTACATTGCTAACATTGCATTCACTTGATCTCAGAGCACAAGTCGCATACCACAAGTCGGGTCAGTTAAGATGATGATCCGACTTGGATGCGACTTCCATTCAAATCAAAGGGCTGAAATCACGCCTCAAATTGGACCAAAGTAGTGCAGGAACCTTTTTCAAAGTTGTATCTACACAAGTCCCACCAGTTAAGACGGCTCTTGTAGGGAATCATTGATTTTGACATGTCATGCGACTTGTGATCTCGAAGTCAGAGCACATGTTGGACCAGTGTGAAATGACCCCAAGACAGTACGTGTGTTAGGCCCCTTTAACACAGAGGCGTATTTCAGGTGTTTTAGCGCTAAAAATCGCATAAATAACGCCTGAAATAATCCTGCCCCAGTATTCTCAATGTGAAAGCCTGCAAGCAGCATCTTTGGAGCGATGAAGAAGCGGTGTGTGTTTACCGCTACTTCCCATTGAAATCAATGGGACACCACGGTAATACCGCCCGCAAACCGCGGCTGTAGCTGCGGTTTGCGGGTGGTATTAACCCTTTTTCGGGGGTTAAAACCACATCGCTAGCGGCCGAATATCGCGGTAAATACGACAGTATAGCGGCGCTAAAAATCGTGCCGCTATACCGCACCTGCCCGCCCCAGTGTGAAAGGGACCTTACTGATTGAATCACCAGGAGAAAATAAAGGAATGAAAGCTTTAAAAAAAAAAATGCAGCCACCACACCTATAGACTGGTTAGCTGAAATACGTAAGAGTGTGTTTTTGTTTTTTATTTTTGCATTCTGATTTACTTTAACTGGAGCAGAGAAAATTTGGGTCTCCTTGCCTTGCCAGACATGCCTGGTTCTGTGTGGGAGAACTGTGTAACTCCTAGGACTGGATGGACAGAGAAACAAATCTTTTGGCAGGTAAAACAGCTGCCATATATGTATTTCCTCTGTGTATTAGTTATTTTCTTTATCTGAAATAGTGAGAAGTATTACCAGAGTGACACATTATTTTTCAGTAGCAGAAGATTGGCATTGGTAAGTTTTGGATCAGAGGTTCCGTGCCTCTGCCCTATGAGTTCTCTATACACCCCTAGAGGATCCACCAGAGGGCGCTTGCTAATACCTTATCGGGATTCTCCATAGGGAGTTATAGGATCTATCGCAGACCTATGACACCAGTCACGCTCAGTGCGTTACAGATGTGTTGGGGGGGGGGGGGGGTATATGGGTGGATCCATAACTTTCCCACTCCAGCCAGATAAGGACAATTCAGATTTGTGTGAAGTTGCATACAGTACCTCCCAACTTTCTAAAATGAGAACGAGGAACACCTACTAGCAAAGGTATGTTGGCATGGGACACACCCCCTGCCTCCTAAAGGAGAATTCTACACAGAAACGTTTAGTTAGACCCCCAAGTGCTTTTATTACCACTATTACCACTATTATTCCTTTATTCCGGCTTTTGAAATTTACAAATGCAGCAATTTAGAAATTGGATGAAAGGTTTAGTACTGAGAAACACTTTTTGAAAGCTAAATAGTGCATTTTATATACAATTATATAGATCTGACTAAAGTGAGGGACAAATGAAGAGGAAAAAGGGACAGAGGGACTTTTATTTAAATCAGGGACAGTCCCTCGAAATCTGGGATGATTGGGAGCTATGAAGTTCTTCTTGAAATCAGTGAGAATGAGCCTCCATTATACCTTCCATTCCAATACCTAAAGCCAGGGGCACGTTTTCATTTTAAAACAATAATTCATTTTAGTTTTTTACCACCAGTGGGGATGTTCTTATAGCTGTGGAGGCCCATACGTCTGTGGTTGAAGGGAATTGGTTTGTGTATTACAGCTGAATAGATTTACACAGAAAAACCAACCATAACATATTAATTTTTTATTGTCTTTTATTCGTTGTTTTTTTATATACAGAAAAATATTTTTTTACATGAAAGCAATACAGTGGTCATGTTTTATATTCCTGATAAGGGTTATAATTATTTAAAAAACGAATTCTGCTGCTGAGCAAACAGGTAGTCTAAAGACAACGCACAGTCACTGGTTCCATGTATGTGTATGGGGGTCTCTTCATATCAGTGCAGCACAGAGCCACTGTAAGAGAAAACAAAGTCAGTTACAGAAAATGTATGTATGGAGGTTTTATATATATATATATCTGTGTGTGTGTATATATATATATATATATATATATATAATGTGTAGCGGGTATGTGCTTTTCTGTTTGAATCTGGTGGGGAAACTGTGATGTATGGTTACCTGGGGCCCACCGGGTGGCGCTGTCGCTTTGGGCCCGGGGTTGAGCCATCATTGCAGTGTCGTACCTCTTTTTGGCCTCTCTCAGCGGTTGTATGGTGGGGCGGGGAACCCGCCGTGCTTGCTGGGAGGGGGTATAAAGGGGCGGACATTTTTGGTGGCGGGAGTCGAGTCCCGGGCACCTTCAGCCTGAGGGCGGTGGTTCGTGTCGGTCCTCTAGGCGGCCTAGGCCTGGAGGACGTTCGGAGGTCGTGTTCCATCCCAGGCACCTTTGGCCTGGGGTGAGGTACTTGGATGGCGGTCAGGGACTGAGGGTCCCGGATTAAGGCTCCGCGAGGGAGGAACTTCCTCGGGGACCCCGGGAGGGGGTACCCGAATCCAGTGGCGTAAGGGTCGGGAGGGGGTACTTACCTGAAGACCTGGTGCAGCAAATTGCCAATGACGGGTGAGCCTCCGGAGACCGCCGGGAGGGATGTCTTCCTCGATTGGGAGCAGAAACCTACTTCTGGGAAGGAAGTAGGAGAGTTCATTGTGCCTGGGCCTACTCGCATCCACACCCCCCTGTCTGTTCTGTTCGTTGAGGGAGTCCAACTGATTGTGTTCACTTTTCTTGAGAAGAATAAAGGAGTGTTGGACTTTATTGGTGTGGGGCTCATTTTCTGGCAGACATTGTTCAAGAAACCAGGAGGAGGTCTCCAGAAGCAGAACACTGACCCGAACGTAAAAGAGGATTGTCTCTCACTGCACATACATCTGCAGGGGGGACTTGGCGTGGTGGCCCCGCACTCTCCTTCAGAGTACCCCTAGACAAAAGCCAGAAGAATTGAGAGGAGAGAGAGGGGGCCGCTACATATATATGTAGTGGGGTCCTCAAATTGATGGGATACACCTGGGGAATAGTGTGGCCCAGGTGTATAATTGTGTTAGGGTTCAGACCCCTTTTTGTTTCGTGGAGGATTGGAGGATGTAGTATTCTCCTTTGCCTGTGGGTGGCGGGGTACCCACAGGCTTCAGGTAGAATCATCTCCTGCAGTGCTCCCTGTTTTGTCCCTTCCCGGAGATGGTATGGCTGGGGTGGGGAACCCGCCGGGCCGTTGATGGGAGGAGATAAAAGGGGGAGACGCCCTTACCATGAGGTCTTGCGGAGAAGGAGGTCCTCGGAGGAGGAGGGTTGCGGTCCGCACCCAGGCCCCTCAGGCCTGGGTGCTGGAGATCCAGGAGTCTGGTCCAGGTGCCCATGGCCTGGTCCGGAGTCATGTTGGCGTCCATCCCAGGCACCTTTAGCCTGGGGTGAGGTACTATCGAGGAGGCCTGGGGCCCAGTACCTTCGACTGGGTCCCGCTAGGGTGGACTGTCCGAGGGTCCCTGAGCGGAGGGACTCGTATCTGAGGTGAGGAGGCCAGAGAGGTTACCCACTGGAGACCCGGAGCAGCACCAACCCGGTGACAGTGGGCCTCTGGGAACTCTCTTGGGAGGACACATCCCCCTGATAGGGGCCACAGCGTATCGAAGAGGGCTCCATTGCTGTTCATAGGGGTTGCTGGAAGAGACCCCATCTTTCCTGTTCTGTAACAGCCGGATTGGCTTAGGCGCCGCTGGTCATAGTACAGTGGCATAGAACTTAAACTTTAGGAAGTGCCTCGATCTGCTCGCCCCACCGTTGGCAAGGTTATAGGTCCCAACCAGTTTGCTGCAAAAGAACTGTTTATTGTGCTTTGCGTATTGGAGTGTCAAACAAGTGTTGGACCTTTCTCCGGTGTGTGAACTCCAGTTACTGGAAGCAAAGGGGAGGCTGGTGAGCTTGCAATTACAGACTCAGTGCATTCACAGAACACACCGGCCCGAGGAAACATCAGTAAGTGGCCTTCACCTCCCTACTACAATGGGGAGGACATGGGCCGTGGCGCATCTCACTCTCACAACCCAGGAACCCCTAGACATGAGTTGGTGTGTAACCGATAAAGATGGAGAGAGAGTGAGGCCGCTATATATATATTTGTCTGTATTGTCTCAAAGTTGTTTGCATATAAAAATAAAAACAGGATCTGATTTAAAAAAAAAAAAAAGAACTGACTCCATTGAAGACCGGTCACATTCACATGTTATGCGAATTAAAAACGCATCCAACTCGCATGCTGGATGCATGCAGATATGAAAAATTGTGTGTGTATATATATATATATATATATATATATATATATATATATATATATATATATGTGTATGTATGTGTGTGTATATGTATGTATATATATATATAATTTTTTTTTCTCTTTCTTGTGGTCAGGACTAAATATAAATATATAAATATATATATATATATATATATATATATAGCGCCTTCCCCTCTTCTCTCTCCGTGCAACTCGCACTGTCTCTTGTCTAAGGGTATCTGATGGGGGAGAGAGAGAGAGCGGGTGGGCCACGCCTAGCTTCCACCACGTGGGAATACCTGTGGTATCAGCAATGTCTTGTTTACCTTCGGGTCTGTGCTGTGCATCCGGATCCTCCCTCCAAGAGTCACCGTGAACTTCGTCCGCCAGGAATTGAGCCTCACACCAGTCAAGTCCAACACTCCTTTATTAGAACACACCATACAGGGACTTCCTTGATAGAACAGAAAAGGAGGTGTGAGTGTGAATAGGCCCAGACACAAATTCGGTCCTCCACTCTCCTCCTGGAGAGTGGGCTATGGTCTCCGCACGAGGTGAAGGGGATCCTTCTGGACGGTCTCCGACAAGAGACTCACCCGTCACCGGCAGTCTGCTGCACCGGGTCTTCGAGTGAGGAGCTCTCCCCGGTCCATTGCGTCTTACTCAGATTCAGGCCTCCATCCCCAAAGTGCCTTAGGTCCCTTCCCTTGCGGAACTCAGTGTTGGGCACTGAGCTCCGGACCTTCTTGTAAGTACCTCACCCCAGGACTGAAGGTGCCTGAGGTGGAATACGATCTCCGTTGGTCCCCTAGGCCGAGGCCTCCTAGGGGACGAGCACGAACCCACGTCCGCAAGCTGAAGGTGCTTGAGACGAAGACCCCATGACCAAGATGGCCGGCCCCCTTTATACCCTCCCCCAGCAAGCACGGCGGGTTCCCCGCCCCACCATGCTGCTGCCGAGAGAGGACAAAAAGGGCCTCGGCACACAGTGATATTCGTCCCTCCGGTCACAGTGACAGCGCCACCTCGTGGACCACAGGGAACATAGCACTGATGTCACAGCCAGATTCAAAAAATGCACCCGGGAAAGTAAGTACCCGCTACACATTCCCCCCTGTCTTTTGACACTGGACCCCAGTGTCTGGAGTGAATCACGCCCTCAACGGCTGACATAATCCAATCCAGAGACCCACTAACAATTTTTAAAAAAAAAATTTTTAGGAAACTATCCTAACGGAGAAGTTGTGTCTCAGCCCCTGTAACAAAAGAGGAGTGAAAGACAACATTTAAAACATTATACTTTTCCCTCCCATCCTAACTAAGAACTACCCCAGGTTCCACAATCTTGCCGAGACGCTCTCCTGCAGAGGGAAAAGAAAAGAAACAATAAAACCCTGACACATGTGTATGTGTGAGAGAAAAAGAAACTCCTCCAAAGAGAAATATCTTTTCCTCCTGTGTAAGTGTGTACAATGTGTAACGTTGCACGAGACTGCCACCTGGTGACAGCCTTGCGGTAACTGCACCCGTTGAACCATCTTCTCTTTTCTTGCTGCTTGGCTCCGGGCCCTATCTACCCCAAAGTCTGCAACTTCTCACCGGAGAGGAAAGAACAACAACTGGAACAGTTCTTCCTCGGAATGACACAAGCACCCCTCTTGCGGGGCAAAACACTGATGATGGCACCAGCAAGAAAGTCAAACGGCAAAGTTCAGGGGGTGCAAAGTCCTTTCAAAAAGCGAACAAATGGAGTCTTTTTTTTTTCTCCTCAGAGGTAGAAGCGGGGATGCGGCAGAACAATAGGTTTTAGATGCCAATCCATGGTCTCCAAATGGTACTCCACATCCTCACCTTCTTTGCGTCGGATCAACACCTTGTCCACATGGATGTGTCTTCCCCTCATCCACTCTGCCTTGCAATCTTTGAACCGCTGAGATGTCTTTGGAGAGCATGTCAAATACCTGCGGGCGTGTGGGACCTTAAGGTGGGTCCACACAAAGTCATTATACCAGCGCTCTCGGTACACCTCCACTTCGTAGAGTAACTCCTTGGGGAGGTACGGATATTCCCACCCGTAGTCAGCAGCAACTTTCTGGCAGAAGAGTCTCTGAAGCCTTGACAGCGGAGGCATTGTGGCTTTGTCCCCTTTGCCGGGTAGAACTATAGAGTCCGGATGGCGAGGGGCCTTGACCACTTCTGGTTGGGGCATAGGCGCCCGTAGTATCAACTTCTGCTCCCCAGTACCTGATGCAGGTGGCACCGGAGATGTAGATGTGGGCTGGGGACAGGACCCTTGTTCAGGCGCTGGTGCCTCCACCCGGGGTGTACTCTCCCCCGTGGACATGGGTGAATCTCGAGGCCTTTGGAATGAAACTAGCGGTACTTTGTCCCAGCCCTTCTCTGCAAACAGTTCGTCAATAGCGGTGTCATGTCCCATATCAGAGAGCGACTCCAGATCCGAGGTATCACACTCCTCCGCGGGTATGTAGCCCGTTGTAGAGACGGAGCTAACACCTCCCGCGGGCTTACTGGGCCATGCCTTCCCGGCACCTCCGCCCATGCACAAAGTCTCTTTGCCCGGCTCACCTCGGCCTTTACTTGAAGCGGGACGTCCGGAACACTCGTCAACGGATCCGTCTAGGCCTGGCGTAAGCTGGCGAGATGGTCCGCCACCACCACTGGTCGGGGCCACCATACTGGTTCTCTTCTTCGGTGGCGGACGCTGTGAGACAGTGGTGACCGAGTCAGCATCCTCGGATTTCTCCCGTTGACTTTTAACGACCTCCTCCTCGGTCGCTGCAGTGTGCGCTGGGATGGCTTTTACAGCAGTAATTCCTCCGCTGCGAGTAGTGTTACCTGAAGCCCGGCCTGGGTAGATGGTTCTCGGCCTTTCAACTACCGGATCCACCTCGAACAGAAACTCCCCACAGGCTTCACATTGTCCGAAGGGCTTCAGGTGGCACACCAGTCCCGAGCACCCGGGACAAATTACACCCAGGGCCTCTACGTCCATGCACGAATACAGGGCGAATCGACCCCTTGGCTTCAGCCGGATCCCGGTATCCGTTATCGAAGCAGCAGCAGTCATCGTGGTAGTAGCAGGGTGAACTGGGATCCATGAAGTATGTCCGAACATGGTGACTTGTTGCTGGTCCATCGCACACTGCAGAGTTTTCGCGCCAAAGTCCCACGTGTAGCCCTCTGACGTATTGGACTCCTCCCCTTTGCTCCAGTTCGCGGGCTTTTTCACTTTCTTTGGTTGAGCCACGCCCACGAACTAAGCGGCGGGGGTTGTGTCTGTTGGCGCAGTGCAATTAGAAGCCCCCATGTGTAGTACCTCACACGGCTGGGCCTCCCCCCGTTCACCGCTCTTCCTGCGCGGGCCTTTCCCTTGTCTAGGATCAATTCCACGACTTCGAGCAGGGCTGCACTTTGGCCTATTCAGTTAACTCATCCAGCAGACTTGTTCAATACTGTGATGCACAACACAATACCGGACCCGAGCCCCCACGTGTAGCGCCTTCCCCTCTTCTCTCTCCGTGCGACTCGCACTGTCTCTTGTCTAGGGGTATCTGATGGGGGAGAGAGAGAGAGCGGGTGGGCCACGCCTAGCTTCCACCACGTGGGAATACCTGTGGTATCAGCAATGTCTTGTTTACCTTCGGGTCTGTGCTGTGCACCCGGATCCTCCCTCCAAGAGTCACCGTGAACTTCGTCCGCCAGGAAGTGAGCCTCACACCATTAAAGTCCAACACTCCTTTATTGGAACACACCATACAGGGACTTCCTTGATAGATAGAACAGAAAAGGAGGTGTGAGTGTGAATAGGCCCAGACACAAATTCGATCCTCCACTCTCCTCCTGGAGAGTGGGCTATGGTCTCCGCACGAGGTGAAGGGGATCCTTCTGGACGGTCTCCGACAAGAGACTCACCCGTCACCGGCAGTCTGCTGCACCGGGTCTTCGAGTGAGGAGCTCTCCCCGGTCCATTGCGTCTTACTCAGATTCAGGCCTCCATCCCCGAAGTGCCTTAGGTCCCTTCCCTCGCGGAACTCAGTGTTGGGCACTGAGCTCCGGACCTTCTTGTAAGTACCTAGGGGACGAGCACGAACCCACGTCCGCAAGCTGAAGGTGCTTGGGACGAAGACCCCGTGACCAAGATGGCCGGCCCCCTTTATACCCTCCCCCAGCAAGCACGGCGGGTTCCCCGCCCCACCATACCGCTGCCGAGAGAGGACAAAAAGGGCCTCGGCACACAGTGATATTCGTCCCTCCGGTCACAGTGACAGCGCCACCTCGTGGACCACAGGGAACATAGCACTGATGTCACAGCCAGATTCAAAAAATGCACCCGGGAAAGTAAGTACCCGCTACACATATATATATATATATATATATATATATATATATATATATATATATATATATATACAATTTTTCATATCTGCATGCATCCAGCAGGTGGTGCTTGAGGCTGGGTTCACATATATGCGAGTTGGATGCGTTTTTAATTCGCATAACATGTGAATGTGACCGGCCTTCAATGGAGCCAGATCTTCTTCTTTTTTTTTTTTTTTTTTAAATCAGATCCTTTTTTTTTTTTATATGCAAACAACTTTAAGACAATACAGACAAATTATACAAACAGAATCACATTAAACAAAACACAACCCAAGAAAAGAAAAGAAAAAAAAAAAGAGACCCCAAACCACCCCACCTGAACAACATGTGCGGGCGGCTGCAGTCCAGTTTTGAACGTGGTCCCGTGCATTTTTGGCTCCGGATCAGGTGCAAATGCAGGGAATAATTCGCACCTGAATCGTTGAAGAGAAACGCACGAGATTCCAAACTGCAAACCGCAAACCGCAGCCGCATATATGTGAACCCAGCCTAAAAGTTTATCCAACGCTAGCCAAAGCCAGAATTTTTTTATAGCTTAGTGACTCATTGGAAAGATCTGAAACTTAATAGGTGGTGTGTTGCACTTTTGCAGAGAGACCACTGCTTCCACACAGAAAGCAAGGGTCCTTCTCAGCAGCATGCTGGCAGGGGACAGGCAATTCTATACAGTATGTGACTTATTTTCTAAAGAAAAGCAACTGTAGGACTATGCTTAATAAAAATAAAGGGCCAGTTGGGCTTTAAATGGTAATCTGTAAAACAATGATATTTAAATAGTACAAAAAAAAAAGCATCACAACTTATTACATCCCTTATAAACTTTCCCCCAAAATTAGCAGTTTCTATGAGCTGTAAATTTTAATATGAAGTCTTTTAGTCCAAAATGGAAAAAATTACCTCAGATAAGGACAAACTGATGCTTCCACCCTTGTCTGCGTCCAATATGTCAAACATTTCTAAAAAAACATAAAAAAAGTATTTTTACTGGTATGCTGTATTGCTACAATTACTATTCATACAAAAGATTGGAATGTAAAAGCTAATTCTTAATTGGTTGCTATAGGAGGTGAGGTAATATATTTAAATGGAGACAGATATTTAGGAGGAAAATCCCCCCAGATGGAGTCGATTAAATATACTGTATATACTCGAGTATAAGCCGACCCGAGTATAAGCCGAGGTACCTACTTTTACCACAAAAAACTGGGAAAACGTATTGACTCGAGAATAAACATAGGGGAGGAAATGTGCCCATTGCCACCTCACTGTGCTAATTGCCCAACCTTACTGTGCCCATTGCCATCTCACTCTGCCACCTCACTGTGCACATTGCCACCTCACTGCCCATTGCCACCTCACTGTGCCCCCTTACTGTGCCCATTGCCATCTCACTGTGCCACCTCACTGCCCATTTTCACCTCACTGTGCCCATTGTCACCTCACTGTGCCCCCTTACTGTGCCCATTGCCATCTCACTGTGCCACCTCACTGCCCATTTTCACCTCACTGTGCCCATTGTCACCTCACTGTGCCCCCTTACTGTGTCCATTGCAGCCTCCCTGTGCCCGAGTCAGTGTACCTCAAAATCTTGTAATTCCGCGGCCGGCGTCCATTGTTCAAATCTCGCTCCGTTCTCCCTGTCCCTTCCGTGATAGGCGTTTCCAGCAAACACTTGTGTTGAGTGTTGCGCCTATCACGGAGGTCCTCTCATTCTCCGACTCAGTTTCCCAGCAGGCACGGTGTTCAGTGCTCCGCCAATCACGGACGTCGGACAAGAGGACCTCCGTGATGGCGCAACACTCAACACAAGTGTTTGCTGGAAACGCCTATCGTGGAAGGGACAGGGAGAAAGGCTCTAGATTTAAACAATGGACGCCGGCCGCGGAATTTCACGATTTTCAGGTACTGACTCGAGTATAAGCCGAGGGGTATACTTTCAGCCCTAAAAAAAGGGCTGAAAAACTCGGCTTATACTCGAGTATATACGGTACATAAAATAAGTGGATTTAATAAGTGGATCTAATATATTTAAAGGAGTATTGGACTTAACTTATATAGAGGCACCGTATCCCCAACAAACTACCAAATACCACCAAAGAATGTGTTATATTTCAATTATACTTTTAAGGTGCCAAATTAATGTACACAAGCATAAATCATATCATACAAGGGTCTTTTATTCAAAAAGCCTTAAAATCACATAATAGAGTATTTTATGGTCATACAAATACAAAGATATCATGTAGCCTTAGATAAGTTCTGGTAGTCCAGCACCCTCTCTTATACCCCCATTAACTTTGAATGGAAATTCGTTTTTTGGTTCATGGCATGTTTGGTTGTTTTTTATTATAATTTTTAATATTAATATATACAGTGTGTGTATATATATATATATATACATACACACACACACACACACACACACACACACACACACACACATATATACACACACACTATATTGTCAAAAGTATTGGGACACCTGCCTTTACACGCACATGAACTTTAAGAGCATCCCAGGTTTAAGCCGCGTACACGCGGTCGGAATTCCCGACAACAAATGTTCGATGGAAGCTTGTTGTCGGAAATTCCGACCGTGTGTAGGCTCCATCGGACATTTGCTGTCGGAATTTCCGACAACAAAAATTTGAGAGCTGGTTCTCAAATTTTCCGACAACAAAACTTGTTGTCGGAAATTCCGAGCATGTGTACACAATTCCGACACATGCTCAGAATCAAGCAGAAGAGCCGCACTGGCTATATTGAACTTAATTTTTCTCGGCTCATCGTAGTGTTGTACGTCACTGCGTTCTTGACGTTCGGCAAATTCCAACAACATTTGTGTGACCGTGCATATGCAAGACAAGTTTGAGCCAACATCTGTTGGAAAAAAAAAACACGGTTTTGTTGTCGGAATGTTTAATTGTCAGTACACAGTAATAGTCCGTAGGGTTTAATATTGAGTTGGCTCACCCTTTGCAGCTATAACCGTTTGAACTCTTAAGGGGAGGCTGTCCACAAGGTTTAGGAGTGTGTCTATGGGAATGTTTGAGCATTCTTCCAGAAGCGCATTTGTGAGGTCAGGCACTGATGTTGGATGAGAAGGCCTGGCTCACAGTCTCCACTCTAATTCATCTCAAATGTGTTCTATCGGGTTGAGGTCAGGACTCTGTGCAGGCCAGTCAAGTTACTCCACCCCAAACTCGCTCATCCATGTCTTTATGGACCTTGCTTTGTGCACTGGTGCGCAATCATGTTGGAACAGGAAGGGGCCATCCCCAAACTGTTCCCACGAAGTTGGGAGCACGAAATTGTCCAAAATGTCTTGGTATGCTGATGTCTTAAGAGTTCTCTTCACTGAAACTAAGGGGCCAAGCCCAACCCCTGAATAAAAACCCCACACCATAATTCCCACTCCACCAAATAATTTGGACCAGTTCACAATGCAAGGTCCATAAAGACATGGATGTGCGAGTTTGGGATAGAGGAACTTGACTGGCCTGCACATAGTCCTGACCTCAACCCGATCTAATTCATCCCAAAGGTGTTCTATCAGTGTTCTAGCTGCAAAGGGTGGGCCAACTCAAAATTGAACCCCACGGAATAAGACTGGGATGCCATTAAAGCTCATGTGCGTATAATGTAATTTTTGTAAATATTTTATTATACCTTTTCATGTGAAAACACTGAAGAAATGAGTGTACAGCTTGTATAACAGTGTAAATTTGCTGCCCCCTCAAAATAACTCAACACACAGCTATTAAAGCGGAGTTCCACCCAATTTTTTTACTTTTTTTTTATTCCACTCCTCACCCCCTTACATGCCACATTTGGCATGTAATTTTTTTGGGGGGGGAGTGGGGGCTTCAGTAGGAGTGGGACTTCCTGTCCCACTTCCTCCTTCCGCCCTGGAGCCGCCTAGGCGATACGTCATATCGCCTTGTGGCGGCTCCTCCCTGTAGGCGATCACCTGGGACGTGACAGGTCCCAGGCGATCGCCTGTCCACTCACAGAGCGCTGCGCCGTTCGCGCATGCGCAGTGAGTGCCCGGCCGTGAAGCCGAAAGCTGTCACGGCCGGGTGCCCACACTATGAATGGAGGCGCCGGCGGAGGAGGGGGGAGAGGAGCGGAGCTCCAGGCGGTGCGTCGCTGGACAGTGGAACAGGTAAGTGTATGTTTATTAAAAGCCAGCAGCTACACTTTTTGTAGCTGCTGACTTTTAATAAACATAAAAAAAGGGTGGAACTCCCCTTTAATGTCTAAACTGCTGGCAACAAAAGTGAGTACACCCCTAAGTGGAAATGTACAAATTGGGCCCAAAGTGTCAATATTTTGTGTGGCCACCATTATTTTCGAGTAATGGCTTAACCCTCTTGGGGATGGAGGTCACCAGAGCTTCACAGGTTGCCACTGGAGTCCTCTTCCCCTCCTCCATGACGACATCACAGAGCTGGTGGATGTTGGAGACCTTCCGTTTGAGGATGCCCCACAGATGCTCAATAGGGTTTAGGTCTGGAGACATGCTTGGCCAGTCCATCTCCCTTTTCCCTCAGCTCCTTTAGCAAGGCAGTGGTTGTCTAGGAGGTGTGTTTGGGGTCGTTATCATGTTGGAATACTGCCCTGCGGCCCAGTCTCTGAAGGGAGGGGATCATGCTCTGCTTCAGTATGTCACACTACATGTTGTCATTCATGGTTCCCTCAATGAACTGTACCTCCCCAGTGCCGGCAGCACTCGTGCAGCCCCAGACCATGTCACTCCCACCACCATGCTTGACTGTAGGTAAGGCACACTTGTTTTTGTCCCCTCTCACCTGGTTGCCGCCACACACGCTTGACACCATCTGAACCAAATAAGTTTATCTTGGTCTCATCAGACCACAGGACATGGTTCCAGTAATCCATGTCCTTATTTTGCTTGTCTTCAGCAAACTGTTTGCGGGCTTTCTTGTGCATCATCTTTAGAAGAGGCTTCCTTCTGGGACGACAGCCTAGCAGACTAATTTAATGCATTGTGCGGCGTATGGTCTGAGCACTGACAGGCTGACCCCCCACCCCTTCAACCTCTGCAGCAATTCTGGCAGCACTCATACATCTATTTCCCAAAGACAACCCCTGGATATGACGCTGAGCACATGCACTCAACTTTTTTGGTCGACCATGGCGAGGCCTTTCTGAGTGGAACCTGTCCTGTTAAACCGCTGTATGGTCTTGGCCACTGTGCTACAGCTCAAATAATGGTGGCCACACAAAATATTGACACTTTGGGCCCAATTTGGACATTTTCACTTAGGGGTGTACTCACTTTTGTTGCCAGCGGTTTAGACATTAATGGCTGTGTGTTGAGTTATTTTGAGAGGACAGAAAATTTACACTGTTATACAAGCTGTACACTCACTACTTTACATTGTAGCAAAGGGTAATTTCTTCAATGTTGTCACATGAAAAGATAGAATAAAATATTTACAAAAATGTGAGGGGTGTACTCACTTTTGTGAGCTAGTGTGTGTGTGTGTGTGTGTGTGTGTGTGTGTGTGTGTGTGTGTGTGTGTGTGTATGTATGTATGTATGTATGTATGTATGTATATATGTATATGTATATATATATATATATATATATATATATATATATATATATATATATATATATATACACACACACACGTAATATGTTTGAACAATTGATACATGTATTTGTATGGACATTGCAATACTTTTTTATGGGATGTGATATATAGAATTATTTTGTGATCTTTAGAGTTCAGTTTAAAATATACCGTGTTTTCTCCTACATGACCATGTTTATATCCATATATGAATGTATGTACCTCTCCATAGATCAGTGTAGTTTTATTTTCCTTTATACACAACAAGGATGACAGGGGGCAGTATTGAGCAGCTTGCAACACTTACTGAATAAAGTCTCCAGGCGAATCAAACATGCTATAAAATCTTCAAAATTGATGGACAGCTCGCTGGAGACGTATCGCTGTACAATGATCTCCTGAATCCTGGTATTGAGGTTAAAACCTGTGAATAAAATAAAATTAATGTGACTACTGAAAATAAATTTAAAGTCCTTCATGTAGGGGTCATCAACATACAATAATATTCTCAGGTTCCCATCACTAGTGTACAGATGACTTCTGCTAAGTAATCTACTGATAATTGCTGTGATCATCCTACATTGGGCCTCACACATTGCAACGAAGCAAAATACTTCCAGGATAGAAATCTCACTTCTAAACAAATGACATATTGTATGCAAGATGCTGTAGCAATTTATTTTACGAAATTCCACCCAAGTTAAACCTGAGCTCCAGGAAAACAGTTCAATATATATAAAGGCAGGTATTTTAGCTGCCAAAGGATTTGTATCTCTGTCCATCCAGTCCTGAGATTTACACAACTCTGTCACACATCACAACCTTGTCGGGTAGGGCAGAAGATCTGAATTTTCTCTGCTGCAGTTCAGTAAAGCCCTGTACACACGATCGGTTTTACAGATGAAAACAGTTCGATGGACTTTTTTCATCGGACAAACCGATCGTGTATGGGCCTCATCTGTCTTTTTTCCATCGGTGTTAAAAAATAGAACATGTTTTAAATTTATCCGATGGAAAAAAAAAAAACAATAGCAAATTACTATCATCTGTGGGGAACTCCATCGGATAAAAAACCCACGCATGCTCAGAATCAAGTCGACGCATGCTCAGAAGCATTGAACTTCATTTTTCTTGGCTCATCAAAGTGCTTTACGTCACAGCGTTGGGGACGATCGTTTTTTTTGACTGATGGTGTGTAGGCAAGACTGATGGAAGTCAGCTTCATCGGATTTCCGATGGAAAAATCCATCCGTTTAAAATCCATAGGAAATCCGATCGTGTGTACAGGGCTTTATACTGATGCTGTGTGCACACGACTGTTTTTCATGAGGAGAAAACTGCAATTTTTTACATTGGTCGTGAAAAACAGTCGTGTGTAGGCTCCATAGCATAGACGAGAAAGCTGCCCGCAAAAAAATTAGAACCTGCTCTATTTTTTCTCTTCGTTTTTCCCGTCGTTCTTTTTCTCGTCACGAAAACCGCTCGTGTGTACGCTTTTACGAGGGGAAAAAAAACGCGAATGCTCAGAATCAAGTGATGAGACAGGAGCGCTTGTTCTGGTAAAACTAGCGTTCGTAATGGAGATAGCACATTCGTCATGCTGTAACGGACTGAAGAGCACGAGGCTGAAAAGCGCGAATCGTCTCTCAACAAACTTTACTAACACGAGATCAGCAAAAGCAGCCCAAAGGGTGGAGCCATTCGCATAGAACTTCCCCTTTATAGTGCCGTCGTACGTGTTGTACGTCACCGCGTTTTGCTCGAGCGTTTTTTTTCCTGAACGTGTGTATGCAAGGCAGGCTTGAGAGGAATCACGACGAATCAAATCGTGAAAAACTTCGTTTTTTTTTTTGCATGACAGGAAAAACGGTTGTGTGTACGCGGCATTAGGGCCAACATACATGTTACAATCTGACTATACAATCTTTCTACAATCAACTTTAGATTTACCAAATTTATATAATATAATCACCATAATCTAACCAATCATTTTGTATTCAATCAGGGAGGTCGTTGCACTACATAGTGTTTGGTAGATCTAAAGGAGATTGTACAATCAGACTGTAAAGCCCTGTACACACGATCGGATTTCCTATGGATTCTAATCCGATGGATTTTTCCATCAAGAATCCGATGAAGCTGACTTCCATCAGTCTTGCCTACACACCATCAGTCCAAAATCCGACCGTCCAAAACGCAGTGACGTAAAACACTCCGACAAGCCAAAAAAAATGACGTTCAATGCTTCTGAGCATGCGTGTGTTTTTTGTCAGATGGAGTTCCACACAGACGATCGGAATTTGCTATCATTTTTTTTTCCCCATCGGATAAATTTAAAACATGTTCTATTTTTTCTCACCGATGGAAAAAAGACAGATGGGGCCCATACACGATCGGTTTGTCCGATGAGAAAAGTCCATCGGACTGTTTTCATCGGTAAAACCGATCGTGTGTACACGGCATAATATGTGTGGTGAGCTTTACAGGTCACCTCCCCACCTTCAGCCTGTGCCTGGACAGTAAAAGGAAGAGCAGCAGATTGATGAGCTCATCTCTCTGTCACTCTGCTCTCTCCTCCTATCAGCACCCCCCTTGTCAGCACATGAGCACTGAAGCACAACTTACTGACTCCTTGTGCTGCTCTTCCTCTCCCAATATGAGCTCTGCTGTACGAGGACTGCAAAGGGGCTGGTAGATACCAAGTCAAATTCAGGTACTTACACATTTTGCATTCAAAAATATAATTGATGATTTATTAACCCCTTCCTGCCCAGCCCTTTCCTTTTTTCAATTGGGGCTGTTAAGCCTGGGGGAGAGAAGGGTGGCCTGATCACGTGACTACTGTGATTGGCTGTCACAGTTATCACATGATCGAGATCCAGTCCTGCTGGTTCCCATTACTAGAGACCGGAAGCTGTGTTTGACAGTTTGGTCTCTATGCTGGGAGTGCACAGTGACGGAATCTCAGTACAGTAACTTACAGCCCAGAGATGCATGTGTGGCATGAAGGTGTTAAAGCCTTAAGCCGTGTACACGCGATCGGTTTTACCGATGAAAACAGTCCGATGGACTTTTTTCATCAGACAAACCGATCGTGTATGGGCCCCATCGGTCTTTTTTCCATTGGTGATTAAAAATAGAACATGTTTTAAATTTATCCGATGGGAAAAAAAACGATAGCAAATTCCGATCGTCTGTGTGGAACTCCATCGGATAAAAAACCCACGCATGCTCAGAATCAAGTCGACGCATGCTCAGAAGCATTGAACTTCATTTTTCTCGGCTCGTCTGAGTGTTTTACGTCACAGCGTTTGGGACGGTCGGATTTTTGACTGATGGTGTGTGGGCAAGACTGATGGAAGTCAGCTTCATCGGAAATCCGATCGTGTGTACAGGGCTTTACTGTTTTTGCTGCAGCACATATGCGTAACATGGGTGGCAACAGGTTAAAGTAGTAGTAAAGTCCGCTTTGTGATTTTTACCTACAGGTAAGCCTATAGTAAGGCTTACCTGTAGGTAAAATTAATATCTTCTATATGGGCACTGTTTAGGAGATATTCACACCGGATGCAGCTGGTGACGTCACCGACGCATGTGCTCTAAAGATCCAGCATACCGTGCCAGATCTCAAAGCACCGTGCCGAAACCTAGCGGTTCCCACGTGCATGCGCAGAAGTGTCATCATCATGGCTACACTGATAATGGGGTACTTTGATGCAGTAAGTGGGCTTAAGTGCCATATAGCCATATGGTGTGACTAAATCCCCATATCTTTTGAAAATGGTCAGGTGTTTTAACCACTTGCCAACCAGCCGCCGCAGTTTTACCTTACATCGCTTCGCCTTTTGGCCACTAGGGGCGCACCGCGATGACCACCAGGCACCCGCGATCGCTCGTGACAGAGCGAGAACCGGGATCTGTGTGTGTAAATCCCGGTTCTCTCAGGGGAGAGAAGAGAGATTGTGTGTTCATATTTAGTATGAACACCAATCTCTCTCTTCCCCAAGACAGTCCCATCC
Source organism: Rana muscosa (assembly GCA_029206835.1). Lineage (NCBI taxonomy): Eukaryota > Metazoa > Chordata > Amphibia > Anura > Ranidae > Rana > Rana muscosa. Next base: position 206,690,508 of record CM055121.1, on the reverse strand, counting down.
CCCCTACAGTTAGAACACACCCAGGGAACACAGTTAACCCCTTGATCGCCCCCTAGGGTTAACCCCTTCCTTGCCAGTGACATTTATACAGTAATCACTGCATTTTTATAGCACTGATCGCTGTATAAATGCCAATGATCCCAAAAATGTGTCAAAAGTGTCCGATCTGTCCACTGTAATATCGCAGTCCCAATAAAAATTACAAATCACTGCCATTACTAGTGAAAAAATAAATAATAATAAAAATGCCCTAAATCTATCCCCTAATTTGTAAACGCTATAACTTTTGCGCAAACCAATCAATATACGCATTTGTTTTTCCAAAAATATGTATAATAATACATATTGGCCTAAAGAAAGCTCTATTTGTGGGAAAAAAAACACATCGATTTTGTTTGGGAGCCACGTCGCACAACCACGCAATTGTCAGTTAAAGCGACGCAGTGCCGTATCGCAAAAAATGGCCCGGTCATTAAGCAGATAAATCTTCCGGGGCTGAAGTGATTAGATAGCCTTGCAGGAGTTAAATGTCATTTTTGCATGCGTGCGCTGTAATATTTTGTTCTGTCTGTATGGTCTTATGGCTGCACCATCTTTAATGCATCTTTTAGGGTGTGCCCCCCAAATCTTTGTTTGTCTATTGTATGGATTCTGACCAAATTCCTTTGGGCTGGAGCACCCCACTCCCTCATCATTGCCACTTATTAGTGTCTACCTTTTAGTTCTATCGTATAGAGGAGTGTATTTTCTCCCATGGTTCAGAGAAGCAGGATCTTCCATTCTATGGATAGCGTAGGACCAACTGATAATGGGGTACTTTGACGCAGTAAGTAGACTTAAGCGCCATATAGCCACATGGTGTGACCAAATCTCCATATTTTTTTTAAATGTTCAGGTGTTTTAAATAGCGTTGCAGGAGTTAAATGTAATTTTTGCATGTGTGCACTGTAATATTTTGTTCTATCATCATGGTTTCAACCACTCACACAGCCGGAGTCTGCGAACCCGGAAGGAAGACCGGTGGAAGATGGAAGCCCTCTCAGCTGAGCAGCGCACCACTGGAGGGCTTCATTTTAAGGTAATTATTTCATAATGTGCTAGTACGCGGTGCATATTAGCACATTATGCAATTGTCTTACAGGGGAAAGTTTTTTTTTTTTTGCTTTAACCACTTCCATACAGGGCTTTTTATACCACTTCCATACCGGGTCTATTCTGGCACTTCTCTCCTACATGTACAAATCATCATTCTTTTGCTATAAAATTACTCCAGAACCCCGAAACATTATATATATATATATATGTTTTTTTAGCAGACACCCTAGGGAATAAAATGACGGTCATTGCAACTTCTTTTCTTGCACGGTATTTGCGCAATAATTTTTCAAAAGCCTTTTTTAAAAAAAAAAAAAATGGTTTCATGAATTAAAAAATAACAAAACTGTAAAGTTAGCCCAATTTTTGGGGAAAATATGAAAGCTTATGTTACGCCGAGTAAATAGATACCTAACATGTCACGCTTTAAAATTGCGCACACTCATGGAATGGCGCCAAACCTCGGTACTTAAAAATCTCCATAGGCGACGCTTTAATTTTTTTTACAGGTTACCAGGTTAGAATTACAGAGAAGGTCCAGTGCTAGAATTGTTGCACGTGCTCTAACGCACGCGGCGATACCTCACATATGTGGTTTGAACGGCGTTTACATATGTGGGTGACTTACGCGTGCATTCGCTTCTGATCGCGAGCTATCGGGGACAGGGGCGTTTTAATTTTTTTTTTTTTATTATTTTTTTTTTTTTTTTACTTATTTTTTTTTTTTTACACTTATTTTACTTTTGTAATAGGAATGTGTGTGACAGGTCCTCTTTATTGAGAGATGCGGGGTCAATAAGACCCCACATCTCTCCTCCAGGCTGGAAAGCATGAGATCAGTGAATTTTTTTTCACTGATCTCATACTTACTAGCCGCAATGGCGGCTTTGTTTACATTTGAGGACCCGGGCGTGACGTCATCACATCGCGCCCGGGCCTCCAACGATCATAGAGATCATTTGGTCACCAGTCATCTCTATGCTCGTCACGTGACCCACCACCGGCGCCGGACGATTCTCTCCAGGTCCCCGATGGCACGGGAGAGCCCGGAGAAGCACCGGATGGCGGCGGGAGGGGGTGGATGTCCCCTCCCGCCGCCTATAAGAACGATCAAGCGGCGGAACCGCCACTATGATCGTTCTTATGGTGCACAGAATCGCTGGCACAACAAAAGGATATCTGAATGATGCCTCTAGCTGCAGGCATCATTCAGATATCCCCCTTCAAACCCAGGACGTCATATGACGTCCACCCAGGATGAGAGATCCCATCTGTGGACGTCATTTGACTATGGCTGGGTAGGGAAGTGGTTAATGAATACAAGGCTGCAATAATGTGTGCCTTTTATATAAATCTGCCTGAAGTTCACTATTGTCAGTTGTGGGTACAGCAGCACTGTATAGAATAAGGCTTCTGTACAGAAATAGGCGCCCTCCTCATCTGATGAAGCTACCCCTGTCTAGAGATGTAAAATGTCTGGAAATTTTTAAATCATGAGAAAACATTTTTCCCTGTTTTTTCCCCAGAAAATTTTCGGAACAAATTAAAAAAGTTCAGTGTGGAATAGTTTTACAAATTTAAAAGTCATTTTGTTACTATTATGTTAGTATTATATGCATTATGCTTGAAATAAAAGTACAGCTTATTCAGTAAATAAACTAAACTTGTTTTTTAAAATTTGTGATGATCTAGAAGCAGCAGAAAGAGTGTTTCTGGAATGGGAAATCTGGAGAGAAAAGCTACTTGCACTTTCATTATGGGCCTCATCATTTCATTCCATAAGTATCTTTAACCACTTCCCTACCGGGCCTATTCTGGCACTTCTCTCCTTCATGTAAAAATCATAATTTTTTTGCTAGAAAATTACTCAGAACCCCCAAACATTATATATATTTTTTTAGCAGACACCCTAGGGAATAAAGCGGCAGTCATTGCAACTTTTTATCTCGCACGGTATTTGCGCAATAATTTTTCAAACGCCTTTTGTTTGGAAAAAAAACGGTTTCATAAATTAAAAAATAACAAAACAGTAAAGTTAGCCCAATTTTTTTGTATAATGTGAAAGAGGATGTTACACCGAGTAAATAGATACCTAACATGTCACGCTTTAAAATTGTGCACACTCATGGAATGGCGCCAAACTTCGGTACTTAAAAATCTCCATAATTTTTTTTTACAGCTTACCAGTTTAGAGTTACAGAGGAGGTCTAGTGCTAGAATTTTTGCACACGTCTAACGCACGCGGCAATACCTCACGTGTGTGGTTTGGACGGCGTTTACATATGTGGGCGGGACTTACATGTGTGTTCGCTTCTGAGCGCGAGCTACCGGGGACAGGGGCGTTTTAAAAACATTTTTTTTTTTTACTTTATTTTATTTTTACACCTTTTTTTTAATTTTTTTTTTTTTGCATCACATTTATTCCTATTACAAGGAATGTAAACATCCCTTGTAACAGGAATCATTGTGACAGGTCCTCTTTATGGAGAGATGCGGGGTCAATAAGACCCCACATCTCTCCTCCAGGCTTGAAAGCATGAGATCATGAAAAAAAATTCACCAATCTCATGCCGACAGCCGCGATTGCGGCTTTGTTTACTTCCAGGCCTCCGATGGTCATAGAGATGACCGGTGACCATCTGGTCACCGGTCATCTCTATCGTCGTGACCCGGCGCCGGCCGATTCGTTCTCCGGGCCCCCGATGGCACGGGAGAGCCCGGAGAAGCACCGGATGGCGGCGGGAAGGTGGGCGTCCCCTCCCGTTGCCTATAAGAACGATCAAGTGGCGGAACTGCCGCTATGATCATTCTTATGGTGCGCAGAATCGCCGGCTGAAAATAAGGATGTCTGAATGATGCTTGTAGCTGCAGGCATCATTCAGATATCCCCACCTCAATACCAGGACGTCATATGATGGCATGCGGTATTGAGGTGATTAATGTCTTTAGGGCACCTCTGGCATACCAGGATGTGTTGTGTCATCCTTGTAGCATTTGGAAAATAATATTTCATTTGACAATATTTACAAATTGATGTCTTGCTCTTAGCAGAAATTGCACTGTGGAAATGTTTTCAAACTCTAGCTGTTGGTCTCACCATTTCACTGAGAGTAGGTAAAAACTATTTACTGAGGAGACTATAGGGAAACATTATGCTGTGATGATGGAGAACATTTATAGGAATCATTAAAAGGTTGTATAGATAAACAAATTTGCAGTAGCCCTCCAGCTGTTGTGGAACTACATTTCCCATGAGGCATTGCCAGGCTGGCAGTTACAATTACTCCCATGAGGCATGATGGGACTTGTAGTTCTGCAACTGCTGGAGGGCCACAGGTTGCCTACCCCTGATCTACTATACCCCAACAATCACCCAACTGTAGAAGGTACAAGATGGAGCTCACAAGCAAACTAAACCCGCAATGCCCTCTAGTGGCAGAAATGCATATTTCTCTTGTTTGAGAGCTGCATTGAGAAGTACAGTGTTACTTGAATTGTATTCCAGGATTTACTTGTCTTCAGCTGAGAGACTTTATATAAGTCTCAGAAATCTTTAATTAAGGTCTTCATCACATTATATAATTTGAATACCATATCATATTTATATTATTTATCATTGTAAAAGAACATATTCCACACTTTTTTTTTTTTTAATTCCAGAAAAAAAATGGCTTTTGAAAAAAAAATGTTGTTTTTGTTTATTTCCAGGCCTTTCCATCTGTACACCTGTCAGTACAGAATATTAGGGGTTCGGTCACCTGCTGTTTGCAAGGCATTTCTCATTTCATGGGCATCGATGGATCCTGAGTGATTGGCGTCCACTTCCAGGAAGATTTTCTGTAAGGGGAATCATAAAGAAGAACAAATTGTAATTACTGCTAGTAACATGGGCAGTCCTGAATGTGAACTCTAGGCAGTCCAAGGCTATGCACTTAAGCCAGCCATACATGAATCAAATTTCAGCCAGTTCAGCAGGGACCAACCGAATTCCGATCCATGTATGAGCATTGTGGGTGTACAGAAGTCAATCTACCAGCACATTTTTGAAAGGGTCCGGTGCTACTTTGGTGCGACTGCAGTGCGATTTTCTGGTACCATAGGCTTCAAATGAAAGCACCAAAAACATATGTGCATGTGTCTTTGACTAATTTTTGCAGGTTGTAGGGCTCTTTAACAACCAGCATCCATCCTCCTTCCTCTACCAAAGACACATTAAAAAATGCAACCAAGTCGCACTACATAATTGCACTGAAAATTTTAGCAAATCACAGCTGCACTAATGTGAACCCAGCCTGAGGGCCTGTTTATACATAAACGGACAGCTGCCGGACAGTAAACTGCAGCGGCTCACTGTCTGGTAGCTGTCTGTTCTGATTGCAGTGAGCCAACAGTAGGGGGCAGTATTGTGCATGATTTACCGTATCCTTCTTTTTCTTTATTTGAAGTGCACTTCATTCATGTCACTGTACAGCAGTGTAATTCGTTGCACTACTATACAGTGACATGCGATCCTGTCCATGTTATCACAGATCACTGCAGTGCAGCTCCGGCCTGCATTTCAATGTGAATAGGACACATAGGAAACAACACCGGTCACCTTACTACTATGAATCTTTTATTGTAAAGATGAACTAACCCAATTAAAGAATGTCTAAACCCAAGAACAAAAACGTAACATATTTTTTATTAAAGATGTGCATGCTGTCAAACAATGTATGGTGGATCCGGGATATACTGGACATTACCGCAATGATTGAATTGGGTAGGTAAATGGATGGACTTTATGGGCACAACAAATAATTTAAAATTTCTCAAGTTTTATTAAAAATTACAAAAAATTATAACATAACATACAATTGAAATGAATAGTATAAAGAACCATTTATCAAAAATAATATTGACACAATTGAGAACATCACCCAATGACCAGAAATACCAGTATACCAGTATACTGGTATCCAGTATACTGAAGGAAATGACCTTGGTGTCATTCTATTCATTATAACAAGTTTTCTTTGTTGGTTTCTGGTCATTGGGTGATGTTCTCAATTGTGTCAATATTATTTTTGATGAATGGTTATTTATACTATTCATTTCAATTGTATGTTATGTTATAATTTTTTGTCATTTTTAATAAAACTTGAGAAATTTTAAATTATTTGTTGTGCCCATAAAGTCCATCCATTTACCTAACCAATTCAATCTATGATTCTCGGGACGTGGCATTTTTTTATTACATCGTATCCCCAGTACCACTCTGACCCCCATTTTTTCATTACTGCAATGATAATCTCCATAATACCCCCAGTTCAAATTAATGACATTTATATATACCCTATTATCCTTATCACCTTTTCAATGTATAATACTGTATTATGTGGAGACATCTATTCCTATAACACTTGATATCACTAGATGTAACCCATACTGTAACCCATACCATCACAACATCCTACTGTATGAATCAATTATGTACCCCATTACAACATATCTCTTGTACTATTCCCCATACCTGTATAATACTTTTACTCTGTACTGAAATGTTCATTTTCTAGTCTTCCAAATAAAACATTTTGTAAACAAAAAAAAAATGTAACATATTGCAGCTTATCAGTCCTCAGATATGATGGCTGCATTGTGTTTTTTTTTTTTTCAAGCTAAGTACATTTTCCACAAGTACAGAAATATTCCTGTTGATTTTCCCAAAAATTCAGCATCCTTGTAACTTCCTTCGGATCTAACTAAAACCTCAAAGAATATTTTAGGCTTTATCAGCTATCTTCTGTGAACTACAACGCAACACCCCTTTATGCAACAAAGATGAGGAGAGGGGGTGGTTTTGACAATGTTGCTCATCAATAGATACAGTGCAGTGGGTGTTGTCACCCTAGAACAGGAAGTGTGTTATTGGTAGAGCCAACAGTTGAAAATAAAAGGAAAAAAGCCTACAAAGAGAAAACTGTTGCAGCCATCACATCTAAAGCCTCGTACACACGACCGGTTTTCTCGGCAAGAAAACTGCTGGGAGAACTTTTTGCCGAGAAAACCAGTCGTGTGTATGGTTTCTCGTCTGGAAAACTGCCGGGAAACTCGACGAGAAAAATAGAGAACCTCCTCTCTATTTTCTCTTCGGGATTCTCGTCAGCCTGTTTCCCGAAGAGAAAACAGTGAGTGTGTATGCTTACCTGTCCATGGTAAACCCGCGCATGCTTGAAAAGACTTTGATGCATGCGCGGTAGCATATAAGGGTAGTGTAGAGTGTAGCAAGATGGCGGCGACGGCATCAAATGTGACGAGCCTAGTCGATGACGTCACCGCGTTCTTGCCATTCAAAATAATTGAATGGCCGTGTGTACATTCGGCGAGCAAGGCAAGTTTGCCGGGAATCTCGTCGGGAAAAACCAACGTTTTTTTTCCCCGACGAGATTCCCGCCCGTGTGTACGAGGCTCATGAATTGCTAAGCTTTATTATATAGAATTACTGATTTTGGGTTTAGATACACAAGCAGAAACATATGTTAACCAATCAGATTGTTTGGACTAAGATCAGCTAAAAGTGAATACAAATTGGCTGGCCTGGATTTAGGGGAGGGCTGCCGGCCTTAGGCCTGGGGGGCAAGTCCAGTCAAGTGGCCCATTGAACTGCCGAATCAGCTCACCATCCATGGCCCACCTGGTTTTTCAATGCAGCCTCACCAGTGCCCATCACTGCAGCCTGATCACTGGGGCAGGTTACATGGGGTGTATGGGGGGGAGATGGGGGGTCAGCTAGGGGTGTCAGGGTCTCTCACCTCAGTGATCTCAGCTCAGCAGGTCCTTGCACGCCACGGTTTCCTGGGGGGGTAACGCTCCTGATCCTGGGGTCAAGTTGCAGCCAGCGCCCAGCCCTGCGTCCCGACTCCCTGGCACACCCTGCCTCTGCCTGCTTCCAAGAATATGGTCCCAGGGAGTTGTAGTTTCCTCTGCGCTGCTGTGTTTTCCACCCACCAGAAGCTTGAGTGCGGACTACAACTCCCGGAATGCAACAGCTAGTGGTCGGCCGCCAAGGCCCGACTTCCTAGACCAGAATAAAAAAGAAAATACTAGCGGGCAGCGGCTGCCGGCCATTTTGAACATAAGTTAGGGTGGCCTGGGAGGCAATTGCCACCCTGCCCCCTGGCCCAGCCCTCCCCTGCCTGGATTACAAGACTGCCCTGATTTATTTTATGTTACTGAATAGATTTGCATTGATCTTGTGAAAATGTTTAAAATGTTTACATATTGAAAAATTAAAAAGGTTCCCATAGCTAGCAGTTAATCTCATATAAAATAACAGATCTTTACCATGTAGTGATCCAGTTTCATGCAGAGGGTTTTATATTCTTCTGCACTCAGAGTCCCGGTATTGTCCACCTGTACAGTGTGTGGTTAAGGACTCTTCCAGACTGTGGTAAAACAGCACAGCACAGAGCCCTAGTGCAAGATATAAAGCTATTCCCCTACAGCTGACCCCGCACAACACAGAGCCCCAGTACAGGATATAAAACTATCCCCCTATAGCTGGCACAGCACACAGCCCCAGTGCAGGATATAAAGCTATCCCCCTATAGCTGGCACAGCACACAGCCCCAGTGCAGGATATAAAGCTATCCCCCTATAGCTGGCACAGCACACAGCCCCAGTGCAGGATATAAAGCTATCCCCCTATAGCTGGCACAGCACACAGCCCCATTGCAGGATATAAAGCTATCCCCCTATAGCTGGCACAGCACACAGCCCCAGTGCAGGATATAAAGCTATCCCCCTATAGCTGGCACAGCACACAGCCCCAGTGCAGGATATAAAGCTATCCCCCTATAGCTGGCACAGCACACAGCCCCAGTGCAGGATATAAAGCTATCCCCCTATAGCTGGCACAGCACACAGCCCCAGTGCACAATATAAAGCTATCCCCCTATAGCTGGCACAGCACACAGCCCCAGTGCACAATATAAAGCTATCCCCCTATAGCTGGCAAGGCACACAACCCCAGTGCAGGATATAAAGCTATCCCCCATAGCTGGCACAGCACACAGCCCCAGTGCAGGATATAGAGCTTAGAGATATGCACGACTGAAAATTTTGTTATGTTTCGGATTTGTTTGTTAAGTTAATCATTTTGTTTCGTCATATTCGTAATATTAGAATGATTCGTTTTCAGAATTTGTTTTGTATATTCGGATTAATTTTGTATATTCGTTATTTTCAATTTAAATTAAAAAATCAGTTTGAATTCGCAAATTAATTTGAATTTGAAATGGAAATATATATGAAATAGGATGATGATTTCTTCTTAGGCTGCTTTATAGAATAGAATTGAATAAAACAAAATAGAATAGAGTAGAACAGAAAATATTTTTTTTTATATTTTCTCATATTCTATTCTAGTATTTTTTATTCTATACAATTTTTTTGAATTCTATTCTATTCTGCTTTATTCTATTCTATACTATTTTTTTAATTCTATTCTATTTTGCTTTATTCTATTATATTCTATAAAGCAGCCTAAGTAGGAATCATCATCTTCTATCCCTTTTTATCCCTTTATTTATACCGATATTTATTGCAATATTTTACCATTTCAAATTTGAATTATTTTTTTTAATTTGAATTTGATTCCATATTTAAATTTAAATTCATTTTTGTATTTGAAAAATGTATTGCATTATAATTTATTTTGGATTTATTGAACTTTGTTACTTTTGTGATTTGGAAATGCAGATGCATCCGAATCTCCAAATAGTGAAATTTTTTATCCGAATTTCAATTTGTAACATATCAAATCGCACGGGTCTAATACAGCTGGCCCAGCACAGCCCACAGCCACAGTGCAGGATATAGAGCTGCCCCCCTACAACTGACTCAACAGAGCACAGAGCCCCAGTGCAGGGTATTGGGCTGCACCCCCCCCCCCAACAACTTGTTGAGCACAGCACAGAGCCCCAATGCAGAGTATTTATGAATCTACACATCATCTTTATACAGTATGAATAGTAAGTCTCGATTAATTTTTGAAAGGATACATCCATTAGATTAATCATTTCTCTGCATGTCCTCAGGCCAAATCCATCAGATTTAATATCTGTACCTGTAAAGGGAAAAGTAACAAAGTTGCACATTTTAACCACTTAAGCCCCGGACCATTTGGTAGCTAAAGGACCAGAGGTGAATTCAGAATTTTGCACTGCGCTGCTTTAACTGTAAATTGTGCGGACATGCAATGTTGTACCCAAACGAAATTTGCGTCCTTTTCTTCCCACAAATAGAGCTTTCTTTTAATGGTATTTGATTGCCTCTGCGATTTTTATTTTTTGCGATATAAACGGAAAAAGACCGAAAATTTTGAAAAAAAATTATATTTTCTACTTTCGATTATAAGAAAAATCGAATAAACTCAATTGTAGTCATACATTTAGGCTAAAATGTATTCAGCCACATGTTTTTAGTAAAAAAAATGTCAATAAGCGTATATTTATTGGTTTGCGCAAAAGTTATAGAGTTTACAAACTAGGGTACATTTTCTGAAATTTACACAGCTTTAAATTTATGACTGCCTATCTCATTTCTTGAGGTGCTAAAATGACAGGGCAGTACAAAACCCCCCCAAATGACCCCATTTTGGAAAGTAGACACCCCAAGGAAATTGCTGAGAGGCATGTTGAGCCCATTGAATTTTTTTTTTTGTCCCAAGTGATTGAATAATGACTAAAAAAAAAAAAAAAAAAAATTACAAAAAGTTGTCACTAAATGATATATTGCTCACACATGCCATGGTTATATGTGGAATTTCACCCCAAAATACATTTTGCTGCTTCTCCTGAGTACGGGGATACCACATGTGTGGGACTTTTTGGGAGCCTAGCCACGTACGGGACCCCGGAAACCAAGCACCGCCTTCAGGATTTCTAAGGGCGCAAATTTTTGATTTCACTCCTCACTACCTATCACAGTTTCGAAGGCCATAAAATGCCAAAATAGCACAAAACCCCCCCAAATGACCCCATTTTAGAAAGTAGACACCCCAAGGAAATTGCTGAGAGGCCTGTTGAGCCCATTGAATATATTTTTTTTGTCCCAAGTGATTGAATAATGACAAAAAAAAAAAAAAATTACAAAAAGTTGTCACTAAATGATATATTGCTCACACATGCCATGGTTATATGTGGAATTTCACCCCAAAATACATTTTGCTGCTTCTCCTGAGTACGGGGATACCACATGTGTGGGACTTTTTGGGAGCCTAGCCGCGTACGGGGCCCCGGAAACCAAGCACCGCCTTCAGGATTTCTAAGGGCGCAAATTTTTGATTTCACTCCTCACTACCTATCACAGTTTCGAAGGCCATAAAATGCCAAAATAGCACAAAACCCCCCCAAATGACCCCATTTTAGAAAGTAGACACCCCAAGGAAATTGCTGAGAGGCCTGTTGAGCCCATTGAATATATTTTTTTGTCCCAAGTGATTGAATAATGACAAAAAAAAATTACAAAAAGTTGTCACTAAATGATATATTGCTCACACATGCCATGGCTATATGTGGAATTACACCCCAAAATACATTTTTCTGCTTCTCCTGAGTACGGGGATACCACATGTGTGGGACTTTTTAGGAGCCTAGCCGCGTACGGGACCCCGAAAACCAAGCACCGCCTTCAGGATTTCTAGGCACAAATTTTTGATTTCACTCCTCACTACCTATCACAGTTTCGAAGGCCATAAAATGCCAAAATCGCACAAAACCCCCCCAAATGACCCCATTTTGGAATATAGACACCCCAAGCTATTTGCTGAGAGGCATGGTGAGTATTTTACAGCTCTCATTTGTTTTTGAAAATGAAGAAAGAAAATATATATATATATATATATATATATATATATATTTTTTTCAATTTTCAAAACTTTGTGACAAAAAGCGAGATCTGCAAAATACTCGCAATACCTCTCAGCAAATAGCTTGGGGTGTCTACTTTCCAAAATGGGGTCATTTGGGGGGGGGGGGGTTTGTGCTATCTGGGCATTCCATGGCCTCCGAAACTGTGATAGGCAGTGAGAAGTGAAATCAAAAATTTACACCCTTAGAAAGCCTGAAGGCGGTGCTTGGTTTTTGGGGTCCCGTACGTGGCTAGGCTCCCAAAAAGTCTCACACATGTGGTATCCCCGTACTCAGGAGAAGCAACAGAATGTATTTTGGGGTGTAATTCCACATATGCCCATGGCATGTTTGAGCAATATATCATTTAGTGACAACTTTGTGCAAAAAAAAATTGTCGTTTTTCCGCAACTTGTGTCAACATTTAAAATATTCCATGGACTCGACATGCCTCTCAGTATATAGCTTGGGGTATCTACTTTCCAAAATGGGGTCATTTGGGGGGGTTTTGAACTGTTCTGGCATTTTATACACAACATTAGGAAGCTTACATCCACTCTTCTAACCACTTGAAGACAAAGCCCTTTTTTGACACTTTTTGTTTACATGAAAACATTTTTTTTTGCAAGAAAATTATGTTGAACCCCCAAACATTATATATATTTTTAAAGCAAAGGCCTTACAGATTAAAATGGTGGGTGTTTCATTTTTTTTTTCTACACAGTATTTGCGCAGCGATTTTTCAAACGCATTTTTTGGGTTAAAAAATACACTTTTTTTAATTTTAATGCACTAAAACACACTATATTGCCCAAATGTGTGATGAAATAAAAAAGATGATCTTAGGCCGAGTACATAGATACCAAACACGACATGCTTTAAAATTTCGCACAAACGCGCATTGGCGACAAACTACATACATTTTTAAAAGCCTTTAAAAGCCTTTACAGGTTACCCCAGTAGATTTACAGAGGAGGTCTACTGCTAAAATGATTGCCCTCGATCTGACCTTCGCGGTGATACCTCACATGCATGGTGCAATTGCTGTTTACATATGACGCCAGACCGACGCTTGCGTTCGCCATTGGGCAAGAGCAGGGCAGGACAGGGGTTGTTTTTTTTTTCTTTCTTTTTTTTTTATTATTAATTTTGCTTTTTTATTTTATTTTTAAATTGTTCCTTCCAAGTATTTTTTTTTTTTATTGTTATCTCAGGGAATGTAAATATCCCCTATGATAGCAATAGGTAGTGACAGGTACTCTTTTTTTGAAAAAAACTGGGGTCTTCTAGACCCTAGATTTTTCCTCTGCCCTCAAAGCATCTGACCACACCAAGATCGGTGTGATAAAATGCTTTCCCAATTTCCCAATGGCGCTTTTTATATCCGGGGGGGGGGGCATTCCCTCCCACTGCTTGTAAAAGCAGTCCAGAGGCTAATTAGCCGCTAGGATTGCTTTTACATGAAAGCCGGCCGCAGGCTGAAAAGAATGATACCAAGATGATACCTAAACCCGCAGGCATCATTCTGGTATAAACATTCAAAGTCCAGCAACATACCAGTACGTTGCTGGTCCTTGTTGGACATGTATTGTAATCTTTTTTTTTCATGCAGCCAGTTGGCTGAACGAAAAAAGAGATTGATCGGTGGGTATGCCCACCATTAGAATACCGCCCTTCATCCACCCACTTCTAATGATGGGCATACACGCACCATTTATATATGCCGAAGCATGGGGGGATCCTCCCGCAAAAAAGTTATGCCGCACACACATGGTCGGACTTTTCCACGGGCAAGCCTCCGTCGGAATTTCGACCGTATGTACGCGGCATTAGGAGCAAAATCGCTCCTCCGCCCCTGCTGCCCCAATGCTTCAGCATATTTTCTTTTTTTTTTTAACTGTGGTGGTGAAATCACCTCCTACAGCACTGGAGTCGCAGGGATCAGGCCTGTCTCTGCGAACGCTGCAGTTTTATGTGTGTTTTTGTTTTGTAAGTGACAGTGATCGATCGATACTGCACTTGGGTGGCCTGGGCTGGACGGAGGGGCAAACCCTAAACCCTAAACTGCTGGGGACGCTAGTATAGATCTGATCAGATCAGATATTGATCTGTTCAGATACTATACCACTAAGGGGGGTGTATGCTTCACGCGTGGGTGTTAGCGTTACTGGCACTAACCTGACGCTGCCTGGGGTGTGACTCAGACCCTCTCTGACGCTAAAACCTAATTGATATCACCCGCCGGGCGATCAGGGGGTTAAACCTTTATTGGGTTATATACGGCGGGTGCCCTGACACTATAAAAAGCAAACTAACTAACCAGCGTCACCCGTAACACTTATATGGTGATCACTGGTGAAAGGGTTAACTAGGGGCAACCAGGGGGTTAAAACCTTTATTAGATAATATAGGGGGGTACCTGACGCTATAAAAACCTGCGGCGAACCTAAAAAAAATTACCAGCTACCGATCTGCATCACCGACACTAAGACAGCGTTTAGAAAAACGATCGCTTAGCGACAGTGGTGATGGGGGTGAAAGGGTTACCTGGGGGGCGATCAAGGGGGTTAAACCTTTATTAGATAATGTATTGGGGTACCTGACGCTATAAAAACATGCGGCGAACCTAAAAAAAATTACTGGCTACCGATCTGCATCACCGACACTAAGACAGCGTTTAGAAAAACAATTGCTTAGCGACAGTGGTGATAGGGGGTGAAAGGGTTACCTGGGGGGCGATCAAGGGGGTTAAACCTTTATTAGATAATATATTGGGGTACCTGACGCTATAAAAACCTGCGGCGAACCTAAAAAAAATTACCGGCTACCGATCTGCATCACAGACACTAAGACAGCGTTTAGAAAAACGATTGCTTAGTGACAGTGGTGATAGGGGGTGAAAGGGTTACCTGGGGGGCGATCAAGGGGGTTAAACCTTTATTAGATAATATATTGGGGTACCTGACGCTATAAAAACATGCGGCGAACCTAAAAAAAATTACTGGCTGCCGATCGGCATCACTGACGCTAAGACAGCGATCAGAAAAATGATCGCTTAGCGACAGTGGTGATAGGGGGTGAAAGGGTTATCTGGGGGGTGATCAGGGGGTTAAACCTTTATTAGGGGGGTTAGGGGGCTACACTGGACCTAAGACTAAACTTTGGTGACACTTTTACAGTCACAAATGTCACTGATTGCAGTGATCACTAAATAAATGGTCACTGCAATCAGTGACACTGTGACTGGGGGCTGGGGGGGGTGATCTGGGGGGTGATCTGGGGGGTGATCTGGGGTGTCTGGGGGGGCGATTTATGTCCCTATGTGTCCTGGTGTCAGTGTAGTGTTGTGTGCACTGACCTGATGTCTTCTCTTGTACGGCGCTCGGTATATGTGAGCGCCGCACCAGAGATGACATCACTTCCTCCTGCTCCCTCTGTCTGACACAGACAGAGGGGGCATTTCCATTCGCCGGGAGCGATCGCGAGGGGGTGGCCAGAAACGAATGGCTGCCCCCTCATCCCGGAACGCTCCCGGACACTTAGCCACCGCTCACTGTATAGGAGGCGGGTCCGATTGGACCCCCCAACTATACAAAGGCAATCACGTACACTCTACGTGATTGTGCCTGTCGGTGCCATTCTGCCGACGTATATATACAGTGAGCGGTCGTTAAGTGGTTAAAATATAGCTAAAATGTTAAATTAAACAGCCCTTTATCCCCCCCTTCATCATTAATTGTGTACGGGTAGTTGTAGACTTTGGATCAGATGTGGATTAGGCACAGGACTGATGCTCAGAACTTTGCAACCAGCAGCTTGTGCATTATACCGCCTAATACAATCTCATATAATGGCTTCAATGAAAAGAGTCACATCTTCCAGAAAAGAGTTAAAACTTATCTCACCCCAAGAGCAGAAATGTAATATATTTCAGCTTACCAGTCCTTAGGTGTGATGGCTGTGTTTGTTTACAGATTTTTTTTCTCTTTATTTTCACCTGGCGATTTGTGCATTAGCACACTTTCTGTCCTAGAGTGACAACGCTCACTTACTGCACTGTATCTATGGAGGAGCAACATTGCCACCCCAGGACAGGAAGTGTGTTATGACTACAGAAGAACAGGCTCTAGCATACATAGGGTGAGTTTAGTAATTGTGGTTTGTTATGGAGTGTACTCTCCACCACCTGAACCTATAGCGACAAAGCAGTGGCCTGACTGCAATAATAATTTTTATTATTAATAATAATAAATATTTATAATAATAATAACAGTGGCGGCTGGTGCTAAACTTTTTTTTTGGGGGGATTGGTGTCAGCAAACAAACCCCCCAGGTCCGCACTCGCCCCTCCACGGTCACGGCGCCGTGGCTTCCTCTGCTTCTCCTCCCCGCCAACACGATCCACCTCCTGTCCTGATTGGGGAATATTGATTCGCTAGTGTCACAAGTGGGTGGGTTCGGGGCACAGAGCCTAGTCTTTTTCAAGCCAATTAGAGCCTCAGGTCCTAATCATGTGGCTTGAACAAAAAAAAAACTCATAGAAACCCATGAGTCTGGCGCTGCGAATGAATCCCCACATGCAAACTAGGGGGGCGGCACCCCTGTGCCCCTTATGGACTGGCCACAGCCAGTGATTTTACATGCACATGTGGATGTAGGAACATAACCACATGAATCATGTACTGATTTTATTAACCGATAGCCGATCAGCCACCGTCATTATACTGCGGCAGGTTGGCTCTCTCCTGCAAATCGCCGTAGCTGTACGTCGGCCCTTTAAACAGCTATAACCGGCTAGTACGCACGCCCGATGGTTGCGATAAACCGCCAGCCACGCACGATCAGGGGCACGAGAGCCAGAACGGGGATGTGGGTGTGTAAACCAAAATATGTAGAAGAATATATACATCGGCCTAAACTGATGAAAAAATGTGTTTTAAAAAAAAAATTGCGGGATATTTATTATAATATATCTATATTGTTTATAGGGCAAAAAATAAAAACCGCAGAGATGATCAAATACCACCAAAAGAAAGCTCTATTTGTGGTAAAAAAAGAACATCAATTTTGTTTGGGCACCACGTTGTACGACTGCGCAATTGTCAGTTAAAGCGAAGCAGTGCCGTTTCACAAAAAATGGCCTGGTCATTAAGGAGGCAAATCCTTCCGGGGCAGAAGTGGTTGAAGTGGACCTCTGGTCACAATTAAAAAATGGCATATATATGATTCAGTCTTTCACTAACATTAACAACAGTTTTTGTTTATCTGGGCTCCCCTCCCATCCTGTAAATTGTATTACCTGTTGATCCTGCCAACAGAGCCCTTATTATTTTTTCTTCCTGTGATAGGGAGACGGTTCGACAGTAAAATGGCACAACAATATTGCCACCCTGTGGACAGGGTAGTAAAATACCCCAATTGTAACATAGAGATGGATATCTGTTCTTATTGATAGTGTGAATTTGTTTGTGATACTTTGAAGATGTAATAAATTAGATGCAAAGAAATTAGATTTCAAAAAATTCTAATTCAGCAATTGTGTGCGATTGTTCTGATTTAGTGTGAGAAGAATTTTCAACTTACACTTTGACAGCTTCTTCTTCAAAGACCTACTCAGGTCTTCTACATTGAACTCCTCTCTCTGCTGCAAACATGATGGGAAACAATGAAACAAGCAGGGGAAAAAAGCCATTCTTTACATTTATTGCACTAATAACTATAAAATGTGTAATCTGTCTATAATTAGGATATGTCAGTTACCTCTTCATCCGATTCTTCACACCCGTTCCGAGGCTCCACTTCTGGGGCAGAATTTGATAAAGGCTTCACAAAATAAAATATTATTATTTCATTTTTATTCAAATTAATTAGCTATTTTAAGACTGATAGATATATACTGTATACCTCTAGAAATAAAAATGTAACAGAAAGAAATAAAGAATGAAAGAAATAAAGAAAAATGTATACTTCTAACAACAATTAAAGTGTATCTAAACCCAAAAACAAAAATGTACTGTAGTCCTTAGATGTGATGGCTGCATTAAAGTGATATTAAAGTTTATTTTTATTTATTTTTTTGTTTACAAATAACAAACATGTTATACTTACCTGCTCTGTGTAATGGTTTTGCGCAGGGCAGCCCAGATCCTCCTCTTCTCGGGTCCCTCGCCGGCGCTCCTGGTCCCTCCCTCCTGCCCCCACAGCAAGCAGCTTTCTATTGGGGCACCCAAGTCGAGCTGCTGCTCTGTGTGTCCATTCAGACAGGAAACCGTGGCTCTACCCCACCCTCTTTCTCTCCTCATTGGCTCACTGACTTTGATTGACAGCGGTGGGAGTCAATGGTGCCCACTGCTGTCTCAGCCAATGAGGAGGGAGAGTCCGAGGTTCTCGTGCAACATCGCTGGATAGAGCTGGGCTCAGGAAAGTATTAGGAGGGCTGAGGGGGGCTGCTGCACACAGAAGGCTTTTTATGTTAAAGATAATCTTATCTTAAAATGGAGTTCCACCCAAAAATGGACCTTCGGCTTTTCGGAACCCTCTCCCCCTCCGTTGTCACATTTGCCACCTTTCAGGGGGGGGGGGGGAGAGGGGAGCAGATACCTGTCTAATACAGCGGCTATCTACTCCACATCTGGCGCCTCCTCCGTCCCCCCCACTGTCTTCTGGGAGACACACAGGTCCCAGAAGATAGCAAGGACCAGAGGGATCGCGCAGCGCGAGTCGCACATGCGCAGTAGGGAACCAGAAAGTGAAGCTGCAAGCTGCAAGGCTTCACTTCCTGATTCCTTTACCGAAGATGGTGGTGGCAGCACCCGAGAGCCGAGGGACAGATCGGCTTCGGGTGCTGACATCGCGGGCGCCCAGGACAGGTAAGTGTCCTTATTTTAAAAGTCAGCAGCTGCAGTATTTGAAACTCCGCTGTAAGATAAAAAAAAAAAAAAAAAAAACTTCTGCCTTTAGAACCACTTTCATTTTCTTTTTTCAGACTAAAACCATTTTCATCAAGTACAGAAAATATCTGTTGACCCCAATAGAAATCCAACTTGCTGGGGATGGCCCTGAAATCTCAAAATGATCAGCCATCCCATCCCCATATGTAATTAGGATGAGGAGATTGGGAGTTGTATTGTAGTCCTAACACTTTCTATCCTAGGATTCACCTCCACAGATGCAGTACAGGGGGTGAGCGTGGTCACCCACAACAGGAAGTTTGTTACTGGCAGGATTACCAGGTGGTAATAATGTAAACTGGAAAATGAATGTAGCCACCACATCTAAGCTTTTTGTTTTGGGGTTTGAATATATTGCAAATGATAATGTGAAATGTACACACTAATAATGACAAAATAATATGATCTCAGAAAAGTCTGGAAGGACATAAAAGGTATACAGGCTGAAGACACATATATACAATATATAAATTGTGAACAGCTTTGAATTTACCTCATAGATATTTGCTTCCACCACATTGCCAATTTCACTAAAACAAATAAAATACATTTTAAAAAGTGTCACTAGTTTCTGAATAAGGACAGATTGCCTTTATGATACACCTATCCATTGGAAATTCAAGTTTCATAAAGATTTGTTAAAACGTAAAGTGGAAAAGCTGACATTTTGTAATATATAGGTTGTCTGGAAGTGTAACGAGATACAATGCGAATTGTGCACAAGGAACCCGTTAATTACTGTTATCTCCCCCAACTTAAAGTGGTAGTAAATCGCACAATTTAATTTTTTTTAAAACCCTGCAAGATAAAGGCATAATGTGCTAGTATGCATGGCATACTAGCACATTATGAAATACTTACCATAGAACAAAGCCCTCCTGCAGCACACTGAGAGGGCTTCCATATTCACCCGGTCTTCCTTTTAGATTCGCATGCTCCAGCCGTCTGATTGATGGCACCTCCATGATGTCACTCCCGCGCATGCATGCAGGAGTCACAGACCGCGGCACGGGGCTCTCAAGGAACGGCACCGGTATGCCATCCCTTCAGAGTGCATGCGGCTGCATGCAGTGTGAATATCTCCTAAACAGTGCAATTTTAGGTGATATTCACGGTACCTACAGGTAAGTCTTATTATAGGCTTACCTGTAGGTACAAGTGCAAAAATAGACTTTACTTTCACTTAAAGCTGGCCATAGATGATGCGATTTTCCTCTACAGGAAAGAAAATCGCTTGTTTTCCCCATCAACATGGTTCGTTTGATGGGGGAATCCTCCCTGCTAAGCTATATTGTTCTCCTCTAGGGGAAGGGAGGGGGGTGGCGGGGAGCAGTTGCTGCAGGAAGAACACAATGATTATTGCTAGTGGCTACAGCCATTGACAATAATCGCATGCCAAAAATCTGACATGCTGATTGTACAATCAACTTTCCCATAGATGGTTCGAATCTCAGCTGGTCCCATTTGAACTCGCTGAGATTTTAAACATCTATGGCCGGTTTTATATCAAAGCTGGCCGGAGCGATATTTGACTGGTTCAGCGGGGACTTAATGAATTTTGATCAGTATGTGGGCTCCCCAAATCGATTATTTAATAAATGTCTGTAGAAGGGACATGTTGGAAAGATTTTCGGCCAATCAGCAGCTGCAGCCAATCAGCAGCAGACACTGATCAGTGTCTTCTGAAAATAGCAGGTGCTGCTGTCAGAATTCAATGTCTTGGTAGGGAGATTACTCCATCCACCCTGTTTGCGGGTTTGTTGGCTTAAGACTTTCTAAAGCTGGCAAACCCTTGAGATGGAGGCAGAAAAAGACCCCAATCTAGTTTGGAGACTGCCGACTCGAATGGAAAATAAGGGTTATCTACAGTGAGGATATAGCAGTATAGGTCCCATCATCCCAGCGCTGTCACATGGGGTGAATCACATTCTCCTCCATACCCAGAAGTACTGGGTATTTCCTTTGGCTCCTAATGCTAAACATAGCGGTATGGGAGCAAAGGAAAGTAAGTATATGCTGTTGACGATGACAAGATCAAAGAAAACCCATTCTTAGCCCCAACTTAACAAACCACAGGATTGCTTTAAAATGTGAAAACATTTCATGCCCCGTAGAGCCACAGATGTCAACCTTCATAGACTCTTCACAAATATCCATGCCCAACACATCAATGACGGATCTCGCACTGTTGCCTCCTTAGACATTGAAAAGGCGTTTGATACCGTTGAGTGGCCCTTCTTATGGGAGACATTACGTAGAATGGGCTTCCCTTTGCTCTTCATTAAATGGCTTCAGGTGATATACAAATGTCCTACCTCCTCGGTGCGCCTGGGAGGTCGACTATCTGACCCCTTCAGGCTCTCCAGGGGTACAAGACAGGGCTGCCCTCTCTCCCCGGCACTATTCGCCCTTGCAGTAGAACCAGTGGTGGAGGCACTGCACACGTCCCCGCATATCAAGGGTCTGCGCATTGGCCTGCTGGAGGAGAGGGTAGCCCTGTACGCCGATGACATGCTACTTTTTTTCGGCGATGCAGGTCGTTACAGGGTGCACTGAAAGTACTGAAAACCTTTGCCAGGGTCATGGGACTAAAAGTTAACTGGTCCAAATATTTACTATTCCCAATAGACCAGGCCGCAAAGATGACATCCCCTTCTGACACTCCCCTTCAGTGGGTGGACACTTTCAAATACCTGGGGGTAATTATTTCCTCTCGAGCTACAGAATTCATCTCTCTCAACTTAGACCCAGTATTACTAGTGTAGCATCACCCCCGCAGGGGCCGCTGGTTTAAGATTTTGGGCCGGCCGAGATTCTCGTTGAAAAAAACATGTCGTTTTTTTCGACGAGATTCTTGGACAAGAAACTTGTCCCGGCCGAGTATACACGCTCTTTTCAAAGAACCCGCGGTTCTTTGAATGGAGCGAACGCGGTGACGTCACATTCGATGCCGTCGCCGCCATCTTTGTTCACCCTACCTATGCCTAGGAAGCTACCGCGCATGCGTGTAAGTCATTTCGAGCATGCGCGGGCTTCCCCGCGAAAAGGTAAGTGTACACACACACAATTTTCTCGTCGAGAAACAGGCTGACGAGAATCTTGACGAGAAAATAGAGAGCAGGTTCTCTATTTTCTCGTCGAGATTCTTGTCGCTTTTCTTGACGAGAAACCATACACACAAACGAATTTCTCGGCAAGAAATCTCTGCCAGCAAGTTTCTTGCTGGTTTTTGCCGAGAAACTCGTTCGTGTGTACGAGGCTTTAGTCTCTTTTTCTCAAGGTTTTTATTAAAGAACTCCAGACAGAGGGATGGAGGATTGGGGGAGATTCAGGTACCTTAGTTTTGCGGATCATGGGTACTTTCCTTAATCCAGAGGACAAACAGCTTCCACCCTGGACCTAGCCATCACCAGATAGGCCTCTCTCACTGACCTAGCAGCCGGTGCGAGCTCGTTCTAAAGTCTCTGCCACAGATTTGTATAATCACTCACTTGATAAAGTTCTGAAAACATAACACACAGTGCCAGGATCTTTCAGCCACCTGGCAGCACTGTGTGGTAGATTTTTATCCTCCAATTGAGCCCTCAATTGTTCGGTCCCTTCCCGCAGGCAAGGCGACACAGGACCATCCCTGGATCAGTAAGCCCCAGAAACTCCTGGGCCTACAATCAGTAGCAGGGCCTCGGGTCTACAGGCCCGGAGGCAGAAAAACTGCTAACACTTTCCTGAGGCCAGGAGGGCCGTCAGGTCAGGATCGGAAGACCCTGGGAAAGCGATATCTGCTCCTTAAGTCTCCTTTCCCAGAATGCACATCAGGTGACCACTCCAACTGTGCTGTTTCTGGGAAAGGAATACCCAATGCATCCAGCCTACTGCATTTCCAACCTCGACCTGTGGTGACAACGACACCTACAGTCATATGGAAAATGTGCAACCCAGCTGAACTGGAACAGAGACCAATAATTTGGTACAATTATTCTGAGATAAACGACAGCTAGGACAACTAAATTTACACAAGCGCCTACAAAATAGGAGCAGGGCGCTACACTAGATATAAAAGGTCAAACTTAAGTCGTGGGGAAATTTGCCACTGTCCTTATGGGGCCGAGTTAACCTTCTCAAAATGGAAATCATTCCCAAGCTCACTTACCTTTTTCGTCATTCCCCGCAGTGGATTCCCAAATCCTTCTTTAAAAGGCTTAATCAGGTTTTCTCTTCCTTTCTATGGGGCCCCTCCCCGCCAAGATATAAACTAAGCACCTCGATGAGACCGCGAACACAAGGGGGTATGGCATTCCCAGATTGCTAATAATACTACTTTGCCGCACAACTGGTGACCGCGGCATGGTGGCTAGATCCAGATACATCGAATTTAGCTATAGTCCTGGAGGCGGCAGTGGTGGGATAATTAAAGGCACTCAAATTCTCGACTCTCACAGACTCATAATGTACCGAATCATTATGTCTTTCGGTACCTGCAATTGTTGCATGCTTTTAATACCCAATTCCCGCATTCCTCCAGCATGGTCGTCCAGTCAGGGTTGGAGAAGACACTTTGCTCCAGATGTGCCAAAAAACCAACATCCCGTCTCTATGAACATCTGTTATTTGTGTCTCTCCCTCCCATGAATAAGCTCTGGTCTTGTTGGCAAAGAGATATTCCTACACTGGACAGCGATGATTGGGACGATGTTTGGGAGTTCCCTTTTAGCTCCCTGGTTTCATTGCAAGACAGACTTGTGCAGTTTAAAATAGTGCATAGGGCTTACTTTACACCCTATAGGCTTCATGAAAATAAACCGGAGCTCTCGCAGAATGCTGGAGGTGTAGTGCCTCCCCGGGAGACTTCACACATATTTTCTGGGCTTGCCCTAAGATCCAGCATTATTGGACCGAGGTGCTAGATCTGATCAGTCTGGTCGCCTCGGTCACAGTACCAATGACGATGGAGGTGTGCCTCTTGGGCCTGATAGAAACACTGGTGCCGACTGTTGCAAAGAGAACATTGATTGGGTTATTACTCTTTTATGCTCGGAAAAATATAGCTATGCACTGGAAAAAACCCTCGGTGCCTTCTCTGGCTCAATGGAAGCGCCTCGTAAACGAGAGCCTTCCCCTGTATAAAGATACATATGAAAATAGAGGTTGCCCCTTGTAATATGATAAAATCTGGCATACATGGCTAGTGGAACCTACTACGGCTTGATAGTAAGGTGAAGGAGTTACGGATTAGAATTTTATGTGTCAGCTTCTAGGCACTTTGCCTGAACGGGAAAATAGAGAATTGTGTGCCTGATCACAGAATAGTTGGTTCCGAATATTGAGGAGACGTCTGACATACTAGTTTAGCGGGGTCTCTCTTTTAAGGCCCCAGGACTACGTTACCCAGAACCCCATTCAGCTCCAGGGCGGAAGTTCTGCCGCAAAGACTCATGGGAGGGCCTATTTAAGCGAGAGGCGAGGGGGAGCTCGCTCTCTTTGGACGCCGCGCTTCAAGCAACCAGTCATCCTGTGCGGATCGGCTGCGGGGTAAGGCCTGAAGCCTTAGGCCTTACCTGAAGTCTGAAGAGCCTTCCACCATTCTGCGGAGCCTGGGTGGATCCTGGATCGTCGGTGTAGGACTCCAGTTGGATCGGGGACCCGATCGGTTGCAGACGCCGTGTGAGAGGACACACGCGGTGGAAGACCCAGGCTGGGATCGTGTCTGGAGCGGTGAGCGGGCACCTGCCCATATCCATAGACTGAGCTGTATTCAGGCCTGTAGACTGCCTAGGCCCACTGTTCGCTCACCTGTGTTTCCTTAGGGGGTCCGGTAGTTGGGACAGAGCTGAAGTGCCTACCCCCCCCCCCCCGTTTTCATACTGTTGTTACAAGTTACCACCCTTTGTATTACAATTTGGTAATTTCTCCAAGTGCACCAACGAAAGCTGGCCGGTGAAGAAAACCTTACTCCCTTAGGGAAAGGGGACAATCTCATACACTGTCAGGCCTGACATAGGAGGGGGGGGGGGGAAGTTATAAAGTTTGTGTTACTTTGCCATAGAGCGTGCACACCATAATAGCTCCGCGTGGTGGATACTGCGCGGCGCCATATTATAGTGCTGCTTCTGATACGCTGATTAATGCAGGGCTCTGCAGGCCCATGTATGTGTTACATGCCATGTTTTATGCCACAATTTTACAGTAAAGCTATTACTATTTTATACTCTTGCTTCAGAGTGTTGTCAGCCTATTTAGAAACTGTTGAGTATTATACACCAGAAAGTGATAAGAAGTTAATCCTAGACTAGCTGTGCCAGAGTGGGTCGAGTCAGATTGCCGGGGGTTGGCGGAGCTGTATACAGGGCCCGAGAAAACAAACCAGCGGCTCTCTTAACTGGGGGTAGCGCTACACGTGGGGGCTCAGAGTCCGGGATCCTGTTGCAGCAAATAGCAGCCAAGAGATACCAGCATGGACCCACTAGAAGTAGTAAAGTGGTGCGCAGCAGTAAAAACAGATCCGCATGAAGTAGTGATCATAGAACTGTCAGGGATCTGACAAGAAGATGCATTGAAACAGTTAGTGATGTTGCTGTCCCCGCAACAAAAAGCATACATAGTGGATGTCAGAACAGAACCTCCCTCGACGCATGTACTGTTAAAATGGAAAGATGGAATCCCAGAAGACTTCAAGAAGCCGAGCATAGAAACGGCGGATAAACAAATCTTTAAGTTAATGCGCGCTCCACCCGACTTAAAAGATGTCAAGAAAGAGATGGATCCTGGGTCGCCACAAGGCGCTCTCAGCACAGAATTATGCGCGGTTCTAGGGGAAATCATAGCGCAACGCAAGAAAGATCCTGCAGATTACCAAATGTCAGGATACCGGAAACTCAGGATGTTTTCAGGAAGGAAGCCTGTACCCTCAGGTGAAGAGGGGTTTGAGGAATGGTTAGACGGCGCTACTCAAGCCTTAGAGGAGTGGGAAGTCCCAGACCACAGAAAGAAGCAGAGGATTGCTGAGAGCTTAAAGGGGCCTGCTTTAGAGGCCATACGCAACCTTAAGATGAGCAAGAAAGACTGTGTTGCGCAGGACTATCTGGACATTCTGCAGAATGTGTTTGGAGGAACAGAAAAGATCACTGAGCTTACCTACCAACTAGAGCACTGCTACCAGAAGGCAGGGGAGAAGCTATCAGAGTTCATGATGCGCCTAGATAAAATACTGCACAAGATGATCCTAAAGAAGGGGATTGACCCGAAGAAGGTGGATGAGGCCCGGATCCAGCAGGTCATGAGAGGATCTCAACTCCTAGATCCCATCGCACTGGCGCTACGTACAAGACAGGACGGGAAGAGCCTGGAGTACCCTGACTTGATCCGAGTAGTCAGAGAAGAAGAAGCTATACTGGAGGAGAAGAAAAGGGATAGTACTGCAACCCGGTGAAGTAACCTGTTTGAAGGCCACAGTGAAACTCACTTAGGAGCAGCCGGGCCCCTTTGTGATGTTGGAACCCGATCCAAGGGAAGAACCCTTGGGCCTGGAAGTAGTCCCAGAAGTGGTCCCGGTGAGGGCCCTGAAGAAGGCCCATTGCAGGGTGCCAGTGAGTGTCAGAAATACCACGGATGGTCCAATGGAAATCCCAGCCAGGCTGTTGCTGGGTCGAGTGAGCTCAGCCACACCAGTTACCTCCTCAGATGTAGAAAAGACAGATGGAGAAGGTACTGTGTGGGAAAAGCTCTTTATGGAGAACCCAAACCTGCCCAGGGCTTGGAGAGAGAGAGCCCGGAACCAGTTGACTCGGTGGAAGAGGATCTTCTCCCATGATGAGTTTGATGTGGGGTGTGCTAGGAGTGCCACCCATCAAATCCGCCTCCAGGAAGACAAGCCCTTCAGGGAAAGGGTGAGGCGGGTTCCACTGGCAGACCTCGAAGATTTAAGGGAACAGCTTGCCGAGCTCAAGCGAACAGGTGTAATCCAAGAATCTAGAAGTCCGTATGCCTCCCCCATAGTGGTGGTACGGAAGAAGAATGGGTCGCTAAGGTTGTGTATCGACTATAGGACCCTCAACAGGAGAACCACTCCGGATCAGTATACCACCCCAAGAATAGAAGACGCCTTGCAGAGCTTGTCCGGAGCCAAATGGTTTAGCGTTATGGACCTGAAGAGTGGGTACTATCAGATCCCGATGCACCCAGAGGACAAAGAAAAGACGGCTTTCATAACCCCAGTGGGGTTCTTTGAATTCAACCGGATGCCTCAAGGTCTGTCTGGAGCCCCAGCCACCTTCCAAAGACTTATGGAGAAGACTGTGGGAGACATGAACCTCATCGAGGTCCTTGTATACTTGGATGACATCATAGTCTTCGGAAGAACTTTGGAGGAACATGAAGAGAGGCTGGAGAAGGTCTTGAAGAGACTGAGTGAGGAAGGACTCAAGCTCTCCCCTGAAAAATGATGATTTTACCAATCCTCAGTCAACTATCTGGGACACATAGTGTCTGAAGATGGGGTGTCTACGGACCCTGAAAAACTGGAGGCTGTCACCTCCTGGCCAAGACCCACCACCGTAACAGAACTTAGGTCCTTCTTGGGGTTCTGTTCTTACTACAGACGGTTCGTGGAGGGGTTTGCTCGAAAAGCAAAACCCCTGAATGAGTTGCTGAAGACGGAGGGGGAAGAGAATGACTCGGGCCCCAGGAGGCCGGGAGAGTCAGTCAAGGACTAGTGGAACGAGAAGTGTGAAGGTGCCTTCCAGATGCTGAAAAAGAGTTTGACCACTGCTCCTGTCCTGGCCTATGCGGACCCGAAGAAGCCTTACGAACTCCATGTGGATGCCAGCCATGATGGTCTGGGAGGAGTGCTCTACCAGGAGCATGAAGGACAGCAGAGACCTGTTGCATATGTGAGCAGAAGCCTGACCCCCTCCGAAAAGAACTATCCCACCCATAAGCTGGAGTTCCTGGCCCTCAAGTGGGCCGTAGTCGACAAACTTAGAGATTACTTGTATGGGGCAGACTTCACGGTCAAGACGGATAACAATCCTCTCACCTATCTGTTCACCACAGCCAAGCTGGACGCCACGGGACATAGGTGGTTGGCGGCACTGTCTGCTTTCAATTTCAGCCTGAAATATAGACCTGGGGTGGGAAACCGAGATGCGGACGCCCTGTCCAGAAGGTCTCATGCCCCTACCCACAGTATCGAAGACTGGACCCAAGTAGCACCTGACGGGGTGCGGGCCCTCTGCCAAGGGGCTGAACTCCAAGCCAGGGGAGGCTCAAGAGCAGAAGAAATAGGGGCCACTATTGTAGGAGTCCCCAAGCAGTACTGCGAAGTAGCCCAACTGGGGGAAGACAACTTACCCAGACTAACGAAGAAGGAGTTGAGATCCGACCAACTGGAAGACCCTGTGGGGAGGTTGGTCATAGAAGCATTGGAGAGGCAGGATCCAAACGTACTCCTACGTCATTCCTCAAAGGAAGCTCGCCTACTTAAGAAAGAGTGGGACAGACTGCTGGTGTGTCAAGGAGTGGCCTACCGAAGGGGCCCCTCTGATGACCAAGAAGACAAGTGGCAGTTGTTCCTGCCGGAGAAACACAGAGAGACTGTCATGATTGCTCTACACGACAACCATGGACACCTAGGAGTGGAAAGGACTTTCCAACTTGTTAGAGACCGTTTCTATTGGCCTTGCATGAGGGCTGAAGTTGAGGAATACTGCCATTCCTGTGCACGGTGCATACAGAGAAAGACACTACCCCATCAAGCGGCCCCAATGGGCCATTTACAAAGTGAAGGTCCGCTTGACCTGGTATGTATTGATTTCCTCTGCCTCGAACCCGACCTGAGCGGACAAGGAAATGTTCTGGTGGTAACCGATCATTTCACCCGATATGCACAAGCCTTTCCTACCAAAGACCAGAAGGCCTCCACTGTGGCCAAAATACTCGTGGAGAAATACTTTATCCATTACGGATTGCCAAAAAGGCTTCATTCAGACCAGGCCAGGGACTTTGAGAGTAAACTCATACGGAAGCTCCTGGATGCCTTGGGAATCAAGAAAACCAGGACTACCCCTTATCACCCACAAGGTGATGCTGAACCGGAGAGGTTCAACCGAACCCTGCTCAACATGCTGGGAACTTTAAGTAGCGAAAGGAAGCAACATTGGAGTAATCACATAGCGACCCTTGTGCATGCCTACAACAGCACTGTCAGCGACGCTACAGGGTATTCCCCTTACAGACTTATGTTCGGGAGGGAAGCTAGATTGCCAGTGGATCTGGCCTTCGGTACTTCCATAGACCATTGTTCTGCTGCTTCCCACAAGGGATATGTGGATAGACTTAGGCGCAATTTGAAGATGGCCTATGAGCAAGCCCAGGCAGCCTCGGACCAACGGGGGGCTCGCAATAAGAGAAATTTTGACCTAAAGGTTAGGATCCAAGACTTGCAACCAGGAGACAGAGTGTTGCTGCGGAACCTGGGAGTCCCTGGAAAACATAAGCTTGCGGATAGATGGAGACCCGAACCTTATGTCATTTGCAAAAAACTACCGGGCCTACCCGTTTACAGACTTAAACCTGAGGGAAAGTTGGGGCCATTGAAGACTTGGCATCGGAACCACCTACTTCCTCTGGCTGAAGCGGTTCGGTTACCTCCTAGTATGGATTCCCCTGAACCCATGTCTATTCTGGACACCCCTAGACCCAACACTCGGTCTCAGACCCCTCGGGAGGGGAATACAGAAGGTTTGGATATAAGTGAAGATGAGGGAGAGGAAATTGGCTGGCTTTGGCCTTCCCAGGAACCAACGACTTCTGCTATTGATCTTCCGCCTGACGAAGACACCGAGGATCACACAATGAATGCAGAAGCGACAGAGTTTATCCCTTCCTGTCCTTGGTTGGATGCTTGGGAAATTGCCAGCGAACCATCTGTAGAGGAAGATCCAAGAGAAGCCATGTATCTTCCTGCTCCGGAGCCGGATGTTCCAGAGGAAGGGGGAAATCCTGAGTTAGAATCAGAAGAAGAGTCTGCTCCAACAGAAAGCCCAAGAGGACAGAGGAAGCGGAGGGCAATAAAACCTCCCAGGAGATTAACCTATCTACAGATGGGTGAAAGTGCGGAAGACACTGTTGTTACTGCCAGAAGGAGTATGGAAAACCATGATCCTCCCACTGTTCATTTGGTGGGAGGCAACCCCAGCTCACTCTCTGGCACAGTTAGGCAGGATGCTGATGTTAATGTGTCCTGTGGGCAGGGGAGTTCACTGCCTTGTTTTTGGTGGGAATTTCATCTCCTGACATCATATGAAGAATTGGTAGATTTGGTCAGAGCTGTAATTTAAGTTATGTTATCTTTGGGGACCAAAGAGTTCAAGTGGGGGGAGTGTGTAGCGGGGTCTCTCTTTTAAGGCCCCAGGACTACGTTACCCAGAACCCCATTCAGCCCCAGGGCGGAAGTTCCGCACGCAAAGACTCATGGGAGGGCCTATTTAAGCGAGAGGCGAGGGGGAGCTCGCTCTCTTTGGACGCCGCGCTTCAAGCAACCAGTCATCCTGCGCGGATCGGCTGCGGGGTAAGGCCTGAAGCCTTAGGCTTTACCTGAAGTCTGAAGAGCCTTCCACCATTCTGCGGAGCCTGGGTGGATCCTGGATCGTCGGTGTAGGACTCCAGTTGGATCGGGGACACACGCAGTGGAAGACCCAGGCTGGGATTGCGCCTGGAGCGGTGAGCGGGCACCTGCCCATATCCATAGACTGAGCTGTATTCAGGCCTGTAGACTGCCTAGGCCCACTGTTCGCTCACCCGTGTTTCCTTAGGGGGTCCGGTAGTTGGGACAGAGCTGAAGTGCCTACCCCCCCCCCCCCGTTTGCATACTGTTGTTACAAGTTACCACCCTGTGGATTACAATTTGGTAATTTCTCCAAGTGCACCAACGAAAGCTGGCCGGTGAAGAAAACCTTACTCCCTTAGGGAAAGGGGACGATCTCATACACTGTCAGGCCTGACATAGGAGGGGGGGGGGAGTTATAAAGTTTGTGTTACTTTGCCATAGGGCGTGCACGCCATAATAGCTCCGCGTGGTGGATACTGCGCGGCGCCATATTATAGTGCTGCTTCTGATACGCTGATTAATGCAGGGCTCTGCAGGCCCATGTATGTGTTACATGCCATGTTTTATGCCACCATTTTACAGTAAAGCTATTACTATTTTATACTCTTGCTTCAGAGTGTTGTCTGCCTATTTAGAAACTGTTGAGTATTATACACCAGAGAGTGATAAGAAGTTAACCCTAGACTAGCTGTGCCAGAGTGGGTCGAGTCAGATTGCCGGGGGTTGGCGGTGCTGTATACAGGGCCCGAGAAAACAAACCAGCGGCTCTCTTAACTGGGGGTAGCGCTACACTAGGTATCATGCTGTGTCCCGAGTACGCATATCTAAGTCATGAATTGTTCATTTTGCATGCCAATCGTACAGATGTTTGTTAAGCACTAACTGATATGTTGTTTATGTCTCGGTTGTTTTTTTTTGTTCAATAATGCAATAAAAAAGATTTATAAAAAATAAATAAATGTGAAAACATCTTTATGTACTCTTTCTACTTACAGCCCATTGGAGTTTCTTTCTGAGAAGACACGAAGAAAGAAGTCAGCCTCTTCACAAGGACAGTAGGTGGTTGGGATGATCACGTAGTTTCCAACAGGAAGCAGGAACCGGTTGGATACTTCACGGTGATCTTTGTAAATATCCACACGGGCTGCGTCTTTATTTTTCTTCAAGAAATCTTTCCCCAGCTGCAGATCGGTGAGACCCTGGAGACAATATGGAAGGATCCCAAATAACTAAGCTTAAAGAGCACCTGTCATATTAGCCAGAGTGTTCTCATCCCAGGTGCCTCATAAACAAGCACTTTAAAAAGGGAAATGGTTAAAGCAGAACTTGGGAACACTGCATGGGTTAACTGCTTGTTTTGTCTAGGGGGGCACAGAAAGCTATACTCACAAATGTACGCCACACTTTTCACATATTTAATTGTAAAAGATTGGGAAAACCATTTATAATGTTCCTTCCATTTCACAATTATGTGCCACTTTGTGTTGGTCTATCACATAAAATCTCAATAAAATAAATTTACATTTTTGGTTGTAACATGACAAATTGTGGAAAGTTTCAAGGGGTATGAATACTTTTTCAAGGCGCTGTATAATATATAGTTGGGGTTTGTCAATGGAATAGTACTTCTCTTAAGCCTCGTACACACGATCGGACTTATATCCGACTTTTCCGTGGATTTTGGTCCGAAGGGTGTTGGCCGTGAACTTTTTCTGCATACACACGGCACATCATTTTCAGCCAATATTCACCAAACCACGTGGTTTTTCAGCTCTTTACGCCACCCTTTGGGCAACATCTGCTATTGTTGTCTGATGTTTAGCATTGGTTCCGAGCATGCGTGTTAGTACTTTGGATTTTAGTTGGACGGACTTGCCTACACACGATCGGATAAACCGACGTAACAGATTTATTGCCCAACAGTTGGTGAGCATGAACAGCCAACTTTTGTTGGCGTTAATTCAGCCAATAATTGTCTGATGGAGCAGACACACGGTCGGATTATCCGACACAACACGTCCGTCAGCCAATTATGGCCATAAAATTGGATTGTGCGTACGAGGCTTTAGATTGAAGGGCAGTGGAACAGTGCTACTTTACATTAGTGGTCAGTATACAACATTGGATATCAGAGGAAAGCTTTCCTATTACACCTTTGGACAGTAGGGGCCACTTATAGTGGTGGCCAATGAAAAGAATGCCCCGTTACATTGGTGGTCAGCGTAGGGCCTCCTGCTAAATGTTGTCAGTATTGGAACTTTGTAAGTGCCATCCCATTGTAGATGATCGATCCATCCTTAAAGGTACCCTTCGTATTCACTGGAGGAACACCTGAGTTTTACAGAACCCTGGTTGAGAAAGGCTGCTCTTTACCATCTTTACCATATCAAGTTGGAATGTATGTGCAAGGAGAGGAAAAAATTAATTCCGCACCTGTTTAGGGACCTGAAAAATATATAATAAAAGGCATTGTGTAACTACAAAAACAATAACAACGATAATAAAAAATACTATAATCAATAACAACAATGATAATTACACATGATCTACTATCCAAGTAATATGATACATTATAAAGACATTTTAAAACTGATTACACATGTAGTGACCCAGTAGGCTACTAGTGTTTAGATTTCGATTTTGGCCTTTCTGTAGGCAGGGAGAGCAACAATTGTTTAGTAGTGTCTGTTCTGGGTTCTGCTGGTGCAGACTTGGTTACTTTCTCCTGCATCCCACTGAATTATGGGATAAAGTGAATGGGAGAACACAGACCCTGGCCTGCATACAGTATTAATGCCTCTTCAGCCAATCCTGGTCAGGTACGAAAGTAAGTGACCAGCAGGGACTAAAAGGGGTATAAATAGGCTGAGGCCCAGAATTGAGGTCTCTTGTTCCTGGTGGAATAAGACCCAGGATGTGGCATCCCTGGGAGACTACCTGCAGCTGCAAGAATCCTTTTTTGGGGTCCCATCTTCTGTTTTGGCTGGAGGACCTCTGGCTTAGCCTCCTAAAATATTTGCAGAGAGCTCTTCTAAGGATCCATGACACTGGCAAATCAAGTACAGAAACTGACTGATACTGTGGTGGAACTAATAAATTGGCTATGTTATGTCTCTTCTAACCACTCAATTATTATTATTTTCTTTTCTTCTTCATTATTTTTATTGTTTCTTTTCTTTCATGTTGCAATATATATATATATATATATATATATATATATATATATATATATATGTCTTAGTAATCACGTGAGAAACAGTAGTATTTTTCTTTAACTAAAAGTATGACAGGCAGAGTGTATTCACTCCTTACTCTTTACCCCCTCCTTTCTGCCCCTCCCATCGTCTATTAAAAGATGGCTGCTGAGCTTTGGAATGTGCTACCTCGTGGCAAAACAGATGTCGACAGGAAAAGGACCATATACAGATGAACCAATTATATACACACATATGTGATGAGGCTTGCTTATGTCACTTTGCCTATATAAAGAGCTGCCACCTGAATAAAGGCCTGTTGAGAAGGAGCTTTATACTGAGAACTGTTTCAGTGTCAATCCTTATGCATGCATGCTCTCACATTACATTGAATTTGAGTCAGGGGCAGAATAGATACATTCCGGTATTGAACCGGAGATAAATCCATTACAATACTGCAGGTGGTAATACATACCAAAATGCCCAACAGAGTTAAAATCAGACTTGTGCTCATTTTTTCCACATCACAATGCAGACGCTCAATGCACGGTGCATTGGTTTGGTGAGTTGGGTGCCATCCAAAATTAATGGTACATGAATTTGGTAAAAAAGACAAAGATATATGTCTGAAGCTGAATTTACCACACACAACTGAACGAGTCAGAGCAATGACTCTTCCCCCCTCCCCCTATACAGCCCCATTTGAGATTTCAATGAGAGAAAGCCCGTCTAAAAGGAGATAACCTGAAGTACTTTGGGAATCCATTGCCATGATTTTAATGTTCATTTATAAAAGAAAGACTGTTTGTATGGTAAACTTAAAACATCCGTTTAGGAATTTACAAACTTTCAATTGGTCCTAAACTATTACAATTTCCTTGTGAATCCGCTCTACTTGAGAAGGCTGACAGCCCAGAAATACATGTGAAGCTAACCTTGTAAATATAGTAGCCAATTCTTAACAAATTCTCTCCTTGTGGTTTCTTTCTCCGACGCTCTTTCTGCATCAGACTGACCAGCACTGTACAGCGTGGCTCCCCACTGTCTCCTTTGCAATCCTCATCAGGGTCCTCCAGGTTGATCCGGAACTGTGGATTGGTCCAAAATGTCACTGCCAGAAAAAATAAAGTAAATTATTCAAAGAGTCCTATAAAATATACAACGGCTTAATAGAAATGAATACACATTTCTTTAAAAGTCATGAAATAATCTTTCAATTCAGCTACGGTAAATACTTGAAATCTCGCTTTATTCGAAGCCTAGATTTCGCTTTATTCAAGTAGACACACACCAGCTGAAGGTTGAGGTCAGATTGTCATGGGATTGCTTGCTTGGTAAGGTAAGGGGTACGTATGTGATCTTACAAGGGGAAGAAAAAGAACTGGGATCATCAATGGAAATGTAGAACGGTCCTTGGCTGGGAATGGAGACTGGGAGAAACACTGGCTGCAGCTGCTCTCTGTAGCTGCTGCCCTGCGGTGCTGAACTGGTTAACAGCTATATCAGCAAGAGGAGGGAGCTGCTGAGAGTTCAATAGACTGAGTTAGGCAGCACTGCACTGTGGGGACTGTAGTCCAGAAAAGAAAGAATCTGCTGTAATCAATAAATTTTGAACTGCATTTGCCAGAGGGGAATTGCCAGGAAGAGGGGCAGAAGCTGCATTTTCTCAGGCTGCAAAGAACACAGCTTCCTCTTGCCATGAGGGAGCCAGGAGAGTGCACATTGCTGTTCACTGTTCACCATCACTGCTGCATAACAGAAGCCTGAGCAAGATCCGGAGTCCAGGTGCGCCAACAGACAAAGTCACCAAGCATACAGAGCAGAGAGTGGACTAATGGCTGTGTGTGGTGACCAGATGGTGAGCTGCAATATCGCTGGGGCTGGTGAGTAGTTTCTGTGGGGATTTACTATCTGCTGCTAGAGAGACTCTGCCCCTTAAGAACTGACCATACAGACATCTAGTAGCCTTATTGCTGCCTGCAGGTTTGACTGGGACTATTCTTATGTGCATCAATGGTAAAACTGGGCCCCCAACGCTAACTGGCTGAGGAGTTAAGACTAAAGTCTGTCTCTTTACAGCTGTTACACAGAGACCTTCACCTTTTGCTTATGCTAAGATGTACCTCTCAGGGGACATTGCACCATATGCTAGCCATTCTCCTAGAGTGCACTCTAGACTAGTTATAAACAGTATTATTATTCAATTCATTGCAGTTATTGCTTATACTGTATGCACTGTTTATTGCTGACTTTGCTGATTCATGAATTAATCCCAGTTTAGTGTGTGGGTGGGGCCTATTTGCCATGCACGTGGGGGTACCTTTCAACAGAGCGTGCTCATCAATGCCCGGGACCAGGTAGAGTCTGCTGTCATGTGACAAATGTAACATTAGGGCAGTTCCCCAACTTAGACATGAGCCTTCACTGCAGTAAAATAACATACTGAGGTCCTCTGAAAAGTGCTGTCCCATGTCACTACACACTGTAGCTTGTATGTTGCATTAGGAGGAACTTGTTGAGCCTGTGCCCACTCCACCAGTCCTCACTCGCCGTGCACAAAGCACGGACCTCGTGCATGCACTCATTAACTCCTTCACGTCCGTACTCATGTGACCAGGCCATGGATCTCTGCAATGCAGGTTCGTATCCGATTGCTATTGAATAACGACCGCTAAGGAGGGAGCCAGACAATGACCCCCTCGCTACAGGAGGACCTGCCTAATTACCAGGTACCACCCCTAATGACTGGTTGCTTTGTGTCCTAATTTTATACTCGGTTACTCTTATCAACTACATTCCTCTTCTTGTCTTGCTGAGTTTGTAGTGCTGTTACTTCATACCCTGTTGTGCTTTACAGACCCTGGTTCTTTAGATACACCAGAACTAACATACACCCCATTAAATAACTTCAGACCAGGCTCATAATGGTTAATATATTTACAGAAGAGGTGTGGCATAACAGTTCAATATGAACAATGTCCTTCCCCTTAGGCTGCTTTCACACTGGGGCACTTTGCAGGCGCTATTTCGCTAAAAATAGCGCCTGCAAACTGCCCTGAAAGAGCCGCTCATTTCTGTCCAGTGTGAAAGCCCGAGGGCTTTCACACTGGAGCGGTGTGCTGGCAGGACGGTAAAAAAAGTCCTGCCAGCCGCATCTTTAATGCGCTGTAGGAGCGGTGAATACACCGCTCCTACAGCACCCCTGCCCATTGAAATCAATGGGGCAGCGCGGCCGTACCACCTGCAAAGCGCCACTGTAGAGGCGCTTTGCGGGCGGGTTTAACCCTTTTTCGGCCGCTAGCGGGGGTTAAAAGTGCCCCACTAGCGGCCGAGAATCGCGGCAAAAACAACGGTAAAGCGCCGCTAAAAATAGCGGCACTTTACCACCGACGCACCCAGCGCCTCTGTGTGAAAGTACCCTAACTCTAACTATATTAGTGTGGCTGCCCAAGAATACCTCTGTGAGGTGAGAGTCCATTATGGCATTGTCCAAGACTTGGATGTCCCCGAAAGCCCCAGTGGGACTGGCTAGGCGGGCTGGCAAGGACCAAAAGCCCAGGAACTGAGGCTATAAAAGTTAACCCTTACCTGGGCCAGCCACTATCTCACTAGTAACGAAGCCCGGTCTGGCCATGGAGTACACAGGCATTTGCATGTCCTTGTGGGGCCAAAAGCAGCTGCAGAAGCTGGGCTGCTTCTTGAGCCCATGACACTTACCCGGCCTCTTCGTGTCCGACCGCCCATATAGTTCAGCCGTCGGGGCCAGGGGGTGGAAACTACAGGTCAGCTGACCCATAACCATGAAGGGGGAGGAGCGGCCGCCTGCTGCAGACACCACAGAGCCAGACCGGAGAGAACGTGAGAGCCAGACTGCCAATGATGGCATGTTCACTTACTATTATAAAAAATGATAGAGGCGGTGGGGACAGAGGGAAGAAAATGGAGAGGTTGATTTCTCTATATGCATCTGCTCCTCCTATTCTGCTTCTCTCTGCTACCCACCCCCCCGATCCTCCCGTGCTTTCCGGCCCCCCAGTGCTCTTTGCCCCCCCCCTCAGTGCTCTCCGCCCCGCCTAGTGCTCTCCTCCCATGCTCTCTGGCCCCTATGTCAGAGAAATATTCAGCTTCAAACTGGCCGACATGGCCGTGTCCTTGCGCGCTTCCGTGGCGGAACGGCACTCCCGCGCATGCGTGGCCCAACCGAATGGCACACGCGCATGCACACTAGTGCACGCACCAAATGACTTCCTGGCTGCCTATAAAAGTTGAGCAAGTGGTAAGAAGAATTGCTGGTTTGTCTTTTAGCTTCCTGTACCTGAGTTCCTGTTTCCTGTTGATTGATTACCTGCTGTGACCCAGATTAACCTTGACCTACTCTGATCTTCTCCTGGACCTGACCTTGACTTGTTTAACGGACTCTGCTCTTGTTTCCTGTGTTTGACCCTCTGCCTGTGACCCGGATTTACCTTC
Organism: Rana muscosa; assembly: GCA_029206835.1. NCBI lineage: Eukaryota > Metazoa > Chordata > Amphibia > Anura > Ranidae > Rana > Rana muscosa. The sequence continues at coordinate 206,652,308 of CM055121.1, read as the reverse complement.
AGTCTCCTGTGCTTTGACCTTCTGCCTGTGACCCGGTTTGCCTCCTGTCTCCAGTGCCTTGACCCTCAGCCTGTGACCTGGATTGTCTGCTCACTTGTGTTTGACCCTCAGCCTGCTCCGGACTTCCTACCCGACTTCTCTTGTTGGATCCTGATACCCATCGGCTCCTGCAACAGTTCCACAGGACCTCCATGCAAGCTCTACCCTGCCTGCTGGTAGCTTGTGCCTCTTTGTACCATCCACCCTCTGTATCACCTCCAGGGGGTGGAGTGCGCTTAGTCACAAGAGTGAACCGCTCTCTGCATCTCGGCCTTGGTGAGTACCCTTTTCTGACAGTACAAACCAGCCATGTCAGAGGCCGACAGAGCGCGTTCTCCTCTTGAGATCCTGTGCCAACAGGTCACAGCCCTCACCAAAGCAGTCCAGAAAGTGCAGGAAGGCTATACCCAGATTGACGGTTGTCTCCAGCAACTTTCAGGGTCACCTGCACCAGCAGTCGCAGCTCCTGCATCCACCGGTGGGGCCTCTTCGTCTCAAGCTTCATCAAGCCCCACGGTGATCATGGCTTCCCCTGAACCCAAGGTCCCCACACCGGAGCGATTTTCAGGCGAATGCAAAAAGTTCCTGGGCCTTCAAAAATGACTGTTCCCTGTACTTAGCTCTTCAGCCCAGGACTTTTTCATCTGTAGTAGTTAAAGTGGGATTTGTCATCTCCCTGCTGACCGAAGAGCCGCAGGCCTGGGCTCACAGCCTGATGGAACAGAGGAGCCCTCTTCTAAATTCTTTGGACACTTTCTTTGAGAGCATGTCACAACTCTACGATGACCCTAAACGCACCGCTACAGCTGAAGCCTTTCTACACACCCTGTTTCAAGGGAGGAGACCAGTGGAGGACTACACTGCTGAATTCCGCAAATGGTCGGCTGACACAGGGTGGAACAAACCTGCGCTAAAATACCAGTACCGACTAGACATGGGAGCCGTCGAAAAATTTGTTTCGTTCCGTTCCGTATTAAAAAAAATCGTAATTCGTGTACGGAATTCAATTCAGATTCGTACGAAATACGAATTTCGTACGACGCGTATAACGAACGATTTGACCGGAACGAACAAATGATTCAACCGGAAATGTACTTCCCCCACCCAATTCCAGCAGCAATCTTCTCTCTATAATGTCAAATCTTTTCTCTCTATAATGTCAAATCTTTCCTCTCTATGTCGAATCTTTTCTCTCTATGTCAAATCTTTTCTCTCTATAATGTCGAATCTTTTCTCTCTATAATGTCGAATCTTTTCTCTCTATAATGTCGAATCTTTTCTCTCTATGTCGAATCTTTTCTCTCTATAATGTCGAATCTTTTCAATTTGGAGCCGAAATTCGTAAACGAAACTTCGTAAACGAAACTTCGTATATTTCGTACAGAATTCATATCCGTAAAAATTTGTAATTCGGATTCGTACAAATGTACGAATTTCGAAAAATTCGTACGAATTTTTGATTCGTACGAAACTAATCGCACATGTCTAGTACCGACAGGGGCTGTCAGAAGCCCTGAAAAGATGAGTTAGCCAGGATTGAAACCCCTGCCACTTTGGAGGATCTAATCCAATCTGCTACCAAGTTGGAGAGACGCATGCGCGAGCGGCGCACTGAGCACTTCCAGGTTCCCCGACCTAGCTGGATGCTCCCTAAACCGTCTCCCGTCCATCCTTCCTTTCCTGTGTCTTCTGTCACCCCCTACTCCAGAGGCTGAACCCATGCAGCTTGGATTAGTCTGTGCTCCTCTCACCCCTGAAGAGAGGCAACGACGACGACAAGCCAACCTTTGTCTGTACTGTGGGGAAACTGGACATTTTCTTCACACCTGCCCTGTGAGACCCAGTAAGTCACGCTCACAGTTTATTATGAACTATCAAAGCACTGGTCTGTCCCAGACTTATGTCACCCTCTCTGTCTCCCTACAGCTAGCGGAAAAGGAAATTCGCCTGCCAGCAATTATTGATTCCGGAGCCTGCAGCTGCTTCCTAGACACCTCACTGGCTCGGAGACTACACATTCCATTTCAGACCAAAGAACAAAGCCTCCAAGTCTACCTGGCTGATGGGTCTCTTCCTTGCTCCGGACTTGTCACACAACAAACAAGGCCCATCCTTGTCACCACAGACTCCGGCCACCAGGAGGTCCTACGTTTCGACATCATCTTTACCCCCATGTTTCCCATCATCTTGGGGCTCCCCTGGCTACAGGCACATGAACCGTACATCAACTGTAGCACCTGCAACCGACAATCTCCAGCACGTCCCTCCGGTATACCTTGAATTTAGAGATGTTTTTGATAAACAAAAAGCTGACTTTCTACCACCTCATCGGTCTTACGACTGCCCCATTGATTTGCTACCCGGTTCCGAAATACCCTTTGACCAAATCTTCCCACTATCAGAGACTGAACTAGCGGCTCTTAAGACTTACATTGATGAAAACCTAGATAAGGGATTCATTTGTCCATCCTCTTCGCCGGCCAGAGCCGGCATCTTCTTTGTAGAAAAAAAAAGATGGTTCCCTAAGACCGTGCATAGATTATAGAGAACTGAATAAAATAACGATTAAAAATCGCTATCCACTCCCACTCATCCCTGAGTTGTTTCAGCGTTTCCGGTCTTCCCGAATCTTCTTTAAGTCGGATCTGCGAGGTGCCTACAACCTCATCCGAATTAGGCCTGGAGACGAATGGAATACTGCCTTCAGGTCCAGGTTTGGACATTATGAGCACCTGGTAATGCCCTTTGGGCTGTGTAACGCCCCGGCCACATTTCAGCACCTGGTAAACTACATTTTCCGTGAATACCTGGACAATTTCCTAGTTGTTTACCTGGACGACATTCTTATTTTCTCTGCCACCATTGAGCTACACCGGGTGCACGTAAAGACAGTCCTTGCAATCCTCAGGAGACATAAATTGTACCTTAAAGCAGAGAAATGCAAATTCGAAAGGACTGTTGTGCAATTCCTAGGCTTTATCATTTCTACCAACGGGGTCGCAATGGATCCCCAGAAGGTCAAGGCAATCCAGGAGTGGCCGGCTCCAGTAGACAAAAAGGGAGTACAGCGGTTTATTGAATTCGCTAATTTCTACCGGAAATTTATCATTGGCTTCTCATCTATTGTTGCACCTATCACCCAACTAACCCACCAACACAGTAGTTTTCAGTGGTCCCAGGAGGCCCAGGAAGCTTTTACCAAACTCAAAGCCCTGTTCACCTCTGCACCAATCCTACGACATCCGGATCCAGCCCTGCCATTCGTGTTGGAGGTAGACGCCTCGGAAATCGCCACTGGAGCCATCCTCTCCCAGAGACTGGGCCCCAAGGCCCTTCTCCATCCTGTAGCTTTCGCATCCCGGAAACTAAGTTCCCCGAAGAGGAATTACGATGTGGGAGACCGGGAGCTGTTGGCCATCAAGTTCGCTCTGGAGGAGTGGAGATATCTGTTGGAGGGTGCGTCCCATTTCATTATGATCTTCACCGATCACAAAAACCTAGAATACCTCAGGACAGCTAAACGCTTAAGACCCAGGCAAGCTCGGTGGGCCCTTTTCTTTTCTAGGTTTAACTTCCATATCTCCTACAGACCTGGTTCCAAGAATGGGAAAGCAGATGCACTCTCCCGGATGTTCCCTGAATTTCCCCAGTCAACGGAACCCAGCACCATCTTATCTCCGCAAAACTTCATTCTGCTCACACACACTGATCTTATGACCACCATCAAGTTGGCGTCCAGCCACTGTACTGACCCACAAGTACCTTCCTTGGAAAAATGAGACGACTTGCTCTGGTCCCAAGGAAAAATCTTTGTCCCACTGGAAGCTAGACCCCTGACTTTTAAGATGCTTCATGACCACAAACTGGCTGGTCACTTCGGGACTCGGAAAACCTCAGAATTAGTTGCCCGTTCTTTTTGGTGGCCAGGTTGGAGGCAGGACTGTAAAGAGTATGTTCTGTCATGCATTCCGTGCTAGCGCAGTAAAGGGGCAAACACCAAATCTTGGGGACTACTCAGGCATTTACCCATCCCAGAACGCCCATGGGCTGAAGTTTCTATGGACTTCATTGTCGATCTTCCTCCCTCGAAAGGTTTCACCTCCATCCTTGTCGTTGTCGACCGCCTTTCTAAAATGGCACACTTCTTGCTCATGGTGGGCACCCCCCCTGCATTGGATACTGCCAACATCTTTATCAAAGAAATATTAAGGCTACATGGAGTACCCGACAGTGTTGTCTCTGATAGAGGGGTCCAATTCACCTCCAAATTTTGGAAAGAACTTATTAAAGCACTAGAAATAAAGGTCTGTCTCTCCTCTGCATACTACCCTCAAAGCAAAGGCAGTACCTCCGCTGTTTCTCTTCCGGCTCCCAGGATGACTGGTCCTCTCTGTTACCCTACGCTGAATTTGCGTATAATAATTCTGTCCATACAGCCACCAACCAAACACCCTTCTGGTCTAACTTTGGGTATCATCCTTCTTTCCTTCTGAACGCTACCCCTGAATTATCTGTTCCTGCTGTTCAAGATTGAATAGTCTCTATCCAACGGAACTTTCAAAAAATTCAGGAAACAATGCAAAAAGCCCAGGATGACTACACAAAGTACTACAACAGGGGAAGGAAGGAGAACCCTGTTTTCAAGGTTGGTGAGGAAGTTTGGTTATCTTCAGCTAACCTCAAATTACCTTGTCCTTCACGGAAGTTGGGCCCAAAGTTCATAAGGCCGTTTAAAATCAAGAGGATGATTAACCCTGTGGCCTTTGAATTAGCCTTACCCAGCTCTTACAGAATTCATTCTGTTTTCATGCATCCTTATTAAAACCAGAAATCCCTAGCCCCTTCATGGGAAGGAAAGAACCGCCTCCTCCACCAGTCCAGGTAGATGGAGAAAGCGAATTTGAAGTTGAAACCATACTGAACTGCAGGAAGAGGGGTAGACAACTCCAATACCTAATCAAGTGGAAGGGGTACCCTCCTGAAAGTAACTTTTGGGAACCTTCAAGAAACATACACGCCCCTCGCTTGATCCGAGCTTTTCATCTGGAACACCCGAAGTTGATGTCCAGTTTGGGCGTCCAGAGGCCGCCCCTCGGGGGGGGCACTGTCAGAGAAACATTCAGCTTCAAACTGGCCGACATGGCCGTGTCCCTGCGCACATGCGCGGCGGAACGGCGCTCCAGCGAATGCGTATTCGCGGCCCAACCGAACGGCGATCGCTAGTGCACGCACCACATGACTTCCTGGCTGCCTATAATAGTTGAGCAAGTGCTCAGAAGAATTGCTGGTTTGTCTTTCAGCTTCCTGTACCTGAGTTCATGTTTCCTGTTGATTGATTACCTGCTGTGACCCGGATTAACCTTGACCTACTCTGATCTTCTTCTGGACCTGACCCTCTGCCTGTGACCCGGATTTACCTTCAGTCTCCTGTGCTTTGACCTTCTACCTGTGACCCGGTTTGCCTCCTGTCTCCAGTGCCTTGACCCTCAGCCTGTGACCTGGATTGTCTGCTCACCTGTGTTTGACCCTCAGCCTGCTCCGGACTTCCTACCCGACTTCTCTTGTTGGATCCTGATAACCATCGGCTCCTGCACCAGTTCCACAGGACCTCCACGCAAGCTCTACCCTGCCTGCTGGTAGCTTGTGCCATCCACGCACTGTATCACCTCCAGGTGGTGGAGTGCGCTTAGTCACAAGAGTGAACCGCTCTCTGCATCTCGGCCTTGGTGAGTACTCTTTTCTGACACCCCATCTGTGCTGTCTGTCCCCCTCTGCTGCCCCCATGATCTCAACCCCCCAGTGCTCTCTAGCCCCTCCATGCTCTCTGACCTTCCCGGCCCCCCAGGGCTCTCCAATCCCCCTCTCTGTGCTCTTTGCCTACCCCCAGTGCTGTCTGACCTCCCCCCACTGCTCTCCTGCCCTGCTCGCCCCCCCCCCCCCGCAGCTCTGCCAGGTTCCCTCCTTCCCATTCTTGACGGCTGCTGTGGGGGATCTGTCAGGATGAAGAGTGGGGAAGGGGCCAGTAAATATGTTATGGGCTGCTCAGTCTAAAATGCCCATGCCAATTTTTTGTCCTAGTCTAGGCCTGCTAATAACATACATTTTAACTTGCCTACAAATGGTAAAGAACTCTATTCTAAATTACCTTGGCATAGCGATTATACTGTCTAGCGGACTGTGTCTGAACCTACCTTCTGTGTGTTCATTTATACTCAAAGCATCATGTATTCTAACCTGTACCGATACATTGAGTTCATTTACCACTAAACGGTTGTGTGCCTATTTCCTGGTGCTAATTCACAGTCGAGCTAAAGATATCTATACTCCTATAAGTTATGTTCCTATAAGTGCTTGCAGTAACTTTCACTCAACCAGGTGTGTCAGAGGGGCTGAGGTTGTTCTTGGAGTCAAAGCACAGAACACAGAATTCAAAATACCAAGTGGCTCCTTTGGGGGTAGCGCTAAAGAATTATAGATGTTTTTAATTTTCATTTACTGTGCTAAAATAAATGTATACTGCATTTTGGTCACTTTTCTTTTACTTTTTGTTATTTGGGATTTTGAGTTAGAGCTATTGGGCTTTGTAAACAATATTTCTTAGTGTGGTGAGTAGGAAAAGGTTGTGACAAGAGTTTGTGATTCTTACAGTTGCCTTTGCATCCTCCTGCATTCACTCCTGATGTCCACTTTCCATTATATCCAGTTAGACACCACTTATGTATTTCGTTACAACATACATTGTCCAGATTAAGGTGGCAGATTTCTACCCGATAGAATTCAACCAAGAAGGAAGAAAAAGGCATCCTGCAAAACACAAGAAATCCAACTCTGAGAGATTGTATACATAATATTTAATTAAGTATGTTTTTCTTTCCAATGTTGTAGTGCATTACAGTGATTGTGCATTCATGCTTTTCCTGCCTTTATAAATATCCATGGATCATCTCAGGCCCATAATGATTCATTAAAGTGGTTGTAAAGGCTATTCTATGCATGAAGGTAAAACACCTTCTGTGTGCAAAAGACCCCCCTAATACTTACCTGAGCCCCTTCTTGATCCAGCATTGTGCCCGAGAGCAGCCTCTCTCCCAGGCCTCTTCCTCCCCATTGGGGCAGCAGAAGCCGCTGGTCACACCCAGGTCTGAGTCCCCCACGTCCCGCACAGCCTCCATGTCATCAGTCATGAGCTGTTTAGCAGGACGCTCCCTCCAGTGATCGTGGCACCCAACCGCTTTTACTGTCCCCTCTTTGTCTAGGATCCCTACCCCTGGAAGGGACGAAATTATGTGAATAGCCTGGAGTTGCCCCTTTGATACACAATGGCCACACTTAGATTACCCCATTACCATTTGCATCATTCATCCCTATGCCAAACATCTTGATATTAAATCCCCTCCATTTCAGTTTTGAGCCCTTATGTTGCTGCCCATTGTTGGGTTTGTGTAGACAGCAGTGGCTTTGAATTGATGAATACCACAGGAACTCAGAACTTGGATATAACATCCACTGCTGTAAATGTATGCTGGTCCCCCACGGACTCCCTCCTTTGCACTGATTAGTGATGACACAGGGCATATAGTTGGCCTGGATGTCCTCAAAGTAGGCACCTAGCATTCAGTTGCAAGTGCCCCATGGGTTTACCAGGAGCCCTTCAGACCCATTTGTAGTTGTCATCCGTTAAGTTGATATACTGTCAGGATAAGATGTACATGATTGTTGGTTCGTTATAGATTGTACCAATATTGGAGAGACACAGGGTATACAGTGGGCCTGGATGTCCCAAAGGTAGGCACATAGCATTTAGTTGCAAGTGCCCCGTAGGTTTCCCAAGACCCTTCCAGACCCCCTTCTCACGTGTCATCTTCACTAACCTGTTTAGTGTCTTGTATGGATGGAAGTGGCGTGGCTGGCATCCCAGGAGTGTGTTTTTAGAAGGACAATCTTAGGAGTACTCCACTGTGTGTTCCCACCTCTCTTCTTGAGGATACGGACCCCCTTTTTTTTGAGGATATCTTTCCTCACCATCCGCCCATTCTGAATCCTTTATTGGTCCATATTGGTGCACTCCATCCTCACTTTGGATGAGTCAGAACTCCTACCATTGACCTGGCCAGTTGACACTCTGGCCAAAAGGTCCATGTCCATGTCCTTTGCCTTGATACTACTGCTGAAAGGCACCTGGGGAATTATTTTGATATTTTTTTCTCTCTTCCCTTCCCTTTACTTTAATGCATAGTAATGACTTATATTTTGTTATTTTCATATTTTGTGGAGGTTTTTTTAATATAGAATATAGTGTTATTATTATTGCTTATTGTATGTTTTGTATGTGATTTTCTACTTGTCATATCTACATATGTATTCAAGTGTATCCTGAAGAGGTAAGTCAAATGAGAAATGCATTGATCCACCATATTGTACATGACTTCTGTAATACTGTAGAACTGGTGATCTATAGTTGTGGATTTTAAACATTTTAATGTAAAAATTAAGCTGTATACTTTTTTATATATTTGTGTTGTGGCACATTAAAAGTCCCTATTTTCCAGCCTCTATTTTTTTGGAGGTTAGAACATCATAAAGCTTAATCCATGTGACATGCATGTGACATGCATGTGACAGGGTAACAATTTGTGGGGAAATTGGAAGTGAGGAGTCCCAATTAAAAAAAAGATTCTAAAAAAGGTTAAAATTACAATAACGTATAAAAGAAGAAGTATTGCCACAATTGAAAAATCTTTCTTGAATCCCCTAGGGCAATATTTCTCAACTCCAGGCCTCAACTACCCCCAACAGGTCTTGTTTTCAGGATTTGTCTCAGATGAAACGGTTGTGGTAATTACTAAGGCAGTGAAACTGATCAAATCACCCGTGCAAAATAATGAAAAGCCTGAAAACATGACCTGTTGGGGGTACTTGAGGACTGGAGTTGAGAAACATTGCCCTAGTGGACCAAGTGCAAGTAGCACTTGGTCCCATTGTGATCCCCGTTGTGCATTAAAAGTACATTTTATTCCTTTTGTGCTATAGTGTAGCTACACTCCAGGCTGAAGCCCAATTTATGGGCTAGCCAAAGTTGACGCTACAGCACAGCACTAGTCACTGACCCCTCTCTAAAACTCTCATCATGGGAACAAGGAATTGTTTACTATCAATGGCTTTTGTTTGACCCATTCCTTTATTCTGTGTCAGTCATTGCTGGTAGGGCTGTGTGATCTATCTGCCCATGCAGTGGATGCTTTCTAGAAGCTCACAGATAGATCATGCAGCCTCTCCAGTGCTGATTGTTTTTTTACTAATGGCTTGTGTTATGAATAGAGCTGACCCCTCCCCCTGCTGTGCTGAATGATGGCACTTGACTCCAACATGTGCCTGCTGCTAGATACGAGAGCTATCAATCAACCCTCATTAAATAGTCTTCACATTGTCAGCTGCATGGACGGACAACAGTGGGGGGCATTCTATTTACCAAACTAGCCCACTAAAGCACATAACAAAACAGGACCCGATGCCCCATGCGTTTCTTGCTCCATGCACTTGGTCCCCTGGGGTAATTGATAATGATTTATAAGATGCGGTGATTCCTTTAAATTACATGAGATTTTATTGACTAGATTTAGATCTATTTTGGGCTTGTACAGAGCCATGTATTAGTGTGTTTACAGCAAGTAATTTTTACACATTTTAAAGTTTGTATATGAAATGTGATTATGGCGCAGTAGGAGAAATTATTGGCAATGCATTATACACATTCCCCAGAACTCACCAGGTCTCTCCATCATCACACAGCAGATGCAGCTGAGCTTTAACTTCTGGGTCAACTTCATTCCATTCCGGAGCACTGTAGGAGGTACAAATAACAAAAGTCTAATCTGTTAAACTTGTTTAAACACAAAATACAGTACTGTGACAGGGGTCACTTTGGGCACAGGGTGAGCCAGGAAATAATGGACATTAAGAATGTCTTGGATTGCTTTAAATTGGGATAGTAATATTAATCCACAAAATGTACTGGTTGTTTGATTCTGAACTCAACAAGTTAATTAAGAGATGCTGATGCATCACCTGCCTGCTTGTGTAATGTTAATGAATCTCAACTATGCTACAGATCCTTTCATTGTGAATAGTGATTATTAACTCTGTACTTGTGTGTATTGTAAAGCAGACAGACAGTCTGGTGAATATAAAGGTCATGCATAGTCATTTAAGATGTAAAGGGATTAGCTAAGAGATGTCAGAATATGTGTATTGGGAGCTCGTTATGTAACCATTGTGTGATGTTGTGGGTGGAGTTGGACCATTGTTCATTTAGATTAATGCAGTATTATTTTGGTGTATAAAAAGAGCCTGCTCTCAATAAAGATTGTCAGTCTAGTTGGAAAGATACAAGAGCGTTCGTCTTGTATGTTTGGAAGGATTAATCCTATGGGAAGTGGTCGCCTGACTGTGGAGGATCGGCAGTGGATGTGTGTCCAGAGAGGGAATATCTTAAACGGCGTTAACCCCTTTCATACTTGGGGTGCCGTTACAAGTACTAATCTATTTTACTTAAAGCAAAACTCCAGGCAAAAAAAATCCATTGAAACATAAAAAAAAAATTATTACTGATATACTATCCTTAAAAATATATTTTTTTTAATGACCCAGGGAGCTGTGAATTTGGGACCTTTCAACAAACAGGACACCAAAAAAGTAAGCATATGGCATTTTCTTATACAGTACATACTTGGCGTTTTTTATAAGTAACACTGTGGTGACAAAGTCACTTTAAAGCCCAACTTCAGCAATATTGTTTTGACATGTTTTGGATAGAGTAGGGAAGGGAAAGAACAAGATTTCTTGTGACCTGTGTTCCCATTTTGGAAGTTTAATTTAATGAATCTGAGTGTCAGACAGAACATTTGGCCCGTGTGTATGGCGGCCGGCTCGACAGAAGCCAGCCGTTCGGCTGGCTTCTGTCGATAGGGGTATGACCGAAAAAGGTCTGCTGATTGGTATGCGATCAGCGCTCTCAGCCAATGGCTGAGAGCGCTGACCGGTGTGTTCTGGCGGGGAGTCCATCCCCCTCTCAGAACACAATAGCTCAGCATGGGAGATCGCTGAACTAACATGGCATAGTTGACAAAGAAGGGAGATTTGGGACTTTATGTGAGGCCAAGACATAGAACGTCAAGTGTCTCCATCCCTGGTTGCTAGTAGCACAGAGAAAAGATTTGGGACTTTATATGAAGTATGCGGCTGAATTGGCAGTGTGAACATGGAGTGGCTGGCAAATATTAAATACACCTAATAACATTGTAATGTTATTGAATATACAATGGCATAACAGAAACACATTATATAAAATTGTAGTTGTTTTTTTTAAATAAACATCACATAATAGCATGATAGCATAATTAACATGTAAGTTAATAAAAATTACACAATGATGATATTAAAACCACCAGACTCGAGAATCCATGTACACATATATATATAGCAAAGCCATAGCATATTGGTCTAAGTCAGTACAGAATATTGTAAAAAACAGTTAATATCACTCTTGATTTGTTGATCATACACGCATCTATATAGCTTGACACGTTTCATGGATACTTCCAATCTTCAGGAGCAGATGCACTATCGCTATCTATAAAAAATATACGTATAATGTTTTAGGGGCTAACCAGATGACAAACAGGGAAAATTAGGAATAAATCATGGACTAAGGATGGTAGCCTTAAATCGTCCATAGTTACTTACATAGGACCTGTGTGTGCAGATGAAGGACACGGGCTAAAACCAACTGGGGGTAAAAACATCATACGTATATTTTTTATAGATAGCGATAGTGCATCTGCTCCTGAAGATTGGAAGTGTCCATGAAACGTGTCGAGCTATATAGATGCGTGTATGATCAACAAATCAAGAGTGATATTAACTGTTTTTTACAATATGCTGTACTGGCTTAGACCAATATGCTATGGCTTTGTGTGTACTAGACTTTAGATCTTCCCACTTTCTATATATTAAAATGTCCTCAGTCAAAAGAGGAATTGAGGTGATAATTCTCCATTTAGGTAAGAGACAGAAATGGCCAAGAAAATGGATCATAAGTACATCCAACCTGTTCGTGCTGCCACAAGGACATGCCAACATTCCAGCCCAATTCAACCCTAAACCAGGCTATTTACCAAATTACCAAATTCTTTTGATCCATCCTCTTAAACCCTTATGAAAGGTGTGAAGCTTGATTCTTGAAACATGTTGGATTTCTCAAACAATCTTCTACATGATTTTACATAGGAATAAACATGTATCTTGACCTGACACTTCAATCTCATATCTACCTTTTTGCATTGGGATTTTATTGCCCTCTGTGTCCCATTGGGAGAGTGCTCTCTCACTTTCTATCTCGTGTAGCAACCACCTCATATAGAGTAGGCTTTCCTGGTACAATTTAGTTTGGCTACCCTGTAATCAGAGGAGCTGGGGTTTATTGGTTAGGGCTGCTCAGTGTTTCACAGACTGCCGCTTTGTTGCTAACCCTGGTCTTCTTGAGAATTCTAGAATTAAAGTGGGAGGAAGAACAGAGTAGGCAGCCTAAAAATGTATTAGACTCCAGCCAGTCCCTGAGGAGGTGTGCCCAATGGTTAGTGGGAGGGCCCATATGTAGTCCGAGGCCTGAGGGAGCAAGGCAGTGTTCCTGGGCAAAGTCCTGCAGGAGGAGACCCCTGTGTGGGGACTCTGCTCCTGGGCAGTAGTGCTAGAGAAGCCTTTGTGAAGACATCAAAGTCCCAGTTTATCTGGGGGGGGGGGGACTTTTCGCAAGTCCAAGTCCAGGGATCAATTTGGGTCCTGGAGAAGCTCACGGTAGAGAGCCACAAGGAATTTGGTGGGAAAGTGCTGTCCTATGGTGGTGTGAGTTTACATCTCCCCCACAAGGAAGAACATACTTATCACTCCAGGCGCCATTCCACTCTTTATAACCCCAGGGATTCCTCACTCGGACAACCTGCACGGTGTCTCCACGATAGCTGACCTGAAACACACAATCCACAGCACATAAACTGGCATTATAGCTTTGAACAGAATCTCACAAATCAGTGAAGATGGCAGACGGCAATTGTTTACCTCTTCTGCACCGATCAGAGAATATGCATGATTCTTCACAACATTGGTGCTCACAACTATTTCACCTGATCCAGAGTCCGATTTCTGTTACAAAGGAAAAGCAGCATTATTATTAGATTTAAGAGGAACATGCAAGGTTTTTATCATTGTTTAAAGCCAAACTCCAGCCTTATCCTCAGTCTTGTACAGTTGTACCAGCTACTTTTCTTTACTGTAATTGCTTACTCTAATTTCACTGCACACTCTGAGCTTCTCACAGTCAGTGTTGGTCATCTTACTTTAAAAAAGTAATTAGTTATAGTTACAAATTACTTTTCCCAAAAAGTAATTGCGTTAGTAACTCAGTTACTACAAAAGTAATTAGTTACTCAGCAAAGTAACTGACTTTTGTTTTGAGGGCACATAGCACATCAGGGCATGGGGCACATAGCACATCAGGGCACAGAGCACATCAGGGCATGGGGCACATAGCACATCGGGGCACATAGCACATCGGGGCACAGAGCACATCAGGGCATGGGGCACGTCAGGGCATGGGGCACATAGCACATCAGGGCATGGGGTACATAGCACATCAGGGCAGGGCACATAGCACATTGTTTACCAGCCATGCAGAGTAGCCCAGGAAGTGTGTGTAATAAGTTCTCTCTCATGTCATGGCACTGACGGCAGTCACGCTACTCCCCGGCGGCCCCTCCTCTCATCTTGTCCATCCAAGATGATGTCACAAGCAAATGGGGATGGACGAGAAGAGAGGAGGGGCCGCGGGGAGCAGCGTGACTGCCGTCAGTGCCGTGACATGAGAGAGACCTGGTCATAGAGGAGATGAGGAATTACACTACAGCCATCTAGTGGCGGTAGATGTAATTGTGGTAATGCCGCCCAAGTAATGGTAACTGCGTTACCATGAGGGGAAGAGTAATCAGTTAGATTACTTGTTACCCTCTAAAGTAACTGCATTACGTAACTCTGTTTATTCTAACTCAGTTACTTACATCACTGCTCACAGTGTGCATTAGAAGCTGCAGTCAGTCATTTCCTGGATAGTTGACATGCAGCATTGTCTAATCTTGCCTTCCCAGACTTACTGTTCATATTCTGCCTCTTTTATTCACTGGCTTTTGGTTCTTTAAAGTGGTTTAGGAGATATTTGTCATTATGAATGCACCGTTGTCTATGGGGCATGTATGCCGTAGATAACGGCGCAGGCTCACTGAGAGCTTCCATTCATAAATCAGGCAATGACGGATTTGAAGGCTCCCGCGCGCAAGCGACGTCATCGCCGCTCCGGCCAATCACAGCGCTGGAGCGGCGAAAACAGGAACTAGCGACGAGGAGACATGGCGGCGGCGGTGGACGGGACTGAGGTGGACTTCGGGGGAGTAGATCTCAGGTAAGTGACACATAATGAGCTAGTATAAGTGAATAAATAAATATTGTGTAGCGGGGTATTCCCCTATATTGGGAAGAAACTACATCACCCATAACCCCATTCTTCACATGTTCCACCGCAGAGACTCATGGGAGGGGTTATAAAAGGAGGAGGCGAGGCCGGGCTCGGCCTCTTTGGGACACGAGACTTCACAGACGGATCCTCCTGTGTGGAGGTGTCGGAGTGCAAGGCCTGAAGCCTGAGGCCTTGCTCTGCATCAAAGAGCCTTCCACCCCCCTCTGCGAGCCTGGGTGGCATCTGACTTTGTGCGCTACAGCCTTGTCGGATCGGGGGCCCGATCGTTGGAGAGATCGTGTGTGTGTGACACGGCCGGTGGAGGTTTCCCGGACTGGATCCGTAGTCCGGCGGGTGAGAGGGCATAAGCCCAGCTAAGATACTGTTACTGTATATAGGCCTATAGACTGCCGTGGCCTACAAGTTATTTTTGATACCCCTATTGAAGAGCCTTGTCAGAACTGAGCTTGCGGCTTTATTTAACCAAGTTCTATACCCCTTGGATTACAAAGTTATACTCTGTTTAAAGTGCACCACCATTACAGACCTGCCGGTGAAGAAAGAAGGACTAAGTTAAATATTAGAACCAGGCCTGGTGGGGATTCTAGCGTGTTTAATTACTGC
Organism: Rana muscosa; assembly: GCA_029206835.1. Classification (NCBI taxonomy): domain Eukaryota; kingdom Metazoa; phylum Chordata; class Amphibia; order Anura; family Ranidae; genus Rana; species Rana muscosa. The sequence goes on along the minus strand of CM055121.1, from coordinate 206,637,085 downwards.
GCCATAGGGCACTTAGTTAACGGTCGCCCGTATGGCGCACCTGTAGCGTGTGTTACTACATAGTGTGTTAGAGTGGCAGGACGCTGCCCTTAGGAGTGATTATCTTGAACTGTGATTACTGTTACCCCTTTTTTCCATATTGAGAAAATAAGTAAAACACTTTATCTATTACAATTCATTACTGTGTCCTGGCTTAGTTATTATATTGCATAGGATATATCATTGATTATTAGTACTAGCTGTGCCAGAAGGGGGTAGAGCCTATTGCCGGGGGTTGGTGGAGCTGCACTCAGGGCCCAAATCTAATTCTGCGGCCTCCTTAGTTGGAGGTATCGCTACACGTGGGGGCTCGTGAGTCCGGGATGAAATGTGTGTTGACCCTGAGGTTTGGAACGGCTGTGTTTGAACTTTGCTGCCCGGAGGAGGTCCGAGCAGGTCGGCCATGTGATTGGCCAAAGTGCGTCCCTGTGCTCGAAGTTGTGGAAATTTCTCTGAAAAACCGGGAGAGGCCGATGCAGAAAGAGCGGGAAGAGTGAGGAGTCCAGCCGTGTGACGAACTACATGTGGGGACTTTTGCTGCACTGCGCCACGAGGCACCTCGTGACTGTACAATTCGTGGGCGGAGACTGAAGGAAGCCCGCGAAAACGTGCAAGTCGTGGGAGGAGTCTGGCCACGTGTGGAGATACACGTGGAGACTCCGGCGCGAGGTGAGCGCGTGATGGAACAGCAGGTGGTCGGGATGGCCTCAAGCTCCCCGTGGATGCCGGTACCTTACCCCACGAAAATGACTGCATTTGCTGCGCCCATTACAGACACGGGGATAAGGCTCAGGCCCCGAGGACAGTTGGCTCTGTATTCATGCAGAGACACGGAGGCCCTCGGTGTGATCTGTCCCGGATGCTCGGGACTGGTGGTCCAACTAAAGCCATTCGGGCGATGTGAGGCATGCAAGGAGTTCCTTTTTGAGGTTGAACCACACACGGAAAGGCCCCGGGCCCTACGCCTCAACTGCATCACAGGAACCGCCACTCCGGAGGGAGAGATCAAAGCCTTTGCGGAGTTTCCCGTGCGCGCTAACCAGGGCGATGGGACTGCCCAATCAGAGACTGAGAGAGGAAAATCCGAAGACACTGCTTCGGTCACTACAGACTCCCTGCTCCCACCTCCGAAGAGGAAAGTCGGCCTGGTACAGGCATCCTATGGTCGTGGTCGAGCTTCACCCCGCCGCTTGCCTGGCCTGGATGGCGCCGGTAGAGAAGAGAGTCCCGGACATCCCAGTTCTTCAGAAGGTCCAGGTGAGCCAGGGGCTGGGACTGTGGTGTTGGTTGGAGGTGTCGGGGGTCCACCGTCGGTGGAGCCCGCAAGGGAGGGTAGCCTTCCGTCCACTAGAGACTACCTTCCCGCGGAGATGTATGACACCTCCGACCTAGAGTCATTGTCAGACTGTGGGGATGACGGAGAGATAGACAAACTGTTTCACCGGAAGGGCTGGGACAGACGCCCACTACCTGTGCTGAGTAAACCGCAGGATTCCCCCATGTCCATAGAAGACAGTACGCTCCGGGTGAAGGCCCCGGAGTTCCCGAGGAAATCTAGTCCTCGGGCCAACTTTCCTCATTCAACTACATCACCCGCTCTGATGGTGGGGATGCAGCGTGCTTCGTTGCGGGCACCAAAGACAAAGCAACCCGAGATGGTGAAGGTACCTCGGCACCCGGAGGCCATCGTGCAGCCAGGAGAAGGTGAGCGAGATGTGATGCCGCCTCTAGCCAGGTTGCAGAGACTTTTCTCCCAGAGAGTCGCCCGTGAATATGGGTGGGAGTACCCCTACTTGCCTCGGGACTTATTGTATGAAGTCGAGGTCCTGCGACCAAGGTGGTATGACGAGTTTGTATGGAAAAAGCTTAAAGTACCCCATGCCAGGCGATACCTGTCATGTTCGCCGCCTGTGTCTAAAAAGTTCAAGGACTGCAGAGCTGATTGGAGACTTGGGCGCCATATTCATGCCGATAAGGTGCTCATCTGCAGGAAAGAAGGAGAGGATGTCGAGTATTCGGTGGAAGTGTTTGACGGGCACCTGAAGCCCCTGTTTCTGCCGGATCCAAGGTTCTACTTATAGGAGAAGTGAGCTCCTATCTTGTTGCTGTTGAAACTTTCTGGAAGAGACATTCCCAGACGCCTAGAACTATGCCCTACTTTTGTTTTGATTTGGGCTTTTCTTTTACTCACTGGAGACTTGGGAGCTGTTGTTTTTTTTTCTCCCTTTTCTTCATGTGCCAAAGGCAGAGACTTTTGGGGTAGAGTCAGAGTAGGAAAGCAGGAAGAATGGAGATCTGAACCCTATGTCATCTGCAGGAAGTTGCCGGGCCTACCTGTCTACAAGGTGAAGCCAGAGGGAAAGGTAGGCCCACTGAAGACATGGCATCGAAACCACCTGCTCCCACTTGCGGAGGCAGTTAGAATACCTCCCGTGGGAGACTCCCCTGAACCGGCCTCTATCTTGGATACTCCTAGGCCGAACACTCGGTCACAGACCTCCCGAGCTGAAAATGGAGAAGCCTCCCAACTTAGTGGAGATGAAGAGGGAGAACTTGATTGGCTGCGGTCTTCCCCAACTCCAGGAACTTCTATCATAGATCTTCCAGTCACCCAAGATACCACAGATGAAACACTGAACCCAGAGGCTACAGAGTTCATCCCCTTTAGTCCTTCAGCAGATTACTGGGAAGATGCCTATGATAGTTGCTCCGAGGAAGAGGAGCCTGTGGCGCCAGAGCCAGAGATTCCAGGAGAGCAAAGGGCTCGAAGAGTCATTCGACCTCCTAAGAAGCTGACCTACCCTCAGATGGGGAACAGTTCGGAAGACTCTGTAGTCACTGCTAGGAGAAATGCTGAGATTCCGGATCCCTCCACTGTCCATTTGGTGGAGGGCAACCCCAGCTCACTCTCTGGCACAGTTAGGCAGGCCACTCATGATAATGTGACCTGTGGGCAAGGGAATTCAACCCCTCAGTTATGGTGGGAATCCCCTATCCCAACATCGTTTTCAGAATTGTCCAGTGTTATATATAGTTGTTGTTAAAATTTATCTTTGGGGACCAAAGAGTTTAAGTGGGGGGAGTGTGTAGCGGGGTATTCCCCTATATTGGGAAGAAACTACATCACCCATAACCCCATTCTTCACATGTTCCACCGCAGAGACTCATGGGAGGGGTTATAAAAGGAGGAGGCGAGGCCGGGCTCGGCCTCTTTGGGACACGAGACTTCACAGACGGATCCTCCTGTGTGGAGGTGTCGGAGTGCAAGGCCTGAAGCCTGAGGCCTTGCTCTGCATCAAAGAGCCTTCCACCCCCCTCTGCGAGCCTGGGTGGCATCTGACTTTGTGCGCTACAGCCTTGTCGGATCGGGGGCCCGATCGTTGGAGAGATCGTGTGTGTGTGACACGGCCGGTGGAGGTTTCCCGGACTGGATCCGTAGTCCGGCGGGTGAGAGGGCATAAGCCCAGCTAAGATACTGTTACTGTATATAGGCCTATAGACTGCCGTGGCCTACAAGTTATTTTTGATACCCCTATTGAAGAGCCTTGTCAGAACTGAGCTTGCGGCTTTATTTAACCAAGTTCTATACCCCTTGGATTACAAAGTTATACTCTGTTTAAAGTGCACCACCATTACAGACCTGCCGGTGAAGAAAGAAGGACTAAGTTAAATATTAGAACCAGGCCTGGTGGGGATTCTAGCGTGTTTAATTACTGCGCCATAGGGCACTTAGTTAACGGTCGCCCGTATGGCGCACCTGTAGCGTGTGTTACTACATAGTGTGTTAGAGTGGCAGGACGCTGCCCTTAGGAGTGATTGTCTTGAACTGTGATTACTGTTACCCCTTTTTCCCATATTGAGAAAATAAGTAAAACACTTTATCTATTACAATTCATTACTGTGTCCTGGCTTAGTTATTATATTGCATAGGATATATCATTGATTATTAGTACTAGCTGTGCCAGAAGGGGGTAGAGCCTATGCCAGGGGGTTGGCGGAGCTGCACTCAGGGCCCAAATCTAATTCTGCGGCCTCCTTAGTTGGAGGTATCGCTACAATTACTAAAACGCTAATGGATAAATTAGTGTAAAACCAAACAAACAGATCACCAAATGGTGAAAGCTGCAATCATACAAAAAGAAATCAGATTTCTAAAATGTGAATAAATAAAGTAAAATGATGCGCTAAACACCAACCTATTTGATTATGCACACGTGACTATTATGTGTATTCATCCAATGCTTCGTGCTGGATGTGACATAAAAAAGATATACAGTGAAAAACAAATAATAATAATATATATACAAAAAATTATTATATCAAGTGCATAGTGTTCATAAAGTGCAGTGCTATTACCAAAGAGTAGCATACAATTATGGGGACTGCATCAGTTTTCCTCCCATTCACATAAGGCTTGTCTCCAAAAATGCAACTGCTTAAACAATACAAAAGTCAAATCCTTTCTTATGCCGTGTACACACGATCGATTTTTTCGACGGTGAAAACACAGTCGAGAAAATCGACGTGAAAAACGAGGAACAGATTGTTCCCCTACACACGGCCGTTTTAAATGACATTTTTTTTCTTGGTCGAAAAAAACGACTGTGTGTAGGCTCCCCGGCAGTGTTTCCCTATGGGAAATGCTTAGCACCCATGACTAAGTCACGTGCCGTTGACGTAACGCGTAGGGGTGATGGAGCCTAGTGACGCTCGCAGTCTGAGGAGGATCATACTGAAACTGAGCTGATACAAGCGCTGTTTGCTTTTCGGAGGTTATGTGAGTGCAAGCCACACCTGATAAGGTTGTGTCTTTTGATAGAACACTGCGCAATGATCTGTCTTTTCTTTTGCATTTACATGGTTATTTTGCTGGAATCCAGAGATTTATGCAAGGAAAGGAGGTCTTCTTGGGAGTTTTTTCACTGTTAAACCAGCATAGCGGTGACAGAAAGGATTTGACCTTTGTATTGTTTAAGCAGTTGCATTTTTGGAGACAAGCCTTATGTGAATGGGAGGAAAACTGATGCAGTCCCCATGATTGTATGCTACTCTTTGGTAATAGCACTGCACTTTATGAACACTATGCACTTGATATAATAATTTTTTGGATATATATTATTATTATTTGTTTTTCACTGTATATCTTTTTTATGTCACATCCAGCACAAAGCATTGGATAAATACACATAATAGTCACGTGTGCATAATCAAATAGGTTGGTGTTTAGCGCATCATTTTACTTTAATTAATGAGCTAGTATGCTGTGCATACTAGCTCATTATGCCTTTCTCTTGCAGGTTATTTAAAAAAAAATATATATATATATATACAAGGGTTTACTTCCTCTTTGAAGCATGGAGGCCCATCATCGCATGCGGGTGTTGCCTAGGGCATGCAAATACAGTCTGCCCACTCCTCCAGACTGACATCCACTTTTCAAGGCTTCTTGATATCTGCACAACTCCTCCCTAGAGCCTGCTCACTGCTTGCATCAGGTCTGATGGCTCTTGAGAGGAGTACTGAGGCAGAGTGCTGTGACATTTTCAGGAAGCTATGTACAGCACCTTGCCAATCCTCCCACCAACCATGATCTGACTGCAATGCATAGAGAAGCATAGAAACCCAGTGATGACATCACTGTGTCTAAAATAATATACAGTAAGTAATGAAAATGGAAAGGTTTTATTTAAAAATGTAATTCACACTTCAGCTCCAACATTTACAAAGTGAAACCAGCCATACATGGATCAAAATTTAGCCAGCTCAGCAGGGACCAGCTGACTTTCGATCCATGTATTGACAGGCTGGTTGTACTCAAGTCAATCTATCGATCGACTTGTGTACAACCAGTCTGTCAGGTTTTCCTGAATGATCAGTGCTGCCGGCTATAACCGGTAGCACTGATCCTAGAGCTGCACGATTCTGGCCAAAATTAGAATCACAATTTTTTTGCTTAGAATAAAGATCATGATTCTCACGGCGTAAAATCTTTTACATTATACAAAAAAAATTGGGCTAACTTTACTGGGTGTTGATTTTTAAAATTCATTAAAGTGTAATTATTTTCCAAGAAGATTGCATTTGAAAGACTGCTGCGCAAATACAGTGTGACATAAAATATTGCAACAACCACCATTTTATTCTCTAGTCTAGGGTCTCTACTAAAAAAAATATATAAAATGTTTGGAGTTAAATTTTCTAGCAAAAAAAATGATTTTAAGTTGAAACCAACAAATGTCAGAAAAAGGTTTAGTGTTCAAGTGGTTAAACTTTCCTCATTTACACACAGAAGTGTATTCCTTTGATCTAGGACAAATTGTTACAATGTTTATACTTATGCGGCGTACACACGATCGTTTTTCATGCCGTTAAAAATGCCATTTTTTAAAATGGCCATTAAAACCGATCATGTGTATGCTCCAGAGCATTTTTAACGGCGTGAAAAACGGCCATTAAAAATTTCGAACATGCTCTATTTTTTCACGTCGTTTTTCATGTCCTTTTTTTTAACGACGTGAAAAACGATAGTGTGTATGCCTTTACGAGGGGAAAAAAACGCGCATGCTCAGAATCAAGTATGAGACGGGAGCGCTCGTTCTGGTAAAACTAGCGTTCGTAATGGAGATAGCACATTCGTCACGCTGTAACGGACTGAAAAGCAGGAGGCTGAAAAGCGTGAATCGCCGCTCAACAAACTTTACTAACATGAAGGGTGGCGCCATTCGAATGGAACTTCCCCTTTATAGTGCCGTCGTACGTGTTGTACGTCGCTGCGCTTTGCTCGAGCGTTTTTTTTAATGATCGTGTGGATGCAAGACAGGCTTGAGAGGAAACATGAAAAAAAACGACGAGAAAAACGTTGGTTAAAAAAATGGCATGAAAAACGATCGCGTGTACGCCGCATTAGTTCCACTGCTAAAGAATGTTGTGATACTTGGCAGACTGCCCGTTTTTTTTTTCCCTTTCTTTTGACGGCTGTCGCTTCAGCAGAGCATAGAGAATTCTCTGCATAGAAAGAATCGGGAAATACTTTGTCAAGATCGCAAGGGGGAAAAAATTGCGATAACGATTCTTAACGATTAATCGCGCAGCTCTAACTGATCCCTGTATTCTGATGGTTGTGAAGCGTCCTCACTGTCAGAATACAATACCTCATCGGCAAGGATTCCCCCATCCACCTCAAATGTGTGGATTGGGGAATCGGATCATTATTTTCCCTTCAGCCCGCTGGCTGAATGGAAAAAAAAGAAACGGGCGCATGCGCGGAGTCTAGCAGTGCGGTAATGCAGAGCTATAGCCCCGTACCGTTCGTGGGGAGAGCCGGTATCCAGCGTTAACCCGCAAGTATATTGACATACCCGAGGGGTAATACAAGTACCAGGGACCCTGTAGTCCATTTTGTGGGCAGAATTATGGCTCAGAGAGGGAGCGGTACCAAGTTAAAAAATCCTGTCATGAAAGCTCCTAAGGGGAGAACCGTGACTAAAGGGGCACAATCCTCTGCCTCATTCACAGCTTCTATGCGCTCACATAAGTTAAACCTGTCACAGCCTATATTCTCAGCTGACTCTGACAATGATTTATTTACCATACAAGACTCTCCTCAGACCCCACAAATAACTCCAGCCATATTTAAACAATTTGAAAATATGCTCCATAAAGCACTAAAGCAGACATCTGATCAAATTACCTCACACCTCACAAGAGAGATAAGGGAAATTGGTAAGCGTACAGCTGCCTTAGAGATAAAAACTGAGGACTTAGAAAATATTTCTCTGGAACATTCAATGGAACTTGAAAATCTCAAAGAGGAAAATATCTTGCTTCACAACAAGCTAGAAGACCATGAGAATAGGGACAGGAGGTCCAATTTGCGAATCAGGGGTATCCCTGAGGCAATTCTTGACCTGCAATCTACAATTACTGCACTGTTCCAGGAATTGCAACCAGCCATTCCCATTGAAAGAATGGAATTTGACAGAATTCATTGAGCACTTGCTGCTAAAAAACCTGACGGTCCTCCACGGGACATCATAGTGAAACTACACTACTACCGCACAAAAGAACTGCTTCTGTCATCAGCCAGAGATAAAAAAAACTGTTAAATTTCCAAGGACATGAATACCAACTGTTTGCTGATTTGTCCCAAACTACAATTTCTAAGAGAAGAGCATTAAAACCCCTTCTTCAGGAACACCAAAGCCATGATATCCCATATCAATGGGGATTCCCATTCTCTTTACGATTCGCCTATAAAGGGAAAAGATACACTTGCAGAACCTATGAAGAACTTCAACAAACACTCATAGATCTACATTTAATGGATCCAGACCCAAGAAATACCTCTCTGCAGAGTAGAGCAATGCCCCTTTCATCCAAAGGGCATCACTCCCAACCCAATTTGGAAAATGGAAATCATCCATCCCACAAGAGAGGTCGTCATACATCTCCTCCTCGGGAAAGAGAAGATTCAATGGACTGACAGAAATCTCAAAGAAATCAACCTGTTCGCTTTTACCCTGCTATGGACCTTTTGAAGACATATTGTGCAACACATAGCACTTATTAACAAACTAATGCACAATAATAAGTGTTGCCCCAGATGCAGTCCCATTTCACTTATAATGATTGCTCATAGTTTTCCAGTTAAGCTTAAATTCTAAAAATGCTATCCAGCATACAGTTGAAGTTTTTTCTATTTTTTTCTATTTTTTTTCTTTTTTGATCTATTTTTTTTTTTTTTTTTTTTTTTTAGCATAACTTAGGGTAAGCAAAAGTCCTGCTATCCTAGATTTTCTGGTTCTTGAAGAAGATCATTATATAGTTTCTCCTGACGTTCATTAGACTAGTGAAGAACATAGGTCATACTTATTTTACCAGTCCCCCCTCTTTGTAAGTCAAATGATTGATCTTATATTACTGAATGGGAACTAATATAACAATAGTATTACGGTATTTACCTTTGGGGATCTTTTTTATTATTTCCCCTAACCGACAGTTTAGTTATTACTCCTAGTGTGTAAAGGAGGACCCCCAATTCCTGCTCTATCCTCACCCTTTATTACCACCCCTCTAGTTTAGGTAGCTTCCTCACCAGGAGATCCTGGGGCAATCAGCAGATTTTCTTTAACTTTTGTCACCCCTATAGTCCCTCCCCTGGAGTATTTACCTATAATATTAACAATTTTCATGTGAATTATTAGGTTAACAAATTATTCTTTATCGTATTATTCTTTTTAGATGGCTCTCCCCCCCTTTGAACGGGAGATCCGTGCGCCCTACTTTGCCCCCCTCATTCGACCACATAAAACATGTGGAAGTCTGACGGAGGCGCTATTTCCCCAGTGGGGGATTTTTGCCCCCACTTGCGGAAAACACTTAAATGTGTCTTTATGTTAGTATATGTATTATTTTGTCTAATCAGTCGAATTTTATTCCATTGTATCACTCTAGTATTCATCTCCTATCTGCTTTCCTTCCCCCTCTTCGAGTCCACTCGGATCGCATTGAGTAACACGAATAACTTGGCAACAGGTAAGTCCTCCTTACCCACTCTACTACCATGGCACCATTAAACATTTTGTCCCTGAATGTTCAGGGACTGAACATTCCTCAAAAACGAACCAAGGCCTTCCGCGTATTTCATGCCAAAAAGGCACACATAGTTTGTTTACAAGAAACTCACTTCACAAAAACCACCACACCCAAATTTATATCCCATTTCTATCTGCAAACCTACACGGCCTCGGCTGCCTCCAAGCAACGGGGTACTCTCATAGCCTTCCATCGTTCTACCCCATTTACACTCCAATCACAAATAATAGATCCTGAAGGACGATACTTAATTCTTACGGGCCACATAGTGGATACCGCAATAACTGTAGTTTCTTACTATGCACCAAATAAACAACCTAATCCATTTATGTCACATTTATTACAAGTAGTGAATGATCATAAAATAGGAACAGTTATGCTATGTGGTGACTCCAACCAGGTCCTCCTCCCATTTCTGGATAAATCCCCGTACACACCATCACAAACAAATGTCAAGAAGTCCTTCTCACAAATTCTATCCAAACATAATTTAGTAGATTCATGGAGAGAAGCCAACCCCACTACACGGAAATACACATACTATTCCCATCCCCACAAAACATTTTCAAGGATTTATCATATATTTTTAACTATAGGCATGCTCTCTGAAATCATTGCTGCAGACATAGTCCCCATTCCATGGTCCGATCATAATGCTGTACTCACCTCCATTAAATCATTATTACCCAAAGGCCATGATCGTACTTGGAATCTCCCAGACATTCTACTCAAACACCCAGCTTATCGCCAAACTATTGAACAAGACATAAAATAATACATTACCCTTAACTCTAGCCCAGAAATTAGTATGCTAACTCTATGGGAAGCCCATAAACCAGTGATACGCAACACAATCCAGAAACAATCAGCTATATTTAAACGAGAACGAAAAACCCTTGCCCGTAAACTGGAAATGGATTTTAACACGGCCTTTATATCCCATCATGAAAATCCATCCACATTAACTAAATCCCGATTAGACAAGACCCGTACTGCATACAACTTATTTCTCACAGAAGCTGTAGAAAAATCCTATAAACGCTCAAGATTTAACCGCTTCATGAAAGCTAATAAGCCCGGGACATACCTTGCAAGAACACTCAATTCCCTAAACAAACCCTTTAAACCAATTCGGCTAAAACTAGCAAAGGAAGTATACACATGCAACCCTCACAAAATAGTCAAAAAATTTCATTCCCACCTATCCTCATTATATGCTTCATCTAATAACTTTGACCCGCTAGCTGCAGATACATTTTTCTCTGACTTACATTTGCCAGGACTTTCCCCTGACCAAAATAAAATCCTAGAAGAAATTATTTCACCAGAAGATGTCGCCAAGGCTATTAAAGAATTAAAAATAAACAAGAGACCAGGCCCAGATGGCTACTCAGCTTTGTATTACAGAACCTATACAGACATATTATCACCAATCTTAGCAGACGCCTTCAATGTATTATTGAAAGGAGAATCCTTTAGACAGGAAACCCTGACCGCCATTATTTGTATGATCCCAAAACCTCTCACGAATGATACCCTATGTACAAACTTTCGCCCAATTTCCCTTCTGAACCTAGATATCAAACTCTTAGCCAAAATATTGGCCAAAAGACTAAATAGAATAATAGGCAAGCTCATCCATAAGGATCAAGTAGGATTCATGCCAAAGCGGCAGGCGGGAGACAATGTCCGTCGGGCCGTATTGCTAGCCCACATAGCCAAAAAACGACGTATACCCTCCTGTTTTCTGTCCCTAGATATAAAAAAGGCCTTTGACTCCATAGCCTGGCCGTACCTTAATTACACATTACAAAAATGGGATTTTGGCCCTCACTTCCTAACATGGATAGAAGCACTGTATAACACACCAATTGCATATATAAAATACGCAGGCTATAAATCTAATTCCTTTAATATAGAAAGAGGAACGTGCCAGGGATGTCCACTCTCCCCCCTCCTATTCGCCCTCCTAATAGAACCCCTAGCTCAACGAATCCGCACAGATCCGACAATCACAGGCATCGAATTAGCTGGATACCATCATAAATTATGCCTATTTGCGGATGACATACTCCTATTTCTATCATCCCCACAAGTCTCTGGACCTAATCTTCTATCCGTTTTAGATACATTTGCAGTGATCTCGGGACTTACAATAAACCCCAAAAAATCCATGGCCCTAGATATATCCCTCACTAAAGTAGAATCAGACTCGGCCAAAACTGCACTTCCTTTCATATGGACTGAGAGGTCAATCCCCTTTTTAGGGATTCACCTAACAGCCTCATACTTAGATCTCTTTGCAGCAAACTATCCCCCACTCCTCAAACAAATAACAACTCTTTTACAACAATGGACACATCTCCCAATTTCATGGATAGGTAAAATTAACGCAGTCAAAATGACAATTCTCCCTAAAATACTCTACTTATTTAGAGTCTTACCAATCCCTATCCCATCTTATTATCTTAGAATACTTCAAAGAAAAACATCAAATTATGTCTGGGGCTCCAAAAAACCCTGTGTATCGTTACATACACTTTATTTACCGAAACTTAAGGGAGGCCTTGGGTTCCCTAATTTTGCTAATTATTATAGAGCGGCGCATATTGCCAGCCTCACTAAATATCACACTAATGATGAAATACCTATATGGGTAATAGTAGAAGCAGCAGAATGTGACCCTCTATCTAAATCCAATGTACTATGGCTCCTCCCTAAAGAAAGGAAAACCCTAAGTAACCCTATTATAAAACACTTTTTAGCCGTATGGGATAACCTTAGATTTAAACATCAGCTACAATCACCTCACAACCCTCTCTTATCATTCCTTAAAAACCCTGCTTTTTACCCAGCATGGGTCTCACTCAAGTCATTTATGGTATGGAATTTATTGAATATTACTCGGCTTAATAACCTAACCTCTACATCATCCTTTCATACGTTTTCTACCCTTTGCGACACCTATAACTTGCCAAACTCTGAACTTTTCAGATATCTCCAAATTAAAAACTTTTACGCACCTGTGTTAATTACTGACACCCCTTTATCCCAACTTACAATATTTGAATATGCATGTTTAAAAGACCCCCATTCAAGAGGACTAATATCGTCAATATACACCCACATTACAATTTACCCAGGTCTAGACAAACCACCTTATGCACGTAAATGGGAGGAGGACCTGGAAAGAGAATTCGACGTGGCTGATTGGTCCAAAATATGGTCTATAACAACATCTTCTTCACCAAATGTTCTGGCGGTAAAAACCAACTATAAAGTTCTAACCTGTTGGTACCTCATTCCCTACAGATTGGCGAAATTTACGCCAAACCAAACAGGCCAATGCTTCCGGGGCTGTCCCGACCCGGGCACCCACCTACACATTTGGTGGTCTTGCCCGTTGATACAATTATACTGGGAACAGATATTTGGAACTGCCTCCAGAATATTTGGCTTCACTATACATCCTGACCCAGCCACGGCCTTGCTCAATCTAAAACCAGATTACATCACATATAAACAATTTAAACTTCTCACTCAATTGTTTACGGCAGCCAAACAAACAATTGCAAAAGCATGGAGGACCCCTAAACTGGAAATAGCCGAGACCATACGTAGAGTCAATGAATTTATGTCTCACGCCAAAATGCTAGCCATAGAAAGAGATCAAATTCCAATCTTTGAAAAGTTATGGAACCCTTGGATTAAATATCACCTATCTTCATTCCGCGAAGACTTGATTCTCATGCCATGGTAACAGGTGGACCATATCGTGAACACTCTATTATCCTGTTGTAACACACAGGTCAAAGACCAATGAACTCGAGCCATTCGAGTGGACTCCTATACCCCCCCTCTACTTTCCTACTATCCTATTCTACCTATTTTTATGTGTAGCGATACCTCCAACTAAGGAGGCCGCAGAATTAGATTTGGGCCCTGAGTACAGCTCCGCCAACCCCTGGCAATAGGCTCTACCCCCTTCTGGCACAGCTAGTACTAATAATCAATGATATATCCTATGCAATATAATAACTAAGCAAGGACACAGTAATAAATTGTAATAGGTAAAGTGTTTTACTTATATTCTCAATAGGGATAAAGGGGGTAACAGTAATCACAGTTCAAAATAATCACTTCTAAGGGCAGCGTCCTGCCACTCTAACACACTATGTAGTAACACACGCTACAGGTGCGCCATGCGGTCAATCATTAACTAAGTGCCCTATGGCGCAGTAATCAAACACGCTAGAATCCCCACCAGGCCTGGTTCTAATATTTAACTTAGTCCTTCTTTCTTCACCGGCAGGTCTGTAATGGTGGTGCACTTTAAACAGAGTATAACTTTGTAATCCAAGGGGTATAGAACTTGGTTAAATAAAGCCGCAGGCTCAGTTCTGACAAGGCTCTTCAATAGGGGTATAAAAATAACTTGTAGGCCACGGCAGTCTATAGGCCTATATACAGTAACAGTATCTTAGCTGGGCTTATGCCCTCTCACCCGCCGGACTACAGATCCAGTCCGGGAAACTTCCACCGGCCGTGTCCCACACACTTGATCTCTCCAACGATCGGGCCCCCCCGATCCGACAAGGCTGTAGCTCACAAAGTCAGATGCCACCCAGGCTCGCAGAGGGGGGTGGAAGGCTCTTTGGTCGGAGCAAGGCCCCAGGCTTCAGGCCCTGCGCTCCGACACATCCGCGCCGCAGGATCCGTCTCAAGTCTCGTGTCCCAAAGAGGCCGAGCCCGGCCTCTCCTCCTCCTTTTATAACCCCTCCCATCAGTCTCTGCGGTGGAACATGACAAGAATGGGGTTATGGGTGATGTAATCTCTCTCTCTCCTCTGCTTTCACTTCCAGTAATGTCTCTTTACTTCCTCCCGACTCACCTCTCACCTGAAACGTCCTCTCTCTCTGTCTTAAAGGGGAATACCCCGCTACACACTCCCCCCACTTCGAATCTTTGGTCCCCAAAGACATTTTTAGATCTACAAAATATTTTAGATTCAATGCGGTTGCATAGGATTGACAGAGGAGCCTCCCACCAATCATCATAGGATGGGGAGCTGTCCTGTCTACAGGTCGCTTCAGTGGGGGCGACCTGTCTAACTGTGCCAGAGAGTGAGCTGGGGTTGCCCTCCACTAAATGGACAGTGGAAGGATTCGGATTCTCAGCATTCCTTCTAGCAGTAACTACAGAGTCTTCCGAACTGTTCCCCATTTGTGGGTAGGTCAGCTTCTTAGGAGGCCGGATGACTCTTCGAGCCCTTTGCTCTCTTGGGATGTCTGGCTCTGGCGCCTCAGGTACCTCTTCCTCTGAACAACCATCCTGGGCATCTTCCCAGTATTCTGCTGAAGGACTAGAAGGGATGAACTCTGTGGCTTCTGGGTTCAGTGTTCCATCTTGAGTGTCTTCAGTGGCTGGAAGATCAATATTAGAAGTTTCTGGAGTTGGGGAAGGCCACAGCCAATCAAGTTCTCCTTCTTCATTTTCACTAAGTTGAGAGGCCTCTCCCTCTTCAGCCCGGGAGGTCTGCGACCGAGTGTTCGGCCTAGGAGTATCCAGGATAGAGGCCCGTTCAGGGGAGTCTCCCGCAGGAGGTATTCTAACTGCCTCAGCAAGTGGGAGCAGGTGATTCCGATGCCACATCTTCAGTGGGCCTACCTTTCCTTCTGGTTTCAACTTATAGACAGGTAGGCCCGGCAACTTCCTACAGATGACATAAGGTTCAGATCTCCATCTGTCTGCAAGTTTGTGCTTCCCAGGGATCCCCAGGTTGCGTAACAGCACTCGATCCCCAGGCTGTAGGTCTTGCACCCGGACCTTCAAGTCAAAGTTTCTCTTATTTCTAGCCCCCCTTTGGTCGGAAGCTGCTTGAGCTTGCTCATAAGCTACTTTCAGGCTTTGTCTGAGCCTGTCCACGTACCCTTTGTGGGATGTGACTGAGGAATGGTCCAGAGAGGTGCCAAAGGCCAGGTCCACAGGTAGTCTCGCCTCTCTCCCAAACATGAGTCGATATGGGGAGTAGCCTGTAGCATCACTGATGGTGCAGTTGTAAGCATGTACTATGGCTGCTATGTGTTTGCTCCAATGTTGCTTTTTCTCACTTTCCAGAGTCCCCAACATGTTGAGCAAGGTTCGGTTGAACCTTTCCGGCTGAGCATCTCCCTGTGGATGGTAAGGTGTAGTTCGAGTCTTTTTGATTCCCAAAGAATCCAGTAGCTTCCGGATCAGTTTACTCTCGAAGTCCCTCCCTTGATCTGAATGGAGTCGCTGTGGCAGCCCATAATGGACAAAGTACTTCTCCATAAGTACCTTGGCTACGGTGGAGGCCTTCTGGTCTTTGGTCGGGAAAGCCTGGGCATACCGGGTGAAATGGTCGGTTATCACCAGAACATTTCCTAGTCCACTCAGGTCGGGTTCGAGGCAGAGAAAATCAATGCATACCAGATCCATTGGGCCTTGACTTTGTAGATGGCCCATTGGGGCAGCTTGATGGGGCAAAGTCTTCCTCTGGATGCATCGGGCACATAAGTGGCAGTACTCCTCTACCTCTGCCCTCATGCAGGGCCAATAGAACCGACTTCTGACAAGTTGAAAGGTCCTTTCAGCCCCTAGGTGGCCATGATTGTCATGCAGGGCAATCAGAACAGTCTCCCGATGTTTCTCTGGGAGGAACAGCTGCCACTTATCTTCTGAGTCATCAGAGGGGCCCCTTCGGTAGACCACTCCCTGATGTAGCTGCAACCTATCCCACTCCTTCCTCAGCAGGCGAGCTTCTTTTGAAGGTTGACGCATGAGTCTGTTTGGATCCTGATTCTCCAGGGCCTCCAGGACCAATCTCCCCATGGGGTCTTCCAATTGGTCACACCTCAACTCCTTCTTGGACAGTCTTGGCAGGTTGTCCTCTCCCAGTTGAGCTACTCCACAGTAGTGTTTGGGGACTCCCACTATGGTAACTCCTATTTCCTCTGCTCTGGAACCTCCTCGAGCTTGGAATTCAGCTCCTTGACAAAGGGCCCGCACCCCGTCCGGTGCCACTTGGGTCCAATCTTCTATTTCAATGGTGGGGAGATGAGATCTCCTGGACAGAGCGTCTGCGTCTCGATTCCCCACTCCTGGTCTATACTTAAGGCTGAAGTTGAATCCAGACAGTGCGGCCAGCCACCTGTGTCCAGTGGCGTCCAGCTTGGCCGTGGTGAACAGGTAGGTCAGGGGGTTGTTGTCGGTCTTCACAGTGAACTCCGCTCCATACAGGTAGTCTTTGAGCTTGTCTACTACCGCCCACTTGAGGGCCAGGAACTCCAGCTTGTGCGTGGGGTAGTTCTTCTCCGAGGGGTTCAGGCTCCTACTCACGTAGGCAACAGGCCGCAGTTGCCCTTCATGTTCTTGGTAAAGTACTCCTCCCAGACCGTCATGACTAGCATCCACGTGCAGTTCATAGGGTTTGGTTGGGTCTGCGTAGGCCAAGACCGGGGCAGTGGTTAGGCTCTCCTTTAATGCCTGGAAGGCCTCTTCACACTTCTGGTTCCACTGATCTCTGACTGACTCTCCCGGCTTCCTGGGCCCTGAGTCGTCCTCTTCCCCCTCGGTCTTGAGTAGTTCATTCAATGGTCTAGCAATTCGGGCGAATCCTTCCACAAACCTCCTGTAATAGGAGCAGAACCCCAAGAAAGATCTGAGTTCTGTTACTGTGGTGGGTCGTGGCCAGGAGGTAACTGCCTCCAATTTCTCAGGGTCTGTGGCCACCCCCTCTTCAGACACTATGTGCCCCAGATAGTTCACAGAAGACTGGTAGAACCGACACTTCTCAGGCGAAAGCTTGAGTCCTTCCTCACTTAGTCTTCTCAACACTTTTTCCAGCCTCTCTTCGTGTTCTTCCAAGGTTCTCCCAAAGACAATGACATCGTCCAGGTATACAAGGACTTCAATAAGGTTCATGTCTCCTACAGTCTTCTCCATGAGACGTTGGAAAGTAGCTGGGGCTCCAGACAGACCTTGGGGCATCCGATGGAATTCAAAGAACCCCACTGGGGTTATGAAAGCTGTCTTTTCCTTGTCTTCTGGATGCATAGGGATCTGATAGTACCCGCTCTTGAGGTCCATAACGCTGAACCATTTGGCTCCAGACAAGCTCTGTAGGGCATCCTCTATCCTCGGAGTGGTGTATTGGTCGGGGATGGTTTTCCTGTTGAGAGTCCTGTAGTCTATACAGAGCCTCAATGACCCATTCTTCTTTCTGACCACCACTATGGGAGAGGCATAGGGGCTCCTGGACTCCCGTATCACACCAGTCCTCTTGAGTTCTGCAAGTTGTTCCCTTAGATCCTCCAGATCTGCTAGGGGGACCCGCCTGACTCTCTCTCGGAAGGGCTTGTCTTCCTGGAGGCGGATCCGATGGGTGGCACTCCTTGCACACCCCACATCGAACTCATCTCTGGAGAATATCTTCTCCCATCTAGTCAACTGGGCCTTGGCTCTCTCTTTCCAAACCCTGGATAGATTCAAGTTCTCCATGGACAGCTTCTCCCAAAGATCTCCTCTTTCACCCGTCCCCTTTACTTCTGACAGGGTAACCGGGGCAGCAGGGCTCACCTGGCCCAGCAGCATTCTGGCAGGGATTTCCATGGGGCCTCTGGTAGTGTTTCTAACACTCACTGGAACTCTACAATGGGCCTTTTTCAGAACCTTCAGCGGAATCACTTCTGGTATCACTTCCAGACCTGAGGACTCTCCTTTTGGGTCGGACTCCAGCACGACAAAGGGTCCAGGCTGCTCCCAAGTAAGCTTCACAGTGGCTCTGAGACAGGTTACTTCGCCAGGCTGCAACACTACCCCTCCTCTTCCAAGTCTCCACACCTTCCCTATCCCCTCCACCGGGGTCTTCTGCTCTAGGACCAGCCTTTGGTAAGCCGTCCTCAGCATGGGATGGATCTTGGTGGCTGCTTGCCCCTTCTCTTCCACTAAAGGGGTCAGGAGTCTTCGGACCAGGTCCGTGTTTGTCCCTATTATAAGGGAGCTCTTGTTGGCTCCTGGCGGCCGAGGGCACACAACTGCCAGGGTGTCAAACACTTCGGCCTTCCCAGCCACAGATGGGTCAAAGGTCATCCGGATGAGCAGATAGCCATCATAGGGGAAGCTCTGGGTTCCAATTCCCCATATTTCCAGCTCCTCTATGTTCTGGATGGGCAGATGACTCAAGTGCTTATCGTAGAAATCCCGGTATAGTAGGGTCACTTGTGCCCCAGTATCCAAGATGGCTCTGGCGTAGACTCCCTCCACTTGAATGGGCACTACAGGAGATGGGCCTACCAGTTTCTCCGGATATGGCCTGGCAGGAGTCGCCTTCTTCTGGTCCTTTCCCTTCGGACTCTCTCTCGTCCATCTCCCTTTTGACTTTAGTCTTTCTTGGGCCTGGTATGCATCGATTTCCCTCCTTTTAATGGGCGTACAGACCTGCTGAGGGATATTATAGTTTTTCTTAGGTGTGCATTCCCTTTGGGGAATGCTGTGCCTCTTCTGAGGGGTCTGGCCCTCTCTCTTTGGGGTGTACCCCTGCTGAGGGATACTATAGTTCCTCTGAGGAGTTTTGTCTTTTCTCTTCCTTAGCTTCTCATTCAGTTTGGAACTCACTGAAAATGATGGGCACCCGGTCGGCTCCTTCACCGGGGCCCACTGAAGTTTCCCGCCAGCTGTTTGGACTTTTCCTCAACTACCAGGCTTGGGCATACTCGCCTGAGATGTCCTTTTCCCCCACATTTGAAGCAGGCTCTCTGTATTGGTTTCATAGAGCGGTTAGTGGTAGGGGTCTTTGGTGCCATGAGTGGTGAGACCTCTTCTGTCTGGGGTTTCACCAGACGAGTCATCAACATCGTCATCATCTCTAGTATTTCTTTCTGGGTCTGTAACAGCTCCTCCAGTCCAGTCTGACTTGTGGGGAAATGGTGAATAGGTGAAGACCATGATCCCTGTTCAGTGCTTGCTGTCAGTACACTAAGCTCCCGAGTGTCTGAAGGGACATCTATCTGTTGTACTTTGGCACTTGTGGTGCTAGGAGATTGAAGTTTCCTCTGTTTTTGGTCCTTCTCAGTCTCCATCTTATCTGCTTCATTCATTTTCTCAATGAGGACCTCATCCGGAGTTGAGGGATCTTCCAAATGCTGCTTCAGCTGTAGCTTGATGTAGTCACTCCTCAATCCCGTAGTCACAGATCTCCGAAATTTCTTTTGGACTAGCTCGACTCCAAAATGCTCCCCATTTCCTTCATCCTTGGATGCAAACAACAGGCGGTCCTTGAGCTCAATGGCCCGGAATAGGAAGTTCTGAGGAGTCTCTCCACTCTCCTGGGTCATATTTATCAGTCGATGAAATAACTCAGCAGCATCTTCCTCCTCATAGTAGCTTTTCAGTATCCTCTTTAGCTGGTTCAGGGTCAATCCACCCTTCCTCTCTAACATGCCCCTGACACTTGAACCTGGGTTGATGGCATGGATTACAGCCTCTCTAATTTCAGATTCCTGATATCCTTTCTGTAACCCCAACTCTATTTGGTGTAGGAGGTTGGTGTAGGACAGTTTGTCCTTCTGCCCTCTTTCTCCTATCTGGCCATCAATGCGGAAATCCTTCCGGATGGTTACTTCCTGCAGGCGACCCTGAGCTCGTTTCTTCGGTACCTTCCCAGGTTTGGGCTTTATCTGACCATCTTTCTGATCCTCAGGAGCGACACGTAACTCCTTAATGCGTTCAGCTATCATACTGGAAGTCTCCTGAAACCTCTCTTGTATGTCACGGTACTGTCGTTTCAGATCAATCAGTTGTTGCTCTGCCTGCGATTTAACAGCAGCCCCTGCTTTCCTGTCCAAGGGTTCTAACTGCTTCTGACTAGGATGTGTCAGGTGGAACTCAGTCTTTTCGGACAATTTTATACTGGCACCGTGGAAGTTTTCAGGGACATCCTGTCCCCACTCTATCAGCGCATAGGTGCAGTTGGTCCTTGAGTCTGGTCTCATTGCGACCACGTAAGCCTTTCTATCTGGGGACAATATTTGTACCACCTCTTTAATTTGTTTCTCTCTCCAGTCACTCCCTGGAAGTTCATTGGCCACGCTCGCTTCTGAGCGTGTCCCTTCTACTTCGCACCATTGGACTACTTTGATGGGGTCCATGCCGGCACTTCTGGCGTTCACCTGCTGTATCAGGATCCCGGACGAGAACCCCCACGTGTAGCGATACCTCCAACTAAGGAGGCCGCAGAATTAGATTTGGGCCCTGAGTACAGCTCCGCCAACCCCCGGCAATAGGCTCTACCCCCTTCTGGCACAGCTAGTACTAATAATCAATGATATATCCTATGCAATATAATAACTAAGCAAGGACACAGTAATAAATTGTAATAGGTAAAGTGTTTTACTTATATTCTCAATAGGGATAAAGGGGGTAACAGTAATCACAGTTCAAAATAATCACTTCTAAGGGCAGCGTCCTGCCACTCTAACACACTATGTAGTAACACACGCTACAGGTGCGCCATGCGGTCAATCATTAACTAAGTGCCCTATGGCGCAGTAATCAAACACGCTAGAATCCCCACCAGGCCTGGTTCTAATATTTAACTTAGTCCTTCTTTCTTCACCGGCAGGTCTGTAATGGTGGTGCACTTTAAACAGAGTATAACTTTGTAATCCAAGGGGTATAGAACTTGGTTAAATAAAGCCGCAGGCTCAGTTCTGACAAGGCTCTTCAATAGGGGTATAAAAATAACTTGTAGGCCACGGCAGTCTATAGGCCTATATACAGTAACAGTATCTTAGCTGGGCTTATGCCCTCTCACCCGCCGGACTACAGATCCAGTCCGGGAAACTTCCACCGGCCGTGTCCCACACACTTGATCTCTCCAACGATCGGGCCCCCCCGATCCGACAAGGCTGTAGCTCACAAAGTCAGATGCCACCCAGGCTCGCAGAGGGGGGTGGAAGGCTCTTTGGTCGGAGCAAGGCCCCAGGCTTCAGGCCCTGCGCTCCGACACATCCGCGCCGCAGGATCCGTCTCAAGTCTCGTGTCCCAAAGAGGCCGAGCCCGGCCTCTCCTCCTCCTTTTATAACCCCTCCCATCAGTCTCTGCGGTGGAACATGACAAGAATGGGGTTATGGGTGATGTAATCTCTCTCTCTCCTCTGCTTTCACTTCCAGTAATGTCTCTTTACTTCCTCCCGACTCACCTCTCACCTGAAACTTCCTCTCTCTCTGTCTTAAAGGGGAATACCCCGCTACATATGTTACCTACTTATCCATTTCTATTTTCATGTAATTTTTACGCTATCTTTTACGTTCATTTAAAGTTCACTTAGATCTTTATTTTTACTTGAAAAGCAATATCTAAGCGGCAATATAATATTGTAATTAGTTCTCAATTGTACTAAACCAAATAATATTTGTTTGTTCGATATCTTACCATCTACTGTAACATACATCTAGTGCGTAGATGTATCCACCGTTGATTTCTGCTTAGCCCTTAGAAACTATACAGCAATATGCACATTGTAGACCATGAATTTACTATTTATTCTTTATAATAGAAATGTGTAGTCAATGTTCTACAACCATTATAAATGCATGATCTGTACATTTCTGTTACATCTCTTTCAATAAAATACTTTAACAAGGAAAAAAAAGAAACATCAATGAATGGGCTACCTAATATACCGATATTTGATTTTTCTAATTAGTTATGTAAAATCATAACAAATAAAAATCTATTACAGAGGACTTCCATGATTCTCAGTGCTTAGCACTGTCTACATTCTTATTGCCAGCGTCTGTACAGTTTACTATACTTTATAGACTTGTCTCTGCACAGAGATTTTATTTTTTGATCGAATATAGAATTATTTATAAAGAAGAAGAGGAGATGGGACTCACATTACTGCAGGTGACCAGGGACTTTGTTTTCAAGGCTTTTACGAATGATCTGGAACAAATTGTTTGGTGCTTTTTCAAAGTATTATAATTCACTGACACCTCCAGTGAAGTCTTCTAGAGCTTCCAAATATAAGCCACCTTTTTGACCCCTTTCACACTGAGGGTGTTTTGCAGGCGCTATAGCGTTAAAAATAGTGCCTGCAAACCGCCCTAAAACAGCTGCTCCATTTACTCCAGTGTGAAAGCCCGAGGGCTTTCACACTGGAGCGGTGCGCTGGCAGGGCGTCAGAAAAAGGCAGCTTATTTGGAGCGCATTAGGAGCGGTGAACTCACCGCTCCTAATTTGCTCCTGCCCATTGAAATCAATGGGCAGCGCCGCCATACCGCCGGCAAAACGCCGCTGTGGCGGCGCTTTTAACTCTTTTTCAGCCGCTAGCGGGGGTTGAAAGCGCTCGCTAGCGGCCGGAAAGCGCCGCAAATCTGACGGTAAAGCGCCGTTTTACCGCCGACGCTCGGGGCTGCTCTGTGTGAAAGGGCGCTAAAGCCCTGTACACACGATCGGATTTCCGATGGATATTTCCATCAGATTTCCGATGAAGCTGACTTCCATCAGTCTTGCCTACACACCATCAGTCAAAAATCCGACCGTCCCAAACGTTGTGACGTAAAACACTCCGACGAGCCGAGAAAAATTAAGTTCAATGCTTCTGAGCATGTGTCGACTTGATTCTGAGCATGCGTGGGTTTTTTCTCCGATGGAGTTACACACAGACGATCGGAATTTGCTATTGTTTTTTTTCCATCGGATAAATTTAAAACATGTTCTATTTTTAATAACCGATGTAAAAAAAAACGATGGGGCCCATACACGATCGATTTGTCCGATGAAAACAGTCCATCGGACTGTTTTCATCGGTAAAACCGATCGTGTGTACAGGGCTTTAGATGTACATAGGAAGATGTCCTTGGAGTTTTGCTGAAGTTTTGCTGAAGTCAAATGGGCATCCCATAACCTCCCATCCCTATCCAAGTTATTAACCCTCTAATAAAAATAAAAAAAGTCACACACTGTCCTCTGACTCTGGGTGATTGTAAAAAAACAGTGTGCCTGGTTGTGCAGTGGGTGATCCAAGTTCATCAGCAGTCCCTACAGGGATGCGCTACATTTGGGGGCTCATCCGGGATATTGCCCACAGTAACTTGCAAGGCCGTTGCTACATTTTATAGACTTGTCCCTGCTAGGATTTCTTTTTTAAATGCAATATAGAATTATTTATAGAGAAGAAGAAGAGATGGGACTCACAGTGCTGCAGGTGACCAGGGACTTTGCTTTCAAGGCTTTACAAATGATCTGGAACAAATTGTTTGGTGCTTTTTCAAAGTAATATAATTCACCGACACCTCCAGTGAAGTCTTGTAGAGCTTCCAAAGGTAAGCCGCCTTTTAGAGCCTCATAGGACCCATTCAGCCTGTGTGATAATACAAGAGGTAAATGGTTTCTATAATTATTCCATTACTGAAATAATAAAACAGCAAAGAACGGACTTTTGTGCAATATCTTCCCCAATAAAAATTTGTATGGCAATCATGTATTTATTTATATTTTGTTGAAAGTGTAACCCTTGCCATACTGCTTAGAAAAAGTTTAAATACATAAACCATCTTGTCTGCCATAAAATTTAGAATTATTTTCAGAAAGACTTGTGATTGATGCATGCCCTCATTCACTGCATAGCCAGAAGGGTGACACTGTCACTGTCAAAGTCCTGAAGCTTTCCATGTCATCTGTTGGCCATAAACTATGAGCATCATCACACTCCTGTGCTCCTCCATGTTTCCTGGCTGGTTCTGCACTCTTCTGGATGAATAGAATGAGTGTACAGTGCCTTGAAAAAGTATTCATACCCCTTGACATTTTACACATTTTGTCATGTTACAACCAAAACGTAAATGTATTTTATTAGGATTTTATGTGATAGACCAACACAAAGTGGCACATAATTGTGAAGTGGAAGAACATTTATAAATGGTTTTCAATTTTTTTTTACAAATAAATATCTGAAAGGTGTGGCGTACATTTGTATTCAGCCCCCTATTACTCTGATACCCCTAACTAAAATCTAGTGGAACCAATTGCTTTCAGAAGTCACCTAATTAGTAAACAGAGTCCACCTGTGTGTAATTTAATCTCAGTATAAATACAGCTGTTCTGTGAAGCCCTCAGAGGTTTGTTAGAGAACATTAGTGAACAAACAGCATCATGAAGGCCAAGGAACACATCAGACAGGTCAGGGATAACGTTGTGGAGAATTTTAAAGCAGGGTTAGGTTATAAATAAATATCCCAAGCTTTGAACATCTCATGAAGCATTGTTCAATCCATCATCCGAAAATGGAGTGGCACAACTGCAAACCTACCAAGACATGGCCGTCCACCTAAACTGACAGGCCGGGCAAGGAGAGCATTAATCAGAGAAGCAGCCAAGAGGCCCATGGTAACTCTGGAGGAGCTGCAGAGATCCACAGCTCAGGTGGGAGAACCTGTCCACAGGACAACTATTAGTCGTGCACTCCACAAATCTGCCCTTTATGGAAGAGTCGTAAGATGAAAGCCATTGTTGAAAAAAATTGAAAACCATTTATAATTTTTCTTCCACTTCACAATTATGTGCCACTTTGTGTTGGTCTATCACATAAAATCCCAATAAAATACATTTACTTTTTTGGTTGTAACATGACAAAATGTGGAAAAAAAGGGGTATGAATACTTTTTCAAGGTACTGTATACAATTCATAGGAATACATGGGGTCATGGTGCTTTTGATCACTTGCACATTCAGGAGAGGAGCATTTTGGCCGAAAAAAACACCAAACGCATGCAAACGCGTCTAAACGTGCCTAAGCGCTAGGTGCGTTTAGTGCTTGAACGTTCATTCCTTTAAATGGCCATAATAAATTAATATTCTGGCCAATAAAATGACCAAACGCCCAAGTGGCTTAGGTGTGCTTTTGAAACTGATTTTCTCCTGCCAGAAGAAGAGAGTTTAGAAGAGCTGAGCAAACACCCAGTGTGCATGGGGACTTACCGTAATCATTTACATTTATGAGCCAAGGTAGAAGCTACAGCTCAGGGAGAATTTTTTAGTCTTTGGTAAGTCTCCTGATTGTGGGGCATCACATTGCACTTACTTGGCATAGGCTTTCTCCAGGAGGGCGCTCCAGAACTCACAGGCCGCTGTTGACCTTACAAAGAGCAATTTCCCTTTCTTTGTTGGCAGCCGATCGTCCACCACAACATCCACCCACTGCCCATACTGCCAGAACTGGGGGAGACAGATTACAGGTTAGTATAGACATCGGTGAGTCATGGTTGTAGCTGAATTATGAAACAAATGCTGGGTTTAGTGATGCTTGTGAGGTGATTGGGTGGTTTAATATAGTTTTTCGTTTACAGATCATGATAAAGCATCTCTTGATATCCTTCCATGTAAATATATACTACTCTCCCATCCAAGTCTTTTTCCATGCTATACTTTTATTCTGGAACCCTCCTTTGTGCTATTAGCCCACCTGTTAGGATTAGATACCTTGAAATATAAGTCTATATCCCACCTGTTAGGATTAGATACCTTGAAATATAAGTCTATATCCCACCTGTTAGACTTATATTTCAAGGTATCTAATCCTAACAGGTGGGATATAGACTTATATTTCAAGGTATCTAATCCTATGGGGTTGATTTACTAAAGGTAAATAGATTGTGCACTTTGCAAAGTGCATTTGCACTCTGCAAGTGCAGTTGCTCCAGAGTTTAGTAAATGAGCAGAAGCTCTCCTAACTTCCATCATCCAATCATGTGCAAGCAAAAATGCTGTTATTTTTATTTTCCTTGCACGTGATTGGGTATTCTTTGCAAAGTGAAGCCTTGCCTCATTTACTAAGCTCTGATGCAACTGAACTTGCAGAGTGCAATTGCACTTTGTAAAGTGCACAGTCATTTTGCCTTCAGTAAATCAACCCCATTATGTCTTTTAAAATGCTGCAAGCACAGAAAAAAAGAACTGAAATCCAGTGAGCACTAGAGATGAGCTTCGTGTTCGAGTCGAACTCATGTTCGACTCGAACATCGTCTGTTCGGCCGTTCGCCGAATTTCGAACAATATGGGCCGTTTGCGCCAAATTCGAGTGGCGCGTCACGGCCCACAATTCACTGCATCATCGCAGTGCATTGCTGGCTGATGACTGGCCAAGCATACACTATGACCCGCATGCTTGGCCAATCACAGCGCCGTCAGTACAGAGAGCCGTAATTGGCCAAAGAAAGGGTGCCTTTGGCCAATCATGGCTCAGGGGAGTAGGTACACGCCCCACACTATATAAGGCCGCCTGCGTGTCGGCCTTGTGTGGTGTGTTGTGGCGTGTGAGAGAGATAGAGTCAGAGTGTCATTTCATTTTAGTTAGATAGAGCAGGCAGGCGATTGAGTTAGCTTTAGTCAGTGTATTTAGTATATATATGCATCCTAGGAGTTGTATATATATATATATATATATATATTGTGAGGGGGTTAACTCGGTAGCGGGTGTGTGTGACCCCCTGGTTGGGCTCCCCACACAAAAACAGGGCCAGCAGACGGAGGTTGTGGTTTTCAAAATCAAAAGGTGCGGTTTATTTCTCTATGTACAGTGACAAAAACACAGCAAAGCCAAAAAGAAACATAAACAAAATAAATCCTGGTCAGTTTGACCTCTGACTAAACATGCAGGTTTCCTAAACTAACAACTGGGATCAGCCTGGTGCTGTCCTAGTCCCTAAGTCCCTGGTTTAGTAAAAGTCCAAACAAATAGCCACACAGGCTTTGCCTCACCGCACAGGGGTTCACTCTCCCTAGACAGTCCACACAGGTCTTGTTCCAGGCATGAGCTAACACCTAATGAATCTGGGAGTTTTTATAGAGGCCTTAAACGAACTGACAGGCTTCAGCTGGTCTCATCAACTCCCTGCCTGCACGACGCCCAGCCCTCTCCCTAGAGGTATGAGTCATCCATGAGCCTACTAGCCTCAGCTGGGCTTATACAACTCTCCACCCTAGTTGTATAAGTCAGCATAAAGCCTGAATCTGGGAGAAATATATCTACCCCCCTGGATGCAACCAGGTGACTTTACCTTCCTGCTGTCACATACCCCCCCCCCTCTTGTTTTAACCTTGGGGTTGGAACACCAGCAATCAGGCATTCATGTACTCGAGACAAAGCATCCACATTCCCCATTTGAACGCCAGGGCGATGCTTTACTGTGAAGTTGAATTCCTGTAGGGCCAGGAACCACCTATTCACTCTTCTATTTGTCTCCTTGTTTTGAGCCATCCACTTTAACGGAGCGTGATCCGTAACCATGTCAAAGTGCCTACCTAGCAGATAGTACCGAAGGGAATCTAGAGCCCACTTCACCGCTAAACACTCCTTTTCAACCGTGGCGTAATTTACCTCATGGGACTTCAACTTCCTGCTGAGGTAAATGACTGGGTGCTCTTCCCCGTTCCAGACCTGGGACAATACTGCTCCTAACCCCACATCTGACGCATCACTTTGTACGACAAAGTCTTTAGAGAAGTCGGGTGAGTACAACACTGGCTGGCTACATAAGGCTTGTTTCAAGAATTGGAATGCTGCCTCAGCCTCGGGGGTCCATTTAATCATGACCGACCCTTTCCCTTTCGTCAGGTTGGTTAGGGGCACAGCCTTAGAAGCAAAGTGGGGAATGAAGCGCCGATAATAACCCGCGATTCCCAGAAAGGCCCGTACCTGCTTCTTGCTGTTGGGACGTGGCCAACTCTGGATGGCCTCGACTTTGTTGAGTTGGGGTTTTATCACTCCCCTGCCAATGGTGTACCCAAGATATTTGGCCTCCTCCTGCCCAATGGTACACTTCTTGGGGTTAGCCGTAAACCCCGCTTCCCGGATAGAGTCTAGGACTGCTTGCACTTTTGGCAGATGTGAGGCCCAATCTGTGCTATGGACAATTACGTCATCCAGGTAAGCCGCAGCATACTTCCGATGGGGCCTCAGTATCTGGTCCATTTTCCGCTGGAATGTGGCCGGCGCATTCTGTAACCCGAACGGCATTCTCTTATATTGGAACGCCCCGTCTGGGGTTACAAATGCGGTTTTCTCTTTGGCCGACTTGGCCAGGGGAATTTGCCAATACCCTTTTGTGAGGTCAAGAGTCGTCATGTATCGGGCTGTTCCCAGCCGGTCGATCAACTCATCTATACGTGGCATGGGGTAGGTGTCAAATTTTGTAACTTTGTTCAACTGACGAAAATCGTTACAAAATCGCCAGCTCCCATCCGGTTTAGGCACCAACACAATGGGACTAGACCAATCACTTTGGGACTCCTCTATCACCCCTAAGTTCAGCATTTTCTGTACTTCCTCCCGTATTGCCTCCCGTCGGGCCTCTGGGATCCGATAGGGTTTTAACTTCACCCTTTCACCGGGCGGGGTAATAATATCATGCTCTACCCCAGATGTTTGTCCCGGCAGCTCAGAGAACACCTCCTTGTTGCGAAGCACAAACTCCTTAACCTCCTGTTGTTGGGGTTGTGACAAGGTGGCTGCTATTCCAACCTCCGGAATCACGCAACCAGTTTGAGCTGGTGACCAAGTTTCTGCGACTAGGGACTCTCTATCCCTCCAGGCTTTCAACAGATTAACGTGATATATCTGTTCGGGCTTTCGCCTTCCTGGTTGTCTGACCTTGTAATTCACTTCGCTCACTTTTTCCATTATCTCGTAGGGGCCTTGCCATTTGGCAAGGAATTTACTTTCAACCGTAGGGACAAGTACCAATATCCTATCCCCCGGGGAAAAGGTACGGGTCTTTGCTCCACGGTTGTACACTCTCTGCTGTGCCAACTGCGCTTGGGCCAAATGTTCCTTCACGATGGGCATTACCTGTGCAATTCGATCTTGCATCAGGGCGACATGCTCAATCACACTCCTGTGGGGAGAACTCTCACTTTCCCAAGTTTCCTTGGCAATATCCAACAGCCCTCTTGGGTGTCTCCCATACAGTAACTCAAAGGGGGAGAATCCCGTAGAGGATTGGGGCACCTCCCTAATAGCAAACATCAAATAAGGAAGTAGACAGTCCCAATCCTTTCCATCTCTATCCACCACTTTCTTCAACATTTGTTTTAGGGTTTTGTTGAATCTTTCAACCAGCCCATCGGTTTGGGGGTGATACACAGATGTACGCAATTGCGTCACTTTGAACAATTTACACAGCTCTTTCATAACCCGGGACATAAAGGGTGTACCTTGGTCCGTAAGCAGTTCTTTACAAATACCCACCCGGCTAAAAACAAGAGATAGCTCTTTGGCTATGGTTTTGGCCGAGGTATTTCTGAGAGGGATCGCTTCTGGATAACGGGTGGCATAGTCCATTATAACCAATATGTACTGGTGCCCCCTAGCGGACTTGATTATAGGACCTACCAAATCCATTGCGATTCTCTCAAACGGGACCTCAATGATGGGTAGAGGGACCAGCGGGCTACGGAAATGTGGCATCGGGGCCGACCTCTGACACACAGGGCAGGAGGAACAATAATTTTCTATGTCCTTCATCACCCCAGGCCAATAGAATCTCTGTAATACCCTCTCTCGGGTTTTCTCTGTCCCCAGATGACCTCCAAGAATGTGCCCATGGGCCAACTCCAACACCAACTTCCTGTAAGGTTTGGGCACCACAAGCTGCTCAACGGTTTCTTCTGCCCTTTTTGCCACCCGATACAGTAGGTCCTTCTCTACGCTGAAGTATGGGTAAGTGCAGGTATTATCTGGGTTCACTAACTCGCCATCTATTTCCACTACGTTTTCCCGTGCCTTTATTAGGGCGGGGTCTTTTAACTGTTCTGTGGCAAAATTTTCCCTGTGAACCTCCAGATCAGAAAACTCCACAGACGGTAGGTTTTCGTCTGAGGAGGTGGGCTCCTCTCCAGTTTCTTGAGTCTCCCCTGCCAATACTGACAAGGGAAATTCTGGAGAGTCCTCACCACTCTCAGAGGAGTTCTGGCTATCACATTCCTGGTACATAGGGGCACCAGTGGGGGGCTCAGGATCATCCCACAGTTCCCAGAACTTCGGAAAATCTCTTCCCACAATGGCATCATGCGGTAATTGAGATACTAACCCCACTGGATGAGAGAGGGTACCTTTGGGGGTCTCGAAACACACTGTAGTCACTGGATACTCTCGGGTGTCCCCATGCACACAAATAACAGCTACCTTGCTATTCCCAGAGACCTCTGTTTTAACTAATTCAGCCTTTATCAGGGTCACAAGGCTACCTGAATCCAGTAATACCACAACATTTCTACCATTAATACACATTTTGCATAAATGTTTCTCAGTTCCCCGAATGGCAGTGCATGCGACTGTCGCACACAGCGACTGACGTCTGTCCGTCAGAAAGTCACATTGCATGGGTTCCTCCACAACCGGGCAATTTGCTGCAATATGTCCCGCTTGCCGGCAGCGGTAGCAAACAATCCTTTTGGCTGCCTCTTGAGCCCCTGACTTCCCAGGCTGTTCTCGCCAAACTTTGGGTAGAGCTCCCACCCTCTCACTCTCTCCACCCTCACCCCTTGGAATCCTCTTATCCGCCCCTGGGGATGGTCTGGTCTTAGGGTGGAAAGTCCGAGAGTCTCTGGAAGAGGCCGTCAGGTTCTCTGTAGCCAAGTATTTCTCTACACGATCCACAAGACCACTGGCCGTCTCTGGGTCTCCATGGCTTACCCACTTTTGGATGGCAGTAGGAAGAGCTCTCAAAAACCGATCCATTACAACACGTTCCACAATCTCTGGTGCGGACAAAGTCTCTGGCTGTAGCCACTTCCTGCTCAGGTGAATGAGATCATACATTTGAGACCTGGGGGGTTTTCCAAGCTGGAAAGTCCAGTTATGCACACGCTGAGCCCGGACAGCCAGGGTGACACCCAGCCTTGCCAATATTTCAGCTTTTAGCATCACATAGTCTTTTGCTTGGTCAGGCTCTAGGTCATAGTAAGCCTTCTGCGATTCACCAGTTAACAGAGGAGCCACCAGTCCAGCCCACTGCTCCTCAGGCCACTTTTCTCTTTCAGCAGTCCTTTCAAATGTGGTCAAAAATACCTCTGGATCATCCTCTCCAGTCATTTTTGTCAATAAACGACTCACCCCAAAGGACGCGGTATTAGTGGGACGGCTTTCCTCACTGGTCTGCGGACGTTGCTGCATTACTGCTTCCATTTGTTGTAGTCTCTGCTCTTGCTTCTGTAACAGGTCTATGAAGCGGGCCTCAGATTGCTGCTGGGCTTGTTGATGAGCTTGCTGCTGGGCTGCAAGGCTCCTTTGCAAACCTGCATTTGTCTGCTGTTGATTGGCATTTGCTAGAGCCAGCTGTTTCAGTATCTCCTCCATGCTGGCTTAAAAAAAACTGCCACTGGTTCTCCACCAACTGTGAGGGGGTTAACTCGGTAGCGGGTGTGTGTGACCCCCTGGTTGGGCTCCCCACACAAAAACAGGGCCAGCAGACGGAGGTTGTGGTTTTCAAAATCAAAAGGTGCGGTTTATTTCTCTATGTACAGTGACAAAAACACAGCAAAGCCAAAAAGAAACATAAACAAAATAAATCCTGGTCAGTTTGACCTCTGACTAAACATGCAGGTTTCCTAAACTAACAACTGGGATCAGCCTGGTGCTGTCCTAGTCCCTAAGTCCCTGGTTTAGTAAAAGTCCAAACAAATAGCCACACAGGCTTTGCCTCACCGCACAGGGGTTCACTCTCCCTAGACAGTCCACACAGGTCTTGTTCCAGGCATGAGCTAACACCTAATGAATCTGGGAGTTTTTATAGAGGCCTTAAACGAACTGACAGGCTTCAGCTGGTCTCATCAACTCCCTGCCTGCACGACGCCCAGCCCTCTCCCTAGAGGTATGAGTCATCCATGAGCCTACTAGCCTCAGCTGGGCTTATACAACTCTCCACCCTAGTTGTATAAGTCAGCATAAAGCCTGAATCTGGGAGAAATATATCTACCCCCCTGGATGCAACCAGGTGACTTTACCTTCCTGCTGTCACAATATATATACACTGTATTCAGTTTAGCTAGATTTCACTTCAGAGTGTTCCTGTGTTATTCTCGCTGCAGTATATTAAGTCAGTGTAGTGTAGTCTGGCCACAGTGTGCACGTAAAGCTATCTGTAGACTATTGCTTTTCTATTACTGATAATACAAGCAGTTGATTGAGCTAACCTGCAGAATATTAAGTCAGTGTAGTGTAGGGTGCCCACGTATCCCGGATTGCCCGGGATTGTCCCTGATTGGAGATTTTTGTCCCGTGTCCCGGCAGTTCATTTCAGGACAATACAGAAGTCCCGGAATAAAAAAAAAACCACAGTGACCAGACCACACCAGTCCGCTCCACCAACTCCGCCCGTCCGCCGCTGCCACCTTATAAAGTTTAAGGCATCTCTCACTCTCACACATGATGACACAGTCTGGTTGCTAGGCTAGGGGCCACTCCGCGTCTAGCAACCAGTGACGTCAGCTGAAGCCTGTCTGGCTGTCCGCTCCTTCCAGCCCCGCCCCCTCCCCCTTCAGAGGCACCGTGTGTCACATCACTCTGCATAGTGTTGGCGCGTAACTGCAGAATTAAGGGACATCAGGGCTGGATCGGGGATGATTGGCTGAGCAGCATGTCATTTATCCACAGCCGACCGGGAACAGATGCTGCAGGAGGCCAGCCACAGTAAGAGAAACGCCGACCTGAGGGGGAGAGGGGGGGGGGGGGGAGTTCTGAGGAATCTCTGATCTGTGTTGTGTGAGATGATTGGCAGTCAGGGCTGGTGCCAGCATAAGACAGAGTGCCCTGCACATGAGGGAGAATAGTGTCCACTCCACATGTCCTCCACCTGTCACACTGTCTCCCCCCCCAATGTTTCTATTACCACCCCTTGTCACACTGTCTCCACCCCCCAATGTTTTTATGACCCCCTTGTCACACTGTCTCCCCCCAATGTTTCTATGACCCCCCCTTGTTACACTGTCTCCCCCCAATGTTTCTATGACCCCCCTTGTCACACTGACCCCCCAATGTTTCTATGACCCCCCCTTGTCACACTGACCCCCCCTTGTCTCACTGTCTCCCCCAATGTTTCTATGACCCCCCTTGTTATACTGTCTCCCCCAATGTTTCTATGACCCCCCTTGTCACACTGACCCCCCCCCCAATGTTTCTATGACCCCCCCTTGTCACACTGTCTCCCCCAATGTTTCAATGACCCCCTTGTCACACTGACCCCCCCTTGTCTCACTGTCTCCCCCAATGTTTCTATGACCCCCCCTTGTCACACTGTTTCCCCCTAATGTTTCTATGACCCCCCCTTGTCACACTGACCCCCCCTTGTCACACTGTCTCCCCCAATGTTTCTATGACCCCCCTTGTCACACTGTCTCCCCCCAATGTTTCTATGACCCCCCTTTGTCACACTGTCTCCCCCCAATGTTTCTACGACCCCCCTTGTCACACTGACCCCCCCTTGTCACACTGTCTCCCCCAATGTTTCTATGACCCCCCTTGTCACACTGTCTCCCCCCCAATGTTTCTATGACCCCCTTGTCACACTGTTCCCCCCCTAATGTTTCTACGACCCCCCTTGTCACACTGTCTCCCCCCAATGTTTCTATGACCCCCCTGTCACACTTTCTCCCCCCAATGTTTCTATGATCCCCCTTGTCACACTGTCTCCCCCCCAATGTTTCTATGACCCCCCTTGTCACACTGTCTCCCCCAATGTTTCTATGACCCCCCTTGTCACACTCCAGAGTCCAGAGTGCTCCCTTACCTCCCCTTTACTTTCTCCAGAGTGCCACTTTACTTTCTCCAGAGTGCCCCTTTACTTTTTCCAGAGTGCCCCCTTGCCTCCCTTTACTTCCTCCAGAGTGCTCCCTTACCTCCCCTTACTTTCTCCAGAGTGCCCCTTTTCTTTCTCCAGAGTGCCCCTTAGTACAGTAGTACTAAGGGGACACTCTGGAGGAGGATGTAAGGGGGCACTATGGAGGAGAATGTAAGGGGGCACTCTGGAGGAGAATGTAATTGGGCACTCTGGAGGATAATGTAAGGAGGCACTAAGGGGGCACCCCGGAGGATGTAAAGGGGGCTCTGACTAAGTACCGCCAGAGTGCCCCCTTACATCCCCCCTTACAATCTCCAGGGTGCCCCCTTAAAGCCTCCAGAGTGCCCCCTTACATCCTTCGGAGTGCCCCACCACCAATGTGGTATAGCAGTGGCTGACAGACTATCAGGAGGTGGTATTTCACTCCTCTTCCTCCTCTCTCCACTAACTACCCCCCGCCATACACTCCGCACTCCTCTCATATACATACTACCCACCAGCATACACTGCACTCCTCTCCTGTACATATTACTCACCACCATACACTCCGAACTCCTCTCCTGTACATATTACCCCCGCCATACACTCCGCACTCCTCTCCTGTACATATTACCCCCGCCATACATTCCGCACTCCTCTCCTGTACATATTACCCCCCCCCCCCATACACTCCACACTCCTCTCCTGTACATATTACCCCCCGCCATACACTCCGCACTCCTCTCCTGTACAAATTAGCGCCCGCCATACACTCCGCACTCCTCTCCTGTACATATTACCCCCGCCATACACTCGGCACTCCTCTCCTGTACATATTACCCCCGCCATACATTCCGCACTCCTCTCCTGTACATATTAACCCCCCCATACACTCCACACTCCTCTCCTGTACATATTACCCCCCGCCATACACTCCGCACTCCTCTCCTGTACATATTACCCCCCCGCCATACACTCCGCACTCCTCTCCTGTACATATTACCCCCCGCCATACACTCCGCACTCCTCTCCTGTACATATTACCCCCCCCGCCATACACTCCGCACTCCTCTCCTGTACATATTACCCCCCGCCATACACTCCGCACTCCTCTCCTGTACATATTACCCCCGCCATACATTCCGCACTCCTCTCCTGTACATATTACCCCCCCCATACACTCCACACTCCTCTCCTGTACATATTACCCTCCGCCATACACTCCGCACTCCTCTCCTGTACATATTACCCCCCGCCATACACTCCGCACTCCTCTCCTGTACATATTACCCCCCGCCATACACTCCGCACTCCTCTCCTGTACATATTACCCCCCGCCATACACTCCGCACTCCTCTCCTGTACATATTACCCCCCGCCATACACTCCGCACTCCTTTCCTGTACATATTACCCCCCACCATACACTCCGCACTCCTCTCCTGTACATATTACCCCCCGCCATACACTCGGCACTCCTCTCCTGTACATATTACCCCCCGCCATACACTCCGCACTCCTCTCTTGTACATATTACCCCCCTGCCATACACTCCACACTCCTCTCCTGTACATATTACCCCCCGCCACACACATCGCACTCCTCTCCTGTGCATATTACCCCCCCCGCCATACACTCCGCACTCCTCTCCTGTGCATATTACCCCCCCGCCATACACTCCGCACTCCTCTCCTGTACATATTACCCCCCGCCATACACTCCGCACTCCTCTCCTGTACATATTACCCCCCGCCATACACTCCGCACTCCTCTCCTGTACATACTACTCACCGCCATACACTCCGCACTCCTCTCCTGTACATACTACTCACCAACATTATCACATTCTGCACTATATAAGTCATCTCAGACTCTTTAACAACACCCCCTTTAAGCCAATATTTAGCGCAATTTAAGACATGTCCACTGTTCACCACGATGCGCTTTGTGCGCCATATTGTTGTTCTTCTTTAAGCTTAGGACCCACTTTTGATCTTGCACACGGGCCCGCTGATTTCATGATACATCCCTGCCCCAAAAATCTGCATTTTTTTTGTCAAAAGTCATCTTTTTTTTTTGGGGGTGGGGGGGGGGGGTGTCCCTGAATGGCAGTTTGGAAATGTGGTCACCCTAGTGTAGTGTAGTCTGGCCACAGTGTGCACGTAAAGCTTACCGTAGACTATTGCTTTTCTATTACTGATAATACAAGCAGTTGATTGAGCTAACCTGCAGAATATTAAGTCAGTGTAGTGTAGTCTGGCTACAGTGTGCACGTAAAGCTCACCGCAGACTATTGCTTTTCTATTACTGATAATACAAGCAGTTGATTGAGCTAATCTGCAGTTTCTTAAGTCAGTGTAGTGTATACTGGGCTCAGTGTGCACGTAAAGCTCTCTGTAGACTATTGCTTTTCTATTACTGATAATACAAGCAGTTGATTGGGCTAATCTGCAGTATATTAAGTCAGTGTACTGTATACCGGCCACAGTGTGGAGCTAAAGCTGACTGCAGACAATTCCTTGTGTACTTACCTATTCCAATACATCAAATAAAGTATGTCTGGAAGGCCCACAAGGAGAGGCAGACACACACAGGCCAATAAAAGAGGGCAATCATGCTCTGTGCCTAGAGGCAACAGTGCTGGTTGTGGACACGGTGCATCCTCAATCCTCATCAGCACGTGGCCGTGGAACACGCTTGTCCTTTTTTTCGGCAGCTGGCCGTGTTGAGCCGCAATATGCTGAAGAGTTGGTAGAGTGGATGACCAAGCCGTCCTCATCCTCCTCATCCTCTCTTGGCAAGCATCAGGGTACTTTGTCTACCAAAGCGGCCTCTTCCCTCGGCTCAATGGCATCAGTCACTTCTTCCCTAGCCCCACCATGTCCTCCTGAGGAGTCCCCCGAA
This sequence comes from Rana muscosa, assembly GCA_029206835.1. Lineage (NCBI taxonomy): Eukaryota > Metazoa > Chordata > Amphibia > Anura > Ranidae > Rana > Rana muscosa. Next base: position 206,599,710 of record CM055121.1, on the reverse strand, counting down.
CTGTTTGACCACAGTGTTGGGTACATGCTGTAGGAGGATGCGCAGCATTTTGAAGGCTCCGATGATGGTACCCAGCTTGAGGTAGGCAGTAACGTGATCCCAGAGAGAGGGGGTGCCCAAGAAGGACAGCAAACTGGCAGTCATGTTCCCCCAGCTGCAGCATACTGCCAGGTTTGCTCCAGTGACGAGGAGTGAGGGGATGATGAGGTCACTGACTCTACATGGGTGCCTGATAGAAGAGCGGAGGAGGAGGAGGAGGCACATCTCCAACGAGGCAGGATGCCCTCCAGGGGCCAGCTTAAGGGCAGCACACCGACTGCATCACACCGCAGAGCTCTGCATGTGCAGGGCGCTGCTGTCTCTGCGCGTTATTCCAAAAGTTCTTTGGTGTGGGCCTTTTTTGAGACGTGTGCATCAGATCGCACCGTTGCTATTTGCAACATATGTCTCAAGCGTATCTCGCGTGGCCAAAACACCAGCCGCTTGGGCACTACATGCTTGACCAGACAAATGTCGACCTGCCATGCAGTCAGTTGGCAAGCGTACATAAAAGACCCACACCAAAGAACAAAGCGGGAGTTGGTGAAGCTGCAACAGGGGCCCAGATGATGTGCCCATGGTGTGGCTCTGCTGTCCCACATCTTCGCTAACGGCAGTCTTCTCACTTTTCCTGAACTGCAGGCCAGATTTGGCCTCCCAGCTCATATGCACTATTACTATATGCAGCTCCGGCATGCAGTGGCTGCACACGGGAATGCGGTGGAATGGGTTCAGTCACCCGCCCCAGTGTTCCGTGTGTTGCACACTAGCAATGAAACAAAAGGCTTTATATCCCAATGTTACCAGATGTTACTGTCAAGTCACCTACGTGCATTCCCGAGCAGGACGGAATCCCTGTGGGAGAAAGACATAGGTACACTGACGGGGGACCAATGGGAGGAGGCGTGGCAGTCAGTCACCACTTGCTCCTTAAATGTTGCGCAGAAGGTGTCACAGTTGTATATATTATTAAGGGTACATTACACCCCGCTGAAATTACATAAGATGGGTAAGCTCGATGACCCTGTGTGTGGTAGATGTCAGAGGCACAAAGGTGATCTCATCCATCTCCTGTGGAGATGCCCGAAGCTTCACAGGTATTGGAATGAGGTGGTAGGTACACTAAACAGAGTATTTGAAACTACGATTCCTGTGGATCCTAAGTGTTGCCTGCTGGGGATCTTGGAGGAAGCGACCCCTGGGGAAATGACCAGGATCGCAGTCTCTAGGGTCCTATTTCAAGCCAGGAAGCTTATTTTGATGGGCTGGAAGTCGGCCTCACCGCCTACCACCACCTCCTGGATAGCACACATGGGGAATACTCTTATAATGGAAAAATATATATATCAACACAGGGGCAGCCCGGGGAGGTTTGAGAGGATTTGGTCCCAATGGCTTGATACCCCTGGCCTGAGTCCCAGGGAGCTGGTGATGTCCCGACTTTTACAATAACTTGGAAATCTAGTAGCCTAGGACGAATGTATTTATCAATACTAGACTGTGGTGCTGTTCTTGTGTGTTGTTTCATAGTTCGCCAGCAGAGGGAAACCTTTGCTATTTTTTGTACATTGGAAACTGTTGTGATTTGTCTGGTGTTCAATAAAAACCTTTTTGATTAAAAAAAAAAAAGAACAAAGCGGACCTCTCCTTGCTCCTCATCAGCTGGGATCTCCAACCCCACTATACTTTCAATCCTCTCAGAAACCTGCACTGAGAGGAATGAAGGTGTAGAATTAGGTGTGTCACAGCCAAGTACTTGCAGGCAATCTGCTATTGGTACACCAACGTCAGATTGTACCAGGCAAATTTCCCTGCCCCAGCTGCTGCACCGCCAAAAGAAGTTCGCTCCCAGCCATCCACATGCCCAGCGGTTGAATGCTAGCTTGAATAAATTGCTAGCACTTCAACTGCTGCCTTTTCAGTTGGTAGACTCTGCCCCCTTCCGTGAGTTTGTGGAATGTGTGGTTCCTCAGTGACTTTCCTGTTCCTCCTTAATGTTCATGTTGATAGCTTGTAAGAACATCTTTGGTTCTGGGCACCGCCACCAGTGGCTAAGGCCCAATTTTTCTGCCCCTGTTTAACAGGGGCGTGTAATTACAATTTTTGCTGTAATACTTTGCAGCAGGGCTCATTCATGCGTTCCAACTAGAGTTTCTGTGAGGGGTTGCAGTGTTGTGGCACCAGCATCAGTGCCTTAGGCCCAATTTTTCAGCCCCAGTTTAACAGGGGCGTGTAATTCCAATTTTTGATGCAATACTTTGCAGCAGGGCTCAGTCCTGCACTCCAACTATAGTATCTGTGAGGGGTTGCAGTGTTGTGGCACTAGTGTCTAAAGCCTTGTACACACAGCCGAGAATCTCGTCAGGAAAAAACACGTTGTTTTTCCTGACGAGATTCTTGAACAAGAATCTTGTCCCGGCCGAGTGTACACACATACGATTCAAAAGAACCGCAGTTCTTTTGAATGGCACGAACGCGGTGACGTCATCAACTATGACGCGCGTGCGCTCATCACATTCGATGCCGTCGCCACCATCTTGCTACACCCTAACTATGCCTAGGAAGCTACCGCGCATGCGCCAAAGTAATTTTCAAGCATGCGCGGGTTTTCACGGTGACAGGTAAGTGTACACACTCTCGGGTTTCTTGTCGGAAAACAGGCCGACGAGAATCCCGACGAGAAAATAGAGAGCAGGTTCTCTATTTTTCTCGTCGAGATTCTGGCCAGTTTTCCTGACGAGAAACCCGAAAGCCTCGTACACACGGCCGGTTTTCTCGGCAAGAAAGCTCTCCCGGCAGTTTTCTTGTTGTTTCTTGACGAGAAAACCGGCCGTGTGTACGAGGCTTTAGGCCCAATTTTTTTGCCCCTGTTTATCAGGGATGTGTAATAAAATTTTTGATGCAATACTTTGCAGCAGGGCTCATTCCTGCGATCCAACTATAGTATCTGTGAGGGGTTGCAGTGTTGTGGCACCAGTGCCTAAGTCCCAATTTTTCTGCCCCTGTTTAACAGGGGCGTGTAATTACAATTTTTGCTGCAATAATTTGCAGCAGGGCTCATTCATGTGCTTGCAGTGTTGTGGAACCAGCACCTGTGCCTAAGGCCCAATTTTTCTGCCCCTGTTCAACAGGGGCATGTAATTACAATTCTGGATCTAATATTTCACAGCAGGGCCCGTTCCTGCGCCCACCAAGAGTAAATGTGAGGCCTTACAGTGTTGTGGCAACACCTAAGGTCCAAATTTCTGCGTATATAGGACAGGCTTCTACTTTCAAAACATCCAACTTACAAACGACTCCTACTTGCAAACGGAAGGAGATAACAGGAAGTGCGAGGAAATCTACCCCTAGGAAGGGAAATTCTCTCCTGTAAGAGTTAATATGGGAAAAACGTGTCTCCTCTCCACTTATGCTTTATCACCAATCCTTGTTTCACTAAAAACCCCAAATTTTCAAAAATCAATTGTCATTGGGACATAAAGTGAGGTGAAATGTTCTGAACAGGTGCACAGACAGCAAAACAAATGTTACAGGGGTGATAACCCTTCCCTATGTTTTCCAAAAAGCTTAAAGCGGAGTTCCACCCTTTTTTTATGTTTATTAAAAGTCAGCAGCTACAAAAAGTGTAGCTGCTGGCTTTTAATAAACATACACTTACCTGCTCCACTGTCCAGCGACGCGCCGCCTGGAGCTCCGCTCCTCTCCCCCTTCCTCCGCCGGCGCGTCCATTCACAGTATGGGCACCCGGCCGTGACAGCTTTCGGCTTCACGGCCGGGCACTCACTGCGCATGCGCGAACGGCGCAGCGCTCTGTGAGTGGACAGGCGATCGCCTGGGACCTGTCACGTCCCAGGTGATCGCCTACAGGGAGGAGCCGCCACAAGGCGATATGACGTATCGCCTAGGCGGCTCCAGGGCGGAAGGAGGAAGTGGGACAGGAAGTCCCACTCCTACTGAAGCCCCCACTCCCCCCCCAAAAAAATTACATGCCAAATGTGGCATGTAAGGGGGTGAGGAGTGGAATAAAAAAAAGGAAAAAAATTGGGTGGAACTCCACTTTAAAAATAGATTTTTTGGCTGGAGCTACACTTTAAAAATGTACCAGTTCAAAATTACAAACAGATTCTACTTAAGAACAAACCTACAGTCCCTGTCTTGTTTGCACCGCCTGTATACTACTGTTCAGAGTATATAGGGCCTGGGGGCCCCACGCCTTTACTTTTTTTAATTTGGGTGCGGGGTTCCCCTTAATATCTATACAAGACACAAAGGGGCTGGTAATGGGCTGGGGGGGGGGTACCCATGCTGTTTTTCTCAATGATTTTCATCCATATTGCCGGGACCAGACATTACATTAAAGCCGCAAGGAGTTTTAAATTACTTTTATTCCTTTAGAATTGTCATTTTGTGCAGGGACTGTTCTAAACACGGGAAACACGCGCCACTTCACAGGCATACTATAGACACCGCAGAGAACAAAGAAGAAGCACACCGCTCCAGGCAGAATCAGGTGCAAGGTAGATCACAGGTGCAGACCTCGGCTCACCACATTGGAAGACGAATAAAACAAGAAATTGGTCGCACACTGGAACTCCAACTTATCTTGATGTCATCTTTATTGTCAAAAAGATCAGACAGATACAGGCAATATTAGACGCATTTCACAAGCGATAGCTTGCTTGTTCACAACCTATACTATAGACACCCCCCAGGTATGATATTTAACCACTTCCATACAGCAGTGGCGGCCCATCCATAGGGGGCGCCCGGGCGCCGCCCCCCCTCCTGTGGTCACCAAAAAAAAAAAAAAAAACGGGCCCTTTAAGATTTTTTATTTTTTTATGTCTTTTTTTCACACATGGCGGCGCGACCATAGTGGGCGCAGAAGCGCCGCTACCGCTCGCTTCTGCGCTTGGCCGTCACTCACAACAATACATAGGTTCATGCATTGCATGAACCTATGTATTGCTGCCGCCCACTATTCAGATGGCCGGCCCCTTGAGCGCCGGCCATCTGAATCACAGCGTCTGATTGGCCTTTAGAAGTGCCTATCAGAGCCAGCAGGCTCTGATAGGCTTCCCGACTACAGCCTGAGGGCTGTAATCGGCTTCTAAATATCTAATGAGAGGACGCACAGGGGTGCGTTCCCTGGCCAATCAGGTTCATCGGGTCTGGTTACCGGTAACCTGATTGGCTGAAGTGACATCGAGGGCGGGAGAAGACATCGAGGACGGAAGAAGGACGGCGCTGACTCGAGGAAGGTAGGTGCAGGGCTGGGGGGAGAAACTGGCTGCATATGGGGGAGAAACTGGCTGCATATGGGGGAGAAACTAGCTGCATATGGGGGAGAAACTGGCTGCATTATGGGGGAGAAACTGGCTGCATTATGGGGGAGAAACTGGCTGCAATATGGGGAAGAAACTGGCTGCATTATGGGGGAGAAACTGGCTGCATTATGGGGGAGAAACTGGCTGCATTATGGGGGAGAAACTGGCTGCATATGGGGGAGAAACTGGCTGCATATGGGGGAGAAACTGGCTGCATTATGGGGGAGAAACTGGCTGCATTATGGGGGAGAAACTGGCTGCATTATGGGGGAGAAACTGGCTGCATTATGGGGGAGAAACTGGCTGCAATATGGGGGAGAAACTGGCTGCATTATGGGGGAGAAACTGGCTGCATTATGGGGGAGAAACTGGCTGTATATGGGGGAGAAACTGGCTGTATATGGGGGAGAAACTGGCTGTATATGGGGGAGAAGCTGGCTGCATATGGGGGAGAAACTGGCTGCATATGGGGGAGAAACTGGCTGCAATATGGGGAGAAACTGGCTGCATATGGGGGAGAAACTGGCTGTATATTGGGGGAGAAACTGGCTGTATATTGGGGGAGAAACTGGCTGCAATATGGGGGAGAAACTGGCTGCATTATGGGGGAGAAACTGGCTGCATATGGGGAAGAAACTGGCTGCATTATGGGGGAGAAACTGGCTGCAATATGGGGGAGAAACTGGCTGCATTATGGGGGAGAAACTGGCTGCATTATGGGGGAGAAACTGGCTGCAATATGGGGGAGAAACTGGCTGCATTATGGGGGAGAAACTGGCTGTATTATGGGGGAGAAACTGGCTGCATATGGGGGAGAAACTCTCTGCATATGGGGGAGAAACTGGCTGTATATTGGGGGAGAAACTGGCTGCAATATGGGGGAGAAACTGGCTGCATTATGGGGGAGAAACTGGCTGCATTATGGGGGAGAAACTGGCTGCATTATGGGGGAGAAACTGGCTGCATTATGGGGGAGAAACTGGCTGTATTATGGGGGAGAAACTGGCTGTATTATGGGGGAGAAACTGGCTGCATTATGGGGGAGAAACTGGCTGCAATATGGGGGAGAAACTGGCTGCAATATGGGGGAGAAACTGGCTGCAATATGGGGGAGAAACTGGCTGCATTATGGGGGAGAAACTGGCTGCATTATGGGGGAGAAACTGGCTGCATTATGGGGGAGAAAATGGCTGTATTATGGGGGAGAAACTGGCTGTATTATGGGGGAGAAACTGGCTGCATTATGGGGGAGAAACTGGCTGCATATGGGGGAGAAACTGGCTGCATATGGGGGAGAAACTGGCTGCATTATGGGGGAGAAACTGGCTGCATTATGGGGGAGAAACTGGCTGCATTATGGGTGAGAAACTGGCTGCATATGGGGGACAAACTGGCTGCATTTGGGGACAAACTAGTGGCGTTTGGGCACAGTGGCTGCGTTTAATGGGCACAGTGGCGGCAATTGATGATTTTTTTTTTCAGTTTGTTTGCGCCTCCCCAAAAAATTGGAGCACCAGCCGCCACTGCCATACCGGGCTTTTATACCACTTCAATACCGGGCCTACTCTGGCACTTCTCTCCTACATGTACAAATCATCATTCTTTTGCTAGAAAATTACTCAGAACCCCAAAACATTATATATGTTTTTTTTAGCAGACACCCTAGGGAATAAAATGACGGTCGTTGCAACTTTTTATCTTGCACGGTATTTGCGCAATAATTTTTCAAACGCCTTTTTTGAGGTAAAAAAATGTTTTCATGAATTAAAAAATTAAAAAACAGTCAAGTGAGCCCAATTTGTTTGTAAATAATGAAAGCTTATGTTACGCCGAGTAAAAAGATACCTAACATGTCACGCTTTAAAATTACGCACACTCATGGAATGGCGCCAAACTTCGGTACTTAAAAATCTCCATAGGCGACGCTTTGGAAATTTTTACAGGTTACCAGGTTAGAGTTACAGAGGAGGTCTAGTGCTAGAATTGTTGCACGCGCTCTAACGCACGCGGCGATACCTCACATGTGTGGTTTGAATGGCGTTTACATATGCAGGCGGGACTTACGTGTGTGTTTGCTTCTAAGCGCGAGCCATTGGGGACGGGTGTTTTAAAAAATATATATATATTTTTTTTATTTTATTTTACTTATTTTTTTTTATTTTTACTTTTTTTTTACACTTTTTTTTTTTTTGATCACTTTTATTCCTATTACAAGGAATGTAAACATCCCTTGTAATAGAAATGTGTGTGACAGGTCCTCTTTATGGAGAGATGCGGGGTCAATAAGACCCCACATCTCTCCTCCAGGATGGAAAGCATGAGATCAGTGAATTTTTTTTCACCGATTTCATACTTACTAGCCGCAATGGCGGCTTTGTTTACATTTGAGGACCCGGGCGTGACGTCATCACATCGCGCCCGGGTCCTCCCACGATCATAGAGATGACTGGTGACCATCTGGTCACCAGTCATCTCTATGCTCATCACGTGACCCACCAACGGCGCCGACGATTCTCTCCGGGTCCCCGATTGCATGGGAGAGCCCGGAGAAGCACAAGATGGCGGCGGGAGGGGGGGATGTCCCCTCCCGCCGCCTATAAGGACGAATGATCGTTCTTATAGTGCGCAGGATCGCCGGCTGCAAACAAGAATATCTGAATGATGCCTCTAGCTGCAGGCATCATTCAGATATCCCCCCTCAAACCCAGGACGTCATATGACGTCCACCCGGAGGGAGAGAGGGTTCCTGCTGGCGTCATTCTGCTATGGCCCGGTATAGAAGGGGTTAAAGGAATATTTCACTTTTATTTTTTCACTTTAAGCATCATTAAAATCACTGCTTCCGAAAAAACGTCTGTTTTTAAAACTTTTTTTTGCATTGATACATGTCCCCTGGGGCAGGACCCGGGTCCCCAAACCCTTTTTAGGACCATAACTTGCATATTAGCCTTTAAAATTCGCACTTTTAATTTCTCACATTTGAGTCCCATAGACTTTAACGGGGTTCGAAAGATCCCGCAAACTTTCGGTCCGTTCTCATGTTTTGGTGCGAACCGAACCGGGGGGTGTTTGGCTCATCCCTAGTGAGCACCCAACTTCCTGTGTGAGATGACAACGCTGGTTTTGCTGCACTGACATATCTACCAGTGTTGTCAGATCTGTGATATCTTAATACACTTCCAAAGCAGTTCATCAGTGCGCATGCATGCAGTCCCGATGGCAGACTCCTGCTGACCGGGCTCTGCACATCCCGAACTCTCAGCAGCTACCAGCAACAGACCGGGGAGGACCGGTGGAGGTGCAGCTCACTATGCAGAAGAGGGCTGCGGTCTTCCTTAAAAAAGACAGCAGGCTCGGCCCCACAGACCCACTCTGCATGCCCTTCTCCTCCTTAGCGGCCGAGAACAGGCATACACAATAGCCCACGTGTATCTCCCTCCCGGCTCTGCATAACAGGGGATCTGCAGGTGCTGTCCAGAGGCGGCTCTTTAATTAGGCAAAATAGGCGGCAGCCTTAGGCCTCGCCCACAAAAGGGCCTCGCACTGGTGACCGCCTAATTTGCCTCAGGAGAGGAAGGAAATATCGGTTAGTGTGCCCAAGCAAGCTGGCGGGGTGAGCGGGCGGTGGGCGCTGCACACAGACTGACGCTGCGCCCGCCTGTCTGAGCTGAGCCACTGGGTGCGCGGACAAGGGAGAATAACATACACATTACATTGCATGCTGCTGCGTGCCTGCGTCCAATAGCAGGCTCCACCGCCGCGGCGCCGCTCTCCTAGCCTTTCCCCCAATATCGGCGGCCCCAGTGCATGGTGGGAGTTGTAGTTCTCCACAGCACAGACACACAGACTTCAAGTTGGCCCTCTGGTGCCTGTGCTCTGCAAAGACTGCAACTCCCAGATTGCACTGCAGGGCACTCAAAGAGAATATCACGTGCTTCTCTTGCCTTCTTTAGTAGGGGACCGAGGCAAGGAGAAGGTAGGTATATTTTAATACATGCTGTCTGCAGTGTACCCTGTCTGTCTATGGTCTCATCATGGGGCACGGTGGCAGCATTTAATGAGTACAGTGGTGGCATTTAATTGGGCACAGTGGCAGACTTTGATGGGGCACAGTGGCAGATTTTGATGGGGCACAGTGGCAGACTTTGATTGGGCACAGTGGCAGATTTTGATGGGGCACAGTGGCAGACTTTGATGGGGAACAGTGGCAGATTTTGATGGGGAACAGTGGCAGATTTTGATGGGGCACAGTGGCAGACTTTGATGGGGAACAGTGGCAGACTTTGATGGGGCACAGTGGCAGATTTTGATGGGGCACAGTGGCAGACTTTGATGGGGAACAGTGGCAGACTTTGATGGGGCACAGTGGCGGCATTTGATGGGCACAGTGGTGACGTTTGGGTACAGTGGTGGCATTTGATGGGGCACAGTGGTGGCATTTGATGGGCACAGTGAGGCTGCATTTGATTGGGCACAGTGAGGCTGCATTTGACTGGACACAGTGGTGGCATTTGATGGGGCACAGTGAGGCTGCATTTGATGGGCACAGTGGCTGCGTTTGATGGGGCACAGTGGCTGCGTTTGATGGGGCACAGTGGTGGCGTTTGATGGGCACAGTGGCTGCGTTTGATGGGGCACATTGGCAGTATTTGTTGGGCACAGTGAGGCTGCATTTGATGGGCACAGTGAGGCTGCATTTGATTGGGCACAGTGAGGCTGCATTTGACTGGACACAGTGGTGGCATTTGATGGAACACAGTGAGGCTGCATTTGATGGGCACAGTGGCTGCGTTTGATGGGGCACAGTGGCTGCGTTTGATGGGGCACAGTGGCTGCGTTTGATGGGGCACAGTGGCTGTGTTTGATGGGGCACATTGGCTGTATTTGTTGGGCACAGTGAGGCTGCATTTGATGAGCACAGTGAGGCTGCATTTGATGGGCACAGTGAGGCTGCATTTGATGGGCACAGTGAGGCTGCATTTGATGGGCACAGTGAGGCTGCATTTGATGGGCACAGTGGCGGCGTTTGATGGGCACAGTGGCTGCGTTTGATGGGCACAGTGGCTGCTTTTGATGGGGTACAGTGGTAGCATTTGATGGGCACAGTGAGGCTGCATTTGATGGGCACAGTGAGGCTGCATTTGATGGGCACAGTGAGGCTGCATTTTATGAGCACAGTGGCTGCATTTTATGGGCACAGTGGCTGCATTTTATGGGCACAGTGGCTGCATTTGATAGGCACAGTGGCTGCATTTTATGGGCACAGTGGGGCTGCATTTTATGGGCACAGTGGCTGCATTTTATGGGCACAGTGGGGCTGCATTTGATGGGCACAGTGGGGCTGCATTTCATGGGCACAGTGGCTGCATTTCATGGGCACAGTGGCTGCATTTCATGGGCACAGTGGCTGCATTTGATAGGCACAGTGGCTGCATTTGATGGGCGCAGTGGCTGCATTTGATGGGCGCAGTGGCTGCATTTGATGGGCGCAGTGGCTGCATTTGATGGGCACAGTGGCTGCAATTGATGTTTTTTTTCCTGAAGTTTTCCGTTTTTTGAGCACCAGCCGCCACTGGATGGGATCATCAATGTGCCGCTTCTCCTTACTTGTTGAATGACAGGCTGAGGGCATGTATGATTTTTGTGATTCATATTCCTCTGCTAGACAGTACAGCCAGAATGGTGCACCACCTTCTCTAAAACAGTTGAGTAATACAGCAGTTTTATTTACCTTCTACCTAAACCTGCTGATAATAAAGAAGCATTACACTGATAAGTTATCAATAATGCTCATTCTGTTGTTATCATGGCCGCGCAGTCTCTGACCATTTCCTGTATCATTGTCCACACACAGTCTCTGACCGTCTCCTGTATCATTGTCTGCATAGTCTCTGACCGTCTCCTGTATCATTGTCTGCACAGTCTCTGACCATCTTCTGTATCTTTGTCTGCACAGTCTCTGACCGTCTCCTGTATCATTGTCTGCATAGTCTCTGACCGTCTCCTGTATCATTGTCTGCATAGTCTCTGACCGTCTCCTGTATCATTGTCTGCACAGTCTCTGACCGTCTTCTGTATCTTTGTCTGCACAGTCTCTGACCGTCTCCTGTATCATTGTCTGCATAGTCTCTGACCGTCTCCTGTATCATTGTCTGCACAGTCTCTGACCGTCTCCTGTATCATTGTGTGCACAATCTCTGACCGTCTCCTGTATCATTGTCTGCACAGTCTCTGACCGTCTCCTGTATCATTGTCTGCACAGTCTCTGACCGTCTCCTGTATCATTGTCTGCACAGTCTCTGACCGTCTCCTGTATCATTGTCTGCACAATCTCTGACCGTCTCCTGTATCATTGTCTGCACAGTCTCTGACCGTCTCCTGTATCATTGTCTGCACAGTCTCTGACCGTCTCCTGTATCATTGTCTGCACAGTCTCTGACCGTCTCCTGTATCATTGTCTGCACAGTCTCTGACCGTCTCCTGTATCATTGTCTACACAGTCTCTGACCGTCTCCTGTATCATTGTCTGCACAGTCTCTGACCGTCTTCTGTATCTTTGTCTGCACAGTCTCTGACCGTCTCCTGTATCATTGTCTGCATAGTCTCTGACCGTCTCCTGTATCATTGTCTGCATAGTCTCTGACCGTCTCCTGTATCATTGTCTGCACAGTCTCTGACCGTCTTCTGTATCTTTGTCTGCACAGTCTCTGACCGTCTCCTGTATCATTGTCTGCATAGTCTCTGACCGTCTCCTGTATCATTGTCTGCACAGTCTCTGACCGTCTCCTGTATCATTGTCTGCACAATCTCTGACCGTCTCCTGTATCATTGTCTGCACAATTTCTGACCGTCTCCTGTATCATTGTCTGCACAGTCTCTGACCGTCTCCTGTATCATTGTCTGCACAGTCTCTGACCGTCTCCTGTATCATTGTCTGCACAGTCTCTGACCGTCTCCTGTATCATTGTCTGCACAGTCTCTGACCGTCTCCTGTATCATTGTCTGCACAGTCTCTGACCGTCTCCTGTATCATTGTCTGCACAGTCTCTGACCGTCTTCTGTATCTTTGTCTGCACAGTCTCTGACCGTCTCCTGTATCATTGTCTGCATAGTCTCTGACCGTCTCCTGTATCATTGTCTGCACAGTCTCTGACCGTCTCCTGTATCATTGTCTGCACAGTCTCTGACCGTCTCCTGTATCATTGTCCGCACAGTCTCTGACCGTCTGCTGTATCATTGTAAGCATCAGTGGCGGTGCGTCCATAGAGGGCGCCGGAGCGCCGCCCCCTCTCTCTCCTGCACCGCCACTGAAAAACAATACATAGGTTCATGCATTGCATGAACCTATGTATTGTCGCCGCTGCCGCCCACTATTCAGATGGCCGGCCCCCTGGTGAGCGCCGGCCATCTGAATTAGAGGGGTGGCCAGCAGTGGGTGTGTTCTGGAAATGTCTATCAGAGCCAGCGGCTCTGATAGGCTTTCCGATTATAGCCCTCAGGCTGTACTCGGCACCCAAATAGTTCACAGAGGGACGCACGGGGGGTGCGTTCCTTGGTGAACACTGACAGGCGTTTCAGCCAATCAGGTTCACCGAGGGTGGGAGAAGACAAGAAGGACGGCGATGCCCCGAGGAAGGTAAGTGTAGGGCTGGGGGGGACGATTGGCTGCATTTGGGGACACACTGGCTGTATATGGGGGACACACTGGCTGTATATGGGAGACACACTGGCTGTATATGGGGGACACACTGGCTGTATATGGGGGACACACTGGCTGTATATGGGGGACACACTAGCTGTATAACGGGGACACACTGGCTGTATATGGGGGACACACTGGCTGTATATGGGGGACACACTGGCTGTATATGGGGGACACACTGGCTGTATATGGGGAACACACTGGCTGTATATGGGGAACACACTGGCTGCATTTGGGGGACACACTGGCTGCATTTGGGGGACACACTGGCTGTATATGGGGACACACTGGCTGTATATGGGGACACACTGGCTGTATATGGGGGGGAAACTGGCTGTATATGGGGGGAAACTGTTTGCATTTGGGGACAAACTGGCTGCATTTGGGGGGAAACTGGCTGTATACGGGGACAAACTGGCTGCATTTGGGGGGGAAACTGGCTGTATACGGAGACAAACTGGCTGCATTTGGGGGCAAACTGGCTGCATTTGAGGGGGCAAACTGGTGGCGTTTGGGCACAGTGGCTGCGTTTAATGGGCACAGTGGCGGCAAATAATGTTTTGTTTTTTTTCAGTTTGTTTGCGCCCCCCCAAAAATTTTGAGCACTAGCCGCCACTGGTAAGCATAGTCCCTGACCATCTCCTGTATCTTTGTGGCGTGAGTGGGGCCTCATGTCTAAGTTTTGCCTAAGGCCTCACAAAGTCTAGAGCCGCCTCTGGTGCTGTCCTTTGTTTTCCCCATCTACAGGAGGACCAGCCTTCTCCTCCCTCCCTTCTGGGCTTTGAAGCCTCTCCTACATCCTACATCGCACCATGTCTGAAATGGCAGACAAAGCTATCAGAAAGTCCAGTGCAGGGTTCAGTGCCTTCCCAGCAGCCAGCATACTCTGGAGATGCTGTCTTACTAGCCAGCACTTCAGCACTTTTGCAACAGGAACTCTCTAATAGTGATGAGCCGAACACCCCCGGGTTCGGTTCGCACCAGAACCCGCGAACGGACCGAAAGTTCGTACGAACATTAGAACCCTATTAAATACAATGGATGCGAACGTTCGAATTCTAAAGTGCTAATTATAACAACTATTATGCATGTTATTGTCCTAAAAAGGGTTTGGGAACCCGGGTTCTGCACCAGGGGACATGTATCAATGCAAAAAGAAGTTTTAAAAACGGTCGTTTTTCGGGAGCAGTCATTTTAATGATGCATAAAGTGAAAAAAAAAAAGTCAAATATTCCTTTAAATATCGTACCTGGGGGGTGTCTAAAGTATGCCTGTGAAGTGCCACGTGTTTCCCGTGTTTAGAACTGTCCCTGCACAAAATGACACTTCTAAAGGAAAAAAAAGCCATTTAAAACTGCTTGCGGCTTTAATGTAATGTCTGGTCCCGGTAATATGGATGAAAATCTTTAAGAAAAATGGCATAGCTACCCCATGACCCCCCCCCCTACCCCAGCCCATTACCAGCCCCTTTGGGTCTTGTATGGATATTAAGGGGAACCCCGCACATAAAATAAAAAAGGCCCTATATACTCTGAACAGCCGTATACAGGCGGTGCATACAAGACAGGGACTGTAGGTTTGTTCTTATGTAGAATCTGTTTGTAATTTTGAACAGGTACATTGTTTAAGTGTAGCTCCAGCCCAAAAATCTATTTTTAAACTTTTTGGAAAACATAGGTAAGGGTTATCACCCCTGTAACATTTGTTTTGCTGTCTGTGCCCCTGTTCAGAACATTTCACCTCACTTTCCGTCCCAATGACAACTGTTTTTGAAATGTGGTGTTTTTCTTGAAACAAGGATTGCTGATAAAGCATCAGTACAGAGGAGACACCTTTCTCCCATATTAATTCTTACAGGAGAGAATTTTCCTTCCAAGGGGTAGATTTCCTCTCACTTCCTGTTGTCTTCTTGCGTTTGCAAGTAGGAGTCGTTTGTAAGTTGGATGTTTGAAAGTAGGGACCTGCCGTATATACTCTGCAGAAATAGGCCCCTTAGTTGTTGGTGTTGGCACAACACTGTAAGCACTCACAGTTACTCTTGGTTGGTGCTGGAACGCCCTGCTGTCAACTATTATATCAGGAATTTTAATTACATATAATTGTTGAACAGTGGTAGTAAAAATTGGGCCTTTGATGGTGGTGCTGGTGCCACAACACTGTAAGCCCTGACAGTTACTCTTGGTGGGTGCAGCAATGGGCCCTGCTGTGAATTATTAGATCAAGAATTGTAATTGCATGCCCCTGTTGAACAGGGGCTGAAAAATTGGGCCTTTCGTGGTGGTGGTGGTGGTGGTGGTGTTGCCACAACACTGTAAGCCCTCAGAGTTACTCTTGGTGGGTGCAGGAATGGGCCCTGCTGTGAATTATTAGATCAAGAATTGTAATTGCATGCCCCTGTTGAACAGGGGCTAAAAAATTGGGCCTTTCGTGGTGGTGGTGGTGGTGGTGGTGTTGCCACAACACTGTAAGCCCTCAGAGTTACTCTTGGTGGGTGCAGGAATGGGCCCTGCTGTGAATTATTAGATCAAGAATTGTAATTGCATGCCCCTGTTGAACAGGGGCTGAAAAATTGGGCCTTTCGTGGTGGTGGTGGTGTTGCCACAACACTGTAAGCCCTCAGAGTTACTCTTGGTGGGTGCAGGAATGGGCCCTGCTGTGAATTATTAGATCAAGAATTGTAATTACATGCCCCTTTTGAACAAGGGCTGAAAAATTGGGCCTTTCGTGGTGGTGGTGGTGGTGGCGTTGCCACAACACTGTAAGCCCTCAGAGTTACTCTTGGTGGGTGCAGCAATGGGCCCTGCTGTGAATTATTAGATCAAGAATTGTAATTGCATGCCCCTGTTGAACAGGGGCTAAAAAATTGGGCCTTTCGTGGTGGTGGTGGTGGTGGTGGTGTTGCCACAACACTGTAAGCCCTCAGAGTTACTCTTGGTGGGTGCAGGAATGGGCCCTGCTGTGAATTATTAGATCAAGAATTGTAATTGCATGCCCCTGTTGAACAGGGGCTGAAAAATTGGGCCTTTCGTGGTGGTGGTGGTGGTGGTGGTGTTGCCACAACACTGTAAGCCCTCAGAGTTACTCTTGGTGGGTGCAGGAATGGGCCCTGCTGTGAATTATTAGATCAAGAATTGTAATTACATGCCCCTTTTGAACAGGGGCTGAAAAATTGGGCCTTTCGTGGTGGTGGTGGTGGTGGCGTTGCCACAACACTGTAAGCCCTCAGAGTTACTCTTGGTGGGTGCAGCAATGGGCCCTGCTGTGAATTATTAGATCAAGAATTGTAATTGCATGCCCCTGTTGAACAGGGGCTGAAAAATTGGGCCTTTCGTGGTGGTGGTGGTGGTGGTGGTGTTGCCACAACACTGTAAGCCCTCAGAGTTACTCTTGGTGGGTGCAGGAATGGGCCCTGCTGTGAATTATTAGATCAAGAATTGTAATTACATGCCCCTTTTGAACAGGGGCTGAAAAATTGGGCCTTTCGTGGTGGTGGTGGTGGTGGCGTTGCCACAACACTGTAAGCCCTCAGAGTTACTCTTGGTGGGTGCAGCAATGGGCCCTGCTGTGAATTATTAGATCAAGAATTGTAATTACATGCCCCTGTTGAACAGGGGCTGAAAAATTGGGCCTTAGGCACTGGTGGCACAACACTACAACCCCTCACAGATACTGTACTTGGAGCACAGCAATGAGCCCTGTTGCAAAGTATTGCTTCAAAAATTGTAATGACACGCCCCTGTTAAACAGGGGCTGAAAAATTGGGCCTTAGGCACTGGTGCCACAACACTCCAACCCCTCACAGATACTGTACTTGGAGCACAGCAATGAGCCCTATGGCCCTATGGCAAATTATTGCTAAAAAAATTGTAATTACACGCCCCTGTAAAACAGGGGCTGAAAAATTGGGCCTTAGCCACTGGTGGCGGAACCCATAAACAAAAATGATCTTCCAAGCTATCATCATCAATCGTATCATTGAGGACTCGGAGGAGGAGGATAGCCAGTCAACATAACAGCACAGGCACTCAGCATCAGCATCAGTCTTGAAGGGATGTGACATGTTAAAATCAATTAGTCTGTTATATCAGCATCAGGTGTGTGGTAGCTGGTGGTGATCCAAGACTGGTTCATCTTGATGAAAGTCAGTCGATCAACCGAGTCGGTGGACAGGCGCACCCTGTGATCCGTGACAAATCCTCCAGCAGCACTGAATGTGCGTTCCGAAAGAACGCTGGATGCAGGACAGGCCAGTAGCTCAATTGCATACTGTGCAAGCTCTGGCCAGTGATCCATCCTCAAGACCCAGTAAGCCAGAGGATTTTCGGTGGGGAAGGTGTCCAAGTCTGACCTTGCCCCTAGATATTCCTGCACCATGTTTATCAGACGCTGGCGATGGTTGCTGGAACCGATCATACTTTGGGGCTGCGGACTAAAGAATTGTCTGAACGCATCGGTCAGACGGCCACCTTCCCCACCGCTCCTTCTTTGACTGGCCGAAGCCTCAGCAACTCGTTGTCCAGGACCAGGAGTTTGTAACCTCCCAGTCTCTGGGAACGCGTTGCACAGACCTTTCTGCAAGGCCTCCCGGAGTTGTCTCATCCTCTGCTCCCTCTGCGACGGTAACATAAGGTCCGCAACCTTACCCTTGTACCGTGGATCAAGGAGAGTGGCCAGCCAGTAATGGTCCCTCTCCTTGATCCGAAGAATACGAGGATCCTTCCGCAGACTTTGCAGGATCAGGGAGGCCATGCAGCGTAGGTTTGCTGAGGCATTCGCTCCGGAGTCCTCTGGGTCACTAAGGACGACATGATCCGCAGCCACCTCCTCCCAGCCACGTACAAGTCCACTGGTTTCTTGGGACTGTAAATCATCCCTAAAAGACTGCTGCTGATGATGCTGAGTGCCAGCCTCCACCTCCATGCTGACACAATCCTCCTCCTCCTCCTCCTCCTCCTCCTCTTCCTGTGCGATGGGTGGGACAGAAGGAACACTGTCTGGGTAAAGGGGGCCTTGAGAGGCAAGGAAGGCCTCCTCTTCCTGCCTCTGTTCTGCCTCAAGTGCCCTGTCCATTATTCCACGCAGCGTGTGCTCCAACAGGTGGACAAGAGGTACAGTGTCACTGATGCATGCACTGTCACTGCTCACCATCCTCGTGGCCTCCTCAAATGGTGCCAGGACAGTGCATGCATCCCTGATCATGCCCCACTGGCGTGGAGAAAAAAAAACAAGCTCCCCTGACCCTGTCCTGGTGCCGTAGTCACACAGGTACTCATTGATGGCCCTCTGCTGCGTGTGCAGCCGCTGCAGCATGGCCAACGTTGAGTTCCACCTGGTGGGCATGTCACATATAAGGCGGTTCTTGGGCAGGTTCAACTCCTTTTGCAGCTCAGCCAGGCGAGCACTGGCATTATAAGATCTGCGGAAATGCACACAGACTTTCCTGGCCTGCCTCAGGACATCCTGTAAGCCCGGGTACCTGCCCAAGAACCGCTGCACCACCAGGTTAAGGACGTGAGCCACACAGGGCACATGGGTCAGTTGTCCCTGTCGGAGGGCGGAGAGGAGGTTGGTGCCATTGTCGCAAACCACCATTCCTGGCTTAAGCTGGCGTGGCGTCAACCACCTCTCGGCCTGGCCCTGCAGAGCAGACAGGACCTCTGCCCCAGTGTGGCTTCTGTCCCCCAAACACACCAGCGCAAGCACGGCATGGCATGGCATCTTTTTGCCTGCGTACTTGCGTAGCCCCTTGAACGGCTATGGAGCACCGCTGGTTCAGAGGACAAACCACAGGAAGAGGCCATGGAGGAAGAAGAAGAGGAGGGGGTGGAGGAGAGAGGTGTGTCACAACCAGTAGTAGCATTTTGGAGGCGTGGCGGTGGAACAACCTCCAACACTACTGCACCTTGTCCTGCATCCTTCCCAGCTGCCAAAAGAGTGACCCAATGGGCCGTGAAAGAAAGGTAACGTCCCTGTCCATGCCTGCTGGACCATGAGTCAGCGGTAATATGCACCTTACCGCTGACCGCCCTGTCCAGCGAGGCCAAGACATTGCCTTCCACATGCCGGTAGAGAGCCGGAATAGCCTTCCGTGAGAAAAAGTGGCGTTTGGGAACCTGCCACTGAGGAACCGCACATTGCACAAACTCACGGAAGGGGGCCGAGTCTACCAACTGAAAAGGCAGCAGTTGAAGCGCTAGCAATTTAGCCAAGCTAGCATTCAACCGCTGGGCATGTGGATGGCTGGGAGTGAACTTCTTTCGACGGTCCAGCAGCTGGGGCAGGGAAATTTGCCTGCTAGAATCGGACGTCGGTGTACTGCTAGCAGAGTGGCCGCAAGTACTTGGCTGTGACACACCTAATTCTACACCTTCATTCCTCTCAGTGCATGTTTCAGAGAGGACTGAAGTTATAGTGGGGTTGGAGATCCCAGCTGATGCGGTGCAAGGAGAGGTCCGCTTTGTTCTTTGGTGTGGGTCTTTGAGGTAGGCTTGCCAACGAGCTGCATGGCAGGTCAACATATGTCTGGTCAGGCATGTGGTACCCAAGCGGCTGATGTTTTGGCCACACGATATACGCTTGAGACATATGTTGCAAACAGCAGCTGTGCGATCTGATGCACTAGCCTCAAAAAAGGCCCACACCAAAGAACTTTTTGAATGACGGGCAGAGGCAGCGCCCTGCACAGGCGGAGCTCTGCGGTGTGATTCCGTCGGTGTACTGCCCTTACGCTGGCCACCAAAGGGCATCCTGCCTCGTTGGAGATGTGCCTCCTCCTCATCCTCCTCCTCCTCCTCTCTCCTATTAGGCACCCACGTGGAGTCAGTGACCTCATCATCCCCTCCCTCCTCATCACTGGAGCCAATCTGGCAGTATGCTGCAGCTGCTGGAACATGACTGCCAGATTGGTGTCCTTCTTGAGCATCCCCTCTGTCTGCTCTCACGCTACTGCCTTCCTGTAGCTGGGTTTCATCATCAGACCCTTCGAAACGCTGGGCATCCTCCTGGAGCATGTACCCAACACTGTGCTCAAACAGTTCGGGGGACTCCTCAGGAGGAGGACATGGTGGGTCTAGGGAAGGAGTGACTGATGATGAGTCTGACATTGATACCAGGGAAGAGGACGCTTTGGCAGCTGCTTTGCCAGTACCCTGAGCCTGGGTGAGAGAGGATGAGGAGGAGGAGGAGGGCTTGGTCATCCACTCTACCAAGTCTTCAGCATGATGTGGCTCAACATGTCCAGCTGCCGAAAAGAAGGACAAGCGTGTCCCATGGCCATGTGCTGATGACAATGCACCGCGTCCACGACCAGCACTGTTGCCCCCAGACACAGAGCCTGCTTGCCCTCTTTTATTGCCTCCTGACTGTCTGCCTCTCCTTGTTTGCCTTCCAGACATTCTAATAGATGGCCTGCAGGGAGATGGGAAAAAAGCAATAAGGGCTACCTTCAGGTGTCCTTCTCTGTCCCTTTACTTAAGGATTTCTAAATATGGTTGAGGATGATTGCTTTTGCACAGAATAGCACAACGACAATTTCCCTGACTGTCCAAAAAACAAGGATTTCAAAGATGGTTGATGAGGAATGCTTTAGCACACTATAGCACAAGGAGAATTTCCCTCACTGTCCTTCCCTGTCCCTAGAAACAAGGATTATCACAGTGAAAGAAACTGACACTCTTCCTACCTATAGTTTTCTGTCCCTAGAAAAAATGTTTTTTTAAAGCTGATTGATGATCAATGCTTTAGCACACTATAGCACAAGTAGAATTTCCCTCACTGTCCTTCCCTGTCCCTAGAAACAAGGATTATCACAGTGAAAGAAACTGACACTCTTCCTACCTATAGTTTTCTGTCCCTAGAAAAAATGTTTTTTTAAAGCTGATTGATGATCAATGCTTTAGCACACTATAGCACAAGTAGAATTTCCCTCACTGTCCTTCCCTGTCCCTAGAAACAAGGATTATCACAGTGAAAGAAACTGACACTCTTCCTACCTATAGTTTTCTGTCCCTAGAAAAAATGTTTTTTTAAAGCTGATTGATGATCAATGCTTTAGCACACTATAGCACAAGTAGAATTTTCCTCACTGTCCTTCCCTGTTCCTAGAAACAAGGATTATCACAGTGAAAGAAACTGACACTCTTCCTACCTATAGTTTTCTGTCCCTAGAAAAAATGTTTTTTTAAAGCTGATTGATGATCAATGCTTTAGCACACTATAGCACAAGGAGAATTTCCCTCACTGTCCTTCCCTGTCCCTAGAAACAAGGATTATCACAGTGAAAGAAACTGACACTCTTCCTACCTATAGTTTTCTGTCCCTAGAAAAAATGTTTTTTTAAAGCTGATTGATGATCAATGCTTTAGCACACTATAGCACAAGTAGAATTTCCCTCACTGTCCTTCCCTGTCCCTAGAAACAAGGATTCGCACAGTAAAACACACTGACACTCTCCCTACCTATCCTTCTCTTTCCCTAAACTAAAGGAATCCAGGTTAAGCAAGAAAAAATAAATGTCACTGCGGTGGCCAATCATTGCTCTCCTCGCTGCCGGCGCTGTGATTGGCCAAGCATGCGGGGTCACAGTGCATGCTTGGCCAATCACAGCGCCTGGATGACACTGCGATGGCGTAGTGCATTGTGGGCCGTTCGCGTCACTCGAATTAGGCGCGAACGGCCCAAATCGTTCGATCTTCGTCGAACGATCGAACAGCCGATGTTCGAGTCGAACGTATGTTCGACTCGAACACCGAGCTCATCCCTACTCTCTAAGGCTGGCAGGATTATTAGCACTGATGTTAAAGTGTTACTAAACCCAGTATTCCCCACAGCTTATAAATCTTCTTTTTACATTAAAATACTGCCACATTATAGCTTTTTGGATAATCTGTATACCACGGTTACATGACTCCTAACTTTTGAAAATGCAACTGCGGGACATGTTGTTGAGAAGGGGGGGGGGGGGGGATACTACCGCGTGAAGGCAAAATGTGTTTTTTAACAGTACATCAATGTTCATGAGCAGGGGGGGGGGAGCCAACCTGCCGCAGTAAAACTGTGGCGGCTGGTCGGGAAGGGGTTAAGCATAGCTCCCAACTGTCCCTGATTTGGAACAACGTCCCTCTGTCCCTCATTCCTCCTCATTTGTCCCTCATTTTGGTCTGATCTATATAGATGTATATAAAATGCACTTTTTATCTATCAAAAAGTGTTTTCCAGCGCTAAACATACCATCTGATTTCTAAATTGCTGTATTTGCACTTGTGGGTTTAACCAATCTTGTTTTTTGTAAATACAGAAAAACATCCAGTGAATACACAACTTCCTAACTGAGCTGACAACACTGACTTTGCTGTACTGAAATCCCAACCAGTATGGTCAGCCCTGCCCAGTAGAAACCTGCTGGACTACAGTACACCCCCCACTCCCCTCATGTTGATAAAATAAAGAAGGAGACGGAATGACCCTTTAAAGTGGCTGTAAACCCACTTAGACAACTTGCACCTACAGGTAAGCCTAGATTAAGGCTTACCTGTAGGTGCAAGAAATATCTCCTTAACCTACACGGTTAAGGAGATATTTACTATAAACACAGCGCTGATGACGTCACACGCATGAGCACTAGTGGGTTTTCTGAATGGGATCTTGCCGGCCCGAGCGCGCATGCGTGTGACGTCATCGACGCTCCGGCCAATCACAGCGCCGGAGCAGCGATACACTGACGGCTGTGACAGGACATCGAGGCAAGATGGCGGAGGCGGCAGAGGGGAACGACGAGCAGTTCGGGGGCTTCGATCTCAGGTAAGTCATTCATAATGAGCTAATATGCTATGCCAGGGCTCGACAAACCCCGGGCGCCAGGTTGCCATTGCGACTAGAATTAGCGACCTGGCGCCTGGGGCAGCACAGCTGGGGTATCCTGTGTCTCCGTGCCCCCCCCCCTCCGCGCCGGGCCGGGCCGGCCGGTAATTGAGGCCGTGGCTTTGCGGCCTTCTGCAGGCCTATGCTTCCTTCTGTGAACTAGCGCCAACTCGTGGTGGCAGTTGGTATGACAACCAGCAATGCTAATGGAGTTTCCCTGTCTGTTTTCCCTGCCATCTCCTTCCCTCTAATTAGAACCCCCAAACATTTTATATATTTTTTATTCTAACACCCTAGAAAATAAAATAGCGGTCGTTGCAATACTTTCTGTCACACCGTATTTGCGCAGCGGTCTAACAAGCGCATTTTTTGGGGAAAAATACACTTTTTTTAAATAAAAAAATAAGACAACAGTAAAGTTAGCCCAATTTTTTTTTATATTGTGAAAGATAATGTTACGCTGAGTAAATTGATACCCAACATGTCACGCTTCAAAATTGCGTCCGCTCGTGGAGGGGCGACTAACTTTTACCCTTTAAAATCTCCATAGGCGAAGTTTAAAAAATTCTAAAGGGTGCATGTTTTGAGTTACAGAGGAGGTCTAGGGCTAGAATTATTGCTCTCGCTCTACCAATCGCGGCGATACCTCACGTGTGGTTTGAACACCGCTTTCATATGCGGGCGCTACTCACGTATGCGTTCGCTTCTGCGCGCGAGCTCGGCTGGACAGGGCGCGTTCCTGGCTCCTAACTTTTTTAGCTGGCTCCTAGATTCCAAGCAAATTTGTCAAGCCCTGTGCTATGCATACTAGCTCATTATGGCTTTCTTTTGCAGGGGTTTTAAAAAAAAAAAAAAACATGGGTTTACTTCCTCTTTAATACAGCTCAGACTGCACAGGGAAGAAGGTCCGGCATGATTATTATTATACAGGGTTTAAATAAGACCAACAGTTTGCGCAGCGCTTTACAACATAATGACAATATCTGTAAATCTCTATGTTCTGTTTCCACAACATAAAATCTATCATTTCTTATAGCGTGTCATAACTGAGTTCTCTCTCATATTTCCCTGACATTTTGTTGCATTCCTGACATGTTACGAGTTTGTCTTCTACATCACACTAAACAATTCCACCTGCTTGTCTCAGCTCGTCCCTTTTATATTGCCTGACATCCATGACACAAGTCACGTCACTGCCATTAGTCACAATGAGTGTGATAAAAATACTTCTATTACATAGGTCACTCTGGAGGACATAAATCAGCCTTTTTTCAAAATAATAAAAAGAGCAATGTAGAACAGTATCCGTCATCCATACAGGGCTGATCTAAGGCTACATGCACACAGGCATATGAATGTATGCTCCATATACGCTGCCAGAAGTTGGAGGAAAAAATGCCTCTATTGTCACATATGTCCACGCGATTATGCATGTTAACATACGTATGGCGATTAGAAGCGTAAGAGCATAAACTCATTCTGTTGGCTAGAATATACATTTATTCTAGCCACTGGAATAAATGTAGGCGCATATGTATGCTTGTATTAGGGTTAGGCCCCTTTCACACTACAGCGACTTCAATGGCGGACGCGATTTTGACGCGATTGTGATGCGATTTCAGGGAGACTTGAGGTCTATGGACCTCAACTTACATCATAGTTGGGACCAAAGAAGTGCAGGGACTACTGTGAAGTCGAAATGACTTGAAGTCGTACTAATATGAATGGTTGTCATTTGAAATCATGGGGAACGACTTGTCATGCGACAAGTGTGAAAGGGGCTTTAAGTGCTGTACAGGTGTAACCTGCGCTGAAAAAACCTCCTCCCTGAACGCTGGTTTGGGGCTTTTTTTTTATGCCCCTGATCACTGCTTGAAAATATGTCTGTAAACAACACAATGTGCATATCACCTAGAGGTGCTTTGGGGTGTAAAAAAAAAACAAAAAAACAATGCCAGACACCTTCAAAGCAGCATTTTTTTTTTCCAGGTCTTAAAGAGTTTGTTACCCTAAAAAAAGGAAAAGGGATCCTGTTTCCTTAAAGCATGTTATACAGCACAGTGCTTGTGCTGTGTAATTTGGCCCTCTGTATCACCTGAAATACCTGACCGATCCGGCCAGTTTCTGCCCTCCCCCCTGTAAACTGTCCATGGTTTATCATGGCTGCTGAGCCCTGGCAACATGGTCAGTTTACCTGCCTCCGTCATCCGCAGCTCTCCTCTCTGCACTCCCCTGTCCTCTTCCCCCTCCACTCCCTGCCTGTCAGCTAGTGACAGTGTCTTCCCCTCCACTCCTGCGGCTAAAATAACATTTACATTTCCATACAATCCTCTCTGTTTCCTAATGCTGTGTGCTCCTGTGCAGGGATGAGCCGAACACCCCCCTGTTCGGTTCGCACCAGAACCTGCGAACAGACAAAATGTTTGTGTAAACTTTAGAACCCTATTAAATACAATGGACTCGAACGTTCGAAATCTAAAGTGTTAATTATAAAGGCTGATATGCAAGTTATTGTCCTAAAAAGTGTTTGGGGACCCGAGTCCTGCCCCAGGGGACATGTATCAATGCAAAAAAAAGTTTTAAAAACGGCCGTTTTTTCGGCAGTGATTTTAATAATGCTTAAAATGAAAAAATAAAAGTGAAATATTCCTTTAAATTTCGTACCTGGGGGGTGTGTATGATATGCATGTGAAGTGGCGCATGTTTCCCGTGCTTAGAACTGTCCCTGCAAAAAATGTCATTTTTGAAAGAAAAAAAGTCATTTAAAACTGACTTGCGGCTATTAATGAATTGTCGGCTCCCGGCAATACATTCAAAAGTCATTGATAAAAAAATTTAAAAAAAGCGTGGGGGTTCCCCAGAATTCAATTACCAGGCCCTTCAGGTCTGGAATGGATATTAAGGGGAACCCTGCCGCAAATTTAAAAAAAAATTGACGTGGGGTTCCCCCACATATCCATTCCAGGCCCTTCAGATCTGGCATGGATTTTAAGGGGAACTCCACCCCAAATTTTAAAAAAAAATGGCGTGGAGTCCCCCTAAAAATCCATACCAGACCCCTTATCCGAGCACGCAACCTGGCCGGCCGCAGGGGAAGAGGGGGGGACGAGAGAGCGGCCCCCCCTCCCTCCTGAACCGTACCAGGCCACATGCCCTCAACATGGGGAGGATGTCCCCATGTTGATGGGGACAAGGGCCTCATCCCCACAACCCTTGCCCGGTGGTTGTGGGGGTCTGCGGGCGGGGGGCTTATCGGAATCTGGAAGACCCCTTTAACAAAGGGGACCTCCAGATCCCGGCCCCCCCTATGTGAATTGGTAAGGGGTACATTGTACCCCTACCATTTCACGAAGAAAGCGTAAAAAAATGTTTAAAAAAAACACACAAACACCTTGAAAAAGTCCTTTATTTAAAAAAAAACCAAAAAAACATTCCAGCGGTGAAATCCAGTGTCCCGCGACGATCCCGATGTCCAGCGCTGTCCTTTATTGGTTGTGCCTGAGCGGACCTGATGGGGAACTCCCTCTCAGTATTTTAAATGTATAGACCCGCCCCTTCTAAAGTTCCCCATCAGGTCCGCTCAGCGGACCAGATGCGGAACATGAGAAGGGGCGGGTCTATACATGTATTGCCAAAGTGAGAGAAGTTCCCCATCAGGTCCGCCCCCTCGGTATGTCGGACCCGCCTACGTCATTGGCTTGAGCGGGGAACTTCCTTCACTATGTGAATTTAAATTACACAGTGAAGGAAGTTCCCCACTCAAGCCAATGACGTAGTCGGGTCCGACATACCGAGGGAGCGGACCTGATGGGGAACTTTAGAAGGGGCGGGTCTATACATTTAAAATACTGAGAGGGAGTTCCCCATCAGGTCCGCTCAGGCACAACCAATGAAGGACAGCGCTGGACATCGGGATCGCCGCGGGACACTGGATTTCAGCGCTGGAATGTTTTTTTTTTTTTATTATTTTAAATAAAGGACTTTTTCAAGGTGTTTGTGTGTTTTTTTTAAACATTTTTTGACGCTTTCTTTGTGAAATGGTAGGGGTACAATGTACCCCTTACCAATTCACATAGGGGGGGCCGGGATCTGGGGGTCCCCTTTGTTAAAGGGGTCTTCCAGATTCCGATAAGCCCCCCGCCCGCAGACCCCCACAACCACCGGGCAAGGGTTGTGGGGATGAGGCCCTTGTCCCCATCAACATGGGGACATCCTCCCCATGTTGAGGGCATGTGGCCTGGTACGGTTCAGGAGGGAGGGGGGGCCGCTCTCTTGTCCCCCCCTTTTCCCCTGCGGCCGGCCAGGTTGCGTGCTCGGATAAGGAGTCTGGTATGGATTTTTAGGGGGACTCCACGCCATTTTTTTAAAATTTGGGGTGGAGTTCCCCTTAAAATCCATGCCAGATCTGAAGGGCCTGGAATGGATATTTGGGGGAACCCCACGTCAATTTTTTTTTAAATTTGCGGTGGGGTTCCCCTTAATATCCATTCCAGACCTGAAGGGCCTGGTAATTGAATTCTGGGGAACCCCCACGCTTTTTTTTTTTTTTTTTTTATCAATGACTTTTGTATGTATTGCCGGGAGCCGACAATTCATTAATAGCCGCGAGTCAGTTTTAAATGCATTTTTTTCTTTCAAAAATGACATTTTTTGCAGGGACAGTTCTAAGCACGGGAAACATGCGCCACTTCACATGCATATCATACACACCCCCCAGGTACGAAATTTAAAGGAATATTTCACTTTTATTTTTTCACTTTAAGCATTATTAAAATCACTGCTCCCGAAAAAACGGCCGTTTTTAAAACTTCTTTTTGCATTGATACATGTCCCCTGGGGCAGGACCCCGGTCCCCAAACACTTTTTAGGACAATAACTTGCATATAAGCCTTTATAATTAGCACTTTAGATTTCTCCCATAGATTTTTCGAATTTGCCGCGAACACCCCAATTTGTTCGTTGCTCGGCGAACGGGCGAACAGGCAATGTTCGAGTCGAACATGAGTTCGACTCGAACTCGAAGCTCATCCCTACTCCTGTGTGTGTGTTTTATTAAAAAAATGCTGTCTATACCTGATTTCAAAATGCTGTTCAGCGCTCACGTGACTGGCCGCCTCTTTCTTCCTCTCGTCCTCAAGACTGACATCAGCGGGGGATTCTCGGCCCCTCCCGCTGCAGCTGTCAGATGGAGAGAGGAGAGAGTCATGTGAGCACCAAGCGGCGCTCTGAAATCAGGTATAGATGGCATTTTTTTTATAAAACACACACACGGGCACACAGCATTAGGAAACAGAGAGGATTATATAAAGAGGATATAGTGGTTTAACAACTACTTTAAGCTGTCAGCAAACTGCAATCCACTTGTTGGTACTACTTCTCAGTCTAGCCTATGTCGGGCAGATGTGTCCATGCAAAGGACAAATGAGGAGATATTTGCCCATTCCAAAGGAAGTGACATCTTCCACATCTTACCACCTCTCTACTACTACTAGGACTGCTGCAATATGTGAATAAGCCCCTTGCAGATCTATACCAAATTGATAAAAACCACTTACAGGAAAAATTGAGTTCTTTGTTACTGTCCTTTTTTAGGTGTAGCAGCATAACTGGAATTGCTTTATCTTCCTTAAAGCGGAGTTCCGACCCAAAAATGGAACTTCTTCTTTAAGTGTTGGTGACCCTCTGACATGCCACATTTGGCATGTCATTTTTTGGGGGGGGACAGGTACCCTGTTTTTAGAGGCACCCAGCCCCCACTTCCTCCCTGGCGCCACGGCACCGGAAGGAAGATCACCTCTCCCCCCTCCCTCCCTCCCTGCAATCTTCTGGGACATGTCACAGGTCCCAGAAGATTGCCCGGCCAATCACATGCGCAGTGCACACCCCGGCTGTGAAGCCACAGCCGGATGCCCACAGTTAGAATGCCGGTGTCGCAGGGAGGAGGGGGAGAGGAGCGGGGCTTCGTACGCCCGCATCGCTGGACCGTGGGACAGGTGAGTGTCTGATTATTAAAAGTCAGCAGCTACACTTTTTGTAGGTGCTGACTTTTAAATGGGTGGAACTCCACTTTAATTCCTCCTATCCCCTAGCCTGATTTTGTTTTATATATATTGGCTGATATAAGTCAATATTGGACATCCAAAGCAGATAAAAATGGGACTTGAGTTACCTTGAAGTGGAAGATCCCTGCATAGTTGTTGTCAAAGCTTTGATCTCCTGGAACCACGCGGTTCAAGCACTCTTCATTTAGGGTGAGAGATGCAATGGAGCAAAGAAACCAGCAGTCGCCTGTAAAAAACAATAAACCATTATAGCCATACAGGTTGAAAGACAAAGACATTGTCAGGGGGACAATGTTTGCTCGATTTTCTAACTGTTAGTGGGGACAATATGCTGTTCGCAAATTTGAAGGAGCAGGGTGGCAAATTTTTCTTGCACAAATACATTTTTAACTGTATGTGGTTTTCACTCAGAAAGTTCAAAACGAAAAGCAAACAAATTTCAAATGACATTCCCCAAGTCATCAAATGTACTAACAATGTTTGTATAAATGTTCATGTGAATCCTGAAAATCTGCTAATCTATGGCCAGCTCTACACTAAAGGCCCGTACACACGATCGGATTTTCCGACAACAATTGTGTGATGGCAGGGTTTTTGTCGGATAATCTGACCGTTTGTACGCTCCATCGGACAATAGTTCCGACAACAAATTAGGAATATCATGCTCTCAAATTTTACGACAACAAATGTGTGCCGTCGGATTATCCGATCGTCTGTACACAAGTCCGTCAGAATAAAATCCAAAGTACAAACACGCATGCTCCGAACCAATGCTAAACATACGACAACATTAGCAGAAGTTGCCCAAAGGGTGGCGCTAAAGAGCAGAAAAACCACGTAGTTTTGTGTATGTTGGCTGAAAAAGTTCTGCCGTCTGTATGCAGAACAAGTTCACGGCCAACGCCCTTCGCACAAACGTCCACGGATTTGTCCGATGGAAATCCGATTGTGTGTATGAGGCTTTACACATTAGTTTGCATGCATGTACTTAAAGCGGAGCTCCACCCTAAAGTGGAACTTCCGCTCATCGGATTCCTCCCCCCCTCCGGTGCCACAATTGCTACCTTTCAGGGGGGAGGGGGGTGCAGATACCTGTCTAAGACAGGTATTTGCACCCACTTCCGTGCATATAGCCTGCGGGTAGACTGCGGGTAGTGCGTCACTTCCCGGTCCCCCCCGTTGTGTTCTGGGAAACACACGGCTCCCAGAACACAGTGGGGACCAGTGAAAGACGCACAGCGCTGCTCACGCATGCACAGTAGGGAAACGGCAAGTGAAGCCGCAACGCTTCACTTCCTGATTCCCTCACCCATGATGGCGGTGGGGCAGCCGAAAGACGAGCAATCACTCGTCTTCTGCTGCCGACGTCGCTGGACTCCAGGACAGGTAAGTGTCCTAATATTAAAAGTCATCAGCTGCAGTATTTGTAGCTGCTGGCTTTTATAAATTTTTTTACGGCGGAGCTCCACTTTAACAAGGAAATTATATCTAATGCTATTTCTGTTTTAAATTATTCCTAAATCCAAGAACAAAATTGTAATATTATGGACATAGGTGTGCACAGGGGGTGTGCCAGATGTGCCGTGTGTTATTTGCAGGTGAAAATTAAAGAAAAAAAGTCTGATGAAAGTAAACTAATGCAGCCACCACATCTAAAGACTGATAAGATGCAATATATTAAAATTAGGTTCTTGGGTTTGGATATACTTTAACTGCATATTCCAAGCTGAACTCATCACTTCAACAGAAATGACATGACCAAATGCCAGTGACAGATCTAAGCATTGCCTTTGATCATGAGGACATGCCCAGAGCCACCAGAAGGAAATGGTGGTACACAGGGCCGTTTGAAGGAATTTGGGGGCCCCAAGCAAAATGGACATAGAGGCCCCCCCCCCCCTGCACTCACGCAAAGCCTACAGGAACCACAGCATAGCGATACAGTTTATCCTGGCAGGAGAGGACACACAAACACATCCTGGCAGGGCAGGGAGGGTTCATGCTGGGACTGGAAATCATGTGACCCCCCCAAAAGTGAAGAACTACAGGTCCCAGCATGAACCCCTCAGAGCTGACTCCTGCTCCAGTCCTGCCCAACTGGGCAGGACTGGAGCAGGAGTCAGCTCTGAGGGGTTCATGCTGGGACCTGTAGTTCTTCACTTTTGGGGGGCCCGGGGGGGTCACATGATTTTAAGTCCCAGCATGAACCCTCCCTGCTCTGCTAGGATGTGTTTGTGTGTCCTGAGGGGTTCATGCTGGGACCTGTAGTTCTTCACTTTTGGGGGGGGGGATCACATGATTTCAAGTCCCACAATGAACCCTCCCTGCCCTGCTAGGATGTGTTTGTGTGTCCTATCCTGGCAGGGCAGGGAGGGTTCATGCTGGGACTGGAAATCATGTGACCCCCCCCCAAAAGTGAAGAACTACAGGTCCAAGCATGAACCCCTCAGAGCTGACTACTGCTCCAGTCCTGCCCAGTGCAGTGCCCACCCCTTATGATGTGTTGGTCAGTGCTGTGCTGACAATAGTGAGTGTGCAATGCTTACTTGCCTGCTTTCTACAGCTGGCTGAAATCTGTCTCACTCTGTCACGTCTTTCTGTGTTCTTCAGACTTCAGCACAGCAGCATGCTGCTGCCTGAGTGCTTGGCTGAGTGGCTGGACAGTGTGCCTGGAGGACAGAGCGGGAGGAGGAGGAGGGTGGACTCGGAGGCGGAGCTAGCTAGAAGATCTTTCCCCGCTGCCTGTGATAGGCACAACTCTGCCTCTCTCCTTCTCTGCTACATGACGCCCGCTTGGCTTGTAGCAACCAGCAAAGACAGTGCCAGCTAGCTAGGCTAGAGGGGTCCACAGCCACTGTCAGATCGATCGTGCATTTGATTTAGATCGACCCAGGGTAGAATTTGGAAATCCAGGACAGTGACAGGCAGCAGGCAGGCATCCTAGGCTGGGGCCCCATGCCAGCTCGGGGCCCCAGGCAATTGCTTGTTTTGCCTGTCCTGTTCCGACGGCCCTGGTGGTACATCTCTGTGCTAATAATTTCCTTTGATGGAGAAAAGGGATCAGACTTTTCATCACAAATGCACCACTAGGTTGCTAATAGAAAGGTTGTAGGGGGTCTCTATAGTAAGTGTAGTACGGATGGACTGATCTCTATTGCTGACAGATCTTCCCATCTATAATCACTGTAAGGAATGCTGAACACCATTTGGTAAAACTGTTACTGCAGTGCTCACCTAAAGATCCTTGTCGTACATCAGCACGATTTGCACCCTCGTTAATAAATTGAGGCTTTTCCTTTATTTCCTAAGAGAGAATATAAAAATGTAGATGTTACAGGATGCTACTGAAGCATGATGCAAAAAAAGTATGACTTTGCCCAACACTGAACTGTTTTGTTCAGGTCTGGAAGGATGGTTTAAAGGAGACTGTTCCTGAGAGGATGATGGAAGCTGCTGCTGGAAGCTCCTTAAAGTGGAGTTCCACACTGAAAAAAAAAATACATGAAAATGCAGCAAAAAAAATGAAAATAAAAAATTGAAAAAAATAAATAATTTTTACTCACCCGAAATACCAGTTGCTATGCGGAAGTCCCTAATCTGCCTCTTCCTTATCCGAGGTGGATCTTCTTCATCCTTCCTACTCGCGGTGTCTTCTGGTGAATGGGGCGCGCTGCCTTCTGGGAACTGTGAGTAATCACAGAGAGCAGCCGCCCATTCACAAATCGGCACGAGACTCACACATGCGCAGTAGGAAACGGACAGTGAAGCCGTAGGCTTCACTGCCTGTTTCCCTTAGTGAGGATGGCGGCGCGGGACCTGCAATGATCGAGGGATCGGCATCGGGGGGGCCATCATCGCGGGCGAGTAGGACAGGTTAGTGTCCTTATTAAAAGTCAGCAGCTACAGTGTTTGTAGCTGCTGACTTTAAAAAAAATAAAATTGCGGTTGGAGCTCTGCTTTAATCTGCAGATCCTTGTTCCCTGCCTGTCATAGTGATCCTCTGGAGTACAGAACAACTATACAAATAATGACTTTACTCAAACATTCTTTTTTGCCTGTGTTCCATGTCAGTAACTTGAAGTATGAGGATGAAGAGGACAGCCTGGCAGATAATATTTTAAGAAAAGGATCAGAAATGGCATTCCTCTATTACTTTTAGGAAATGTTTGCTTTTAAGTCAGAACAAAAAAAAAAAAATGATATGCATTACATCTCTGAAACATGTTTTATATCTTTAAAGACCCTGCAAGTACAAGGAAATACTGCTTGACCCTAGGTTCACACTTCTGCATTTTTAGTGCGTTTTGCAGTTTGGTTTCCTATGGTACAAATTCACATCTATGCGTTTTGTGGCCGGTGCGTTCTTGCAAAGGGTCAGGGACTTTTTTCTCATGATTTGCGGGTAATAGACTTCAATGGATTCGCAACAAAAGCGCAAGTGTTGTATTTTTGATGTGTTTTGCGGTTTTTATTTTAACGCTGTATATAGCTGGTTGCTAAGCAGGTGGCTGGGAAGCCAGCCACCACGTCCTTAACAACCAATGAGTTATCAGCTGACAGTGGGCTTCGCCACTAAATGTAAAAAAAAAAATTGCTTTCTATACCAAGCCCTTTAGGTCTAGTATTTATTCGGAGGGGACCCCCCACGCCAACATTTTTAAAAAAATGGCGTGGGGGCCCGCCTCAAAATCCACATTCTATCAAATTGCCACATGCACATCCTTCTTAAGGCGGGACTAAACTAACAATTACTCACCTATATTCCAGTGGTCTGATGCCTGGGACGCCCCTCGCCGGCGCCGACATCTTTTCCTCCCGTTTCATCTTGGTGGCAGTCTTTGGCCATCTAGTCTGGCCGACACAGGGTGATGTCACTCCCATGCATGAGCGCAAGTCATTCAACACTGGCACCATGCTGGATATGTAAGCTGAGTTGCACATGCACAGTTTAGTGTATATTTTGCAAAAGATTGCTAACAGGCAGGAAAGTTTATTTTATTGCAGAAGAGGCACTACATGTCCCTTCTGCAATAGAGTCTGTCTGGTCATAATTTATTTTTACAGGCTTTATTTCCACTTTAAAGAACAATTAAGTTTCTCTGGCCCTTTATTACGTCTTCTTATCACCACCAATTCTATGGCCTGTGGGTATACATATGATCACTACATGGTTATGTTATCCCATTTTCCCTCTTTCTCTTAGGCTGCATTCACACTTCAGGCTGCATTCACGCTTCAGCATTTTGAATCGCGGGCAGATTACCGTGATTCTTCCCGTGATTTGAAAGCGCCGATGTGTGAATGACAAATCGCAGGACTTGCATTTGAGATGCCATTCATTTGAATGACACCTAAAAAGTAGCTCCTGAACTTTTTTGGGCGACATGCTTCCCGCGACTGCAGCGCAATTTATCGTGCGACAATCGTGGCAGACCCGCGCCGCGATGTTAGGTGTCATTCAAATGAATGGCATCTCAAATGTGAGTCCCGCGATTTGTCATTCACACATCGGCGCCTTCAAATCGCAGGCAGAATCTCGGCAAATCTGCCCGCGATTCAAAACGCTGAAGCGTGAATGCAGCCTCAATGTTGAGCCTAGAATAGCGACAGAGAAACTTGAATATACCTACCTCTCTTTTTTTTTTTTTGGTTTCTTTTTGTGTTTTTTATTTTGTTATTGCTCACTAACCTAAGTTACCTACAAGCCACGCTTGCTGGAATATATATCTGTATATTACCTTTAAGATCCCTTATACTTCAGTGTAGATCTATAGCATACTAGTTTGTTTTTTTCTATGCTAGTAAGTACTGAAATGTTTTATTTTTTTACTTGAAATTTTCATAAAAAATTATTGGAAAAGAAAGAACAATTAAACCACAGGTAAGATATTAAAGTCTCACTTACCGAAGGTCTTTTCCAGACGAGCCCTTGTACTTTTTCTGACTTTGGTCCAAGATCATTGACGCCCAGAGAAGCCTGAGCAGCTGGAAAAGTTGGATCTTCAAATAGATTTCCAGATGCCAGGCACTGTGCCAGCAGCTCCTCATAGTCCTGGTTCAAGTATTTTACTGGGTTCTTATTGGTGCCAGTGCCTAGGGCTGAGCACCTATCCTTGGCCAGCTGAGCAGCAATACTTGCCATAGTGTAGATGCTCAGTACACTGATGTAGTGAGGACTGAGGAGAGAAGCTGCAGAGGCAGATTAGGTTTATATATAGAAGAGAAAACTAGGTGTCAAAACCCTAAGGGCAGCAGGGAGGAGAAAGGCCAGAATGAGAGGGAGGGAGGGCAATGCTCAGCAAGGTAGGACAGGGTGTGTATTGGAGGATTATCTAAAGAAAGTCACAAGTGTGTTTAGACCTCTGATAACACCAGAAAACACAGTCCAAGTCATAATAATACCTATGTAAGCACCAAGTTCACTACGGAAACAGGGTTAAAAAAAAGAAAAACAATACAATGTAATAATAATAAAAATAAAAAAAAATACACAAAGAAATGTGATTAATAATGAATATAAATTTATTTGAGGGGCATTTCTGTATCAAGCAGGTAAAAACAAATGTCTGAGTTTGTGTTTCTAAGGACTGATGAGGTAGTTTATGCAGTTAAAGATTCTGGTACTAGAAATCCAGCATGTTGTGTGCACTAAAGCCCCGTACACACGATCGGTTTGACTGATGAAAACCGTCCGATGGATGATTTTCATCAGACCAACCGATCGTGTATGGTACCCATCGGTCTTTTTTCCATCTGTTGTAAAAAATAGAACTTGTTTTAAAATTTTCCGATGGATAAAAAACCGATGGGAATTTCCGATCGTCTATGGGCAAGTCCATCAGTTAAAAAACCCACGCATGCTCAGAATCAAGTCGACGCATGCTCAGAAGCATTAAACTTAATTTTTCTCGGCTCATCGGAGTGTTTTACGTCACCGCGTTTGGAACGGTCGGTTTTTGGACTGATGGTGTGTGGCCAAGACTGATGAAAAACAGTTTCATCGGATTTCCGATAGACAAATCCATCGGACGAAAATCCATAGGTTATCCGATCGTGTGTACGGGGCTTAATGCTTGTAGATTGGGTAGCAAGCTTTGTGAGCTATCAACTCTTCTGTACAAAGCTAATGTCGATTGTGTTGCGATTACTGAGACATGGTTCAGGGATTTAAATGGCTTGAAAATAACTATACCAGGGTACATCCTATGCAGGAAAGAAGAGTAAGAAAGATGGGAAGTGGAGTTGCCATTTCTGTCAAGAATTGCATAAAACTAACATTAAAGGAGAAGTACAGCCAAAGTTCTCCTATGAATCACAAGAGTACAGTTCGTTCTACACTCCTGTGACCTGTTTTCAGCAGACAGCGGGCTGAAGTCAGCTGTCTGCTGGCATCACAGAGCCGGTCCAGGCTCGGGGCAAGAAAATGGACAAGTGTGTCACCATTCCAGCTCAGAAAGCTCCTGAGAACCCTGCTGCTGTCGCTCGGTTAACTGAAGTGGCTGCTCCTTCAACCATTGTAGCTGCTCCAAAGTCAGGTATCCCTGTTATCTCCCGGGTCCACGGTCGGGCCCACTCGTGTTCTTTGATGATGGAACCTCCTGGGGAGAAGACAACTGAACCTGGTAAGACTGATGCGAGTGAGGGCAGTGTGTCTGTGGGGACTGTAAAATCTGTGGCCACTAAGGGAGCAGAGTTTGAAAAGTCTGCTGCTGTTAGTTCAAAACTTCCCAGCCAAAGAGTATTCCACTGAATCAGATTCCGATATTCTGTCTGATCGGATCTCTGAACTATTTTTGGATACTATGTTGTGGCCTGAGAGGTGGTCTGAAAGTGATGCTGAGCGACAGTGTAAGCCTACAGAGGAGGACGTTTTTTCTACTATCCAAGTGTAGCGCTACCCCCGCAAGGGCCGCTGTAATATACGGGTCTTCTGTCCCACACCAGTGATGGCTCACCCTCTCCTGGATCCAAGTAACACCAAAACACTGTTTACACTTTTAGCTGGGCTTTATTAGAACTAGCAATAAGCTCTGAAAAGAGATAAACTGATTAACAGAATACCAATATTAAATGCAATGATATAATACAACTGCTCAGTAAATGAATTGGTGTTCGTTCACTTTAACCGCCAGTGGGAGGCCTTGCCTGAAGAGCACAGAACGAGTGGTGAACGAAACTGTACAATACAATACAAAAATAATGTTCAACAATTTCCCAAAAGTGATATTACTGACTATAAGAGCCTATCTAGGTCTTGTAGGTTCTAGCTAACCACTGGTCAGTGGGAATTCTATTCACACACACACAGAGTCTGCCAGTGTTGGGGCCCTTTAAATCCTGTTTGAATACTCAGACTTTTGTGAAGTAATAGTTGTAATCCACAGAATGGAAAGGGGTATTTTCGCAGTGTCACAAAGATTAACAGATGTGGTGATCCACCTTTAGATAGAGCTGCATTAGCGGTAAATAGGACCTAGCAGGATTAAGCAAGATCCACTTACACAAGGATGGCAAAAGATCTCTCACCATTAGATGCACTTGATATATCTTCCTTCCAGCAATTGGTAGATTGATTGCTATCTCAGTTGACTGGATGGCGATGGGAGCAACACATGCCACAGAATCCTCCAAACAGGATAATGATGATGATTGCTGCAGTACTGAAATTCGTCTTTAGATTTCACTGCACTGTTAGCACATCTTTAGTAATCAGGCAAAAAAAGGGCAGAATAACCCACTGCAAACTCACCTCTCAAGTGTGCACCTCCCTTTAGGAGAGTCACGGACAGCATCACAGGCTCTGGAAGTGCTCAGGAGACAAGCACATAGGACACTTTTTTCTGTCTGGCTGCCACAATGCCAGTCTATCCTCCTGTGTCCTCCTCTCTCCCCCCCAATCACAGCTCTCCTGGGCTGCTATCCAATCCTGTCCTTCCTTGTTTTTGTTGTTAGGGGTGGGCTTCCTTCTTAGCTACAGCAGTAACCAATCTGCCTTTAATCCTGCAGCTGTACCCAATAGAGTCTCTCCTCCTGCTATCAGTTTAGCAAGAAAATGCAATGCAATGTTTCAGAGAGCAATATTCTGCATATATTACAGAGGCAATACTAAGCCGGTGCTACACAAGCCTCCAGCATTAGGCCTGAGGTTGTCTGCATCTACATCTTATGTTCTCTGTCGTGCAAGTTTAAAAAAAGAAGAAAAAGCTATGTGTAGCCCATGGCAGGGGCAAAGGACTGTATCGTCCATACGATAAGATAACCAGATTTTTAAATTGAAATCCGGGGACATATTTTTTTTTTTTTTTACTAATAATGGCGGCAATCAGCGACTCATAGCTGGACTGTGATATTGCAGTGGAAAAATGGGACACTAAGTGACACTTTGTGGGAACCAGTGACACTAATACAGTGATCAGTGCTAAAAATATGCACTGTCACTGTACTAATGACACTGGCTGGGAAGGAGT